>NW_024121150.1:0-160454 GCF_016745375.1 Pimephales promelas
TGAGAGAAAAGTGGGTTGTTTTGAGCGTGCATCTGTCGGAACATTTGAAGCATCATTCAAAAAAAAAAAAAAAAAAAAAAAAAACATAAGTCAGCGAGCTATAGCCTATCTGAGACACCTGATACCTCAGAGAATGGAGACAGAAAGTTTTAAAGACCTGTCTGTGTGCGGTTAGACACGATGTTTCCAATCGATTAAGTCTACTACTAATTCATGTCTTTATTCTACAGAATGATGACGAGCAGCAAAACGACTCTTGCCTTCCTTATCTACGGGCTCCTCGTACAATGCAACGTGTGTTCGCCTCTGAACCATCCGAACATCAGGTATGGAAACGGCAGCTCGGCGAGCGCGCGGAGATGCATGATCTCGATGGTCTTGTGGATTTCGTGGAGTCAAGTTGGACGGCGAATGGGATTTTTTTGAGGCTGTTGGATTAAAAAAAAATAGGCTAGATACGAGTTTTATTGACAAGTGTCACATTTTCAACATATCTTGTTTTGTTGGCTATAGTATAGTGTACACTCTTGAAAATAAAGGTTCTTTATTGACATATTGTTCCATCATGAAGAACCTTTAACGTCAATGGAATCCTTTCAATACACAAAAGTTACTTTATTGTCGAAAAAGGCAGATTATTAAAATGTTCTACACAAAAAGAAAAAAGGAAATGAAAGGCTATTTGCATGGGGAACACAAAGGCATGATCTGAAACCTTTATTTTTAAGAGTGTAGCCTACCTGATAAGAAATTATACGAACCATTTTAAATAAGTTGGCTTGTAGCTACTACGTAGTTTCATCATTTACATTTACATTCTTTTTTCGAGTAGGCTACAATCCGACGATTTAAAAAAAGAATTGTGACGCGCTGTACTATTTTTTTCTTGTAGCCTATTGATTTATGATTGTAAATAATTCTAAAAGACGTCACACGACTGTAATATTTTGATCTTTTCCGAGTTATGACGGATTTCACAATACAAGAAAGAAAGAATATTTAGCACTGATAAGAAATTTTACTGAAATATCTCCTATTTATTTTGTTATAAAATGTTATAGACTAATATTGGCTAGTATGCATTTAAATAGCTTTGGTAGGCCTACTTAAATATTTAGGACACTTATAAGAATGAGTCTTGAAAGTGCAGAGTGGTCTTATACTTCACAATGATTACTTGAGATTGAAGAGGCTTCGTGTTTTACAGAATGGAGACGACAGGATTTGACGAGGAGGGCAAGGAATTAACGGATCTAACCTTTGACAGTGACCAGATCACTATTCGAAGCTCTCCTTCAGTCACTGAAGACGCATACACGTTTTATAGTCCTCCCTCGAATAGGTGATACTACCTTTCCTTCCCTTTACCCGGACTCCTATTCTTTTTCTAGGCATTCCCAAAATGGGATACTCTATTGCCTAGTTATGTTTGTTTACTACTGTGATTGTTCACGTTAAAAAGACATTCGAGACTTTTGCTTGTTTGAGTTGTGTCGAGTTGAATTGCGAATCAGAATAGCTGACCGGCCTGAGGATCTTATGCGAGTGTTATTTGGGAATATAAAGCTGACCTATCTTTAAACCCTCACTGAAACGTCGTTGTACAATCTGGTATTTTGTCACGCAGATTGGAAAGGCATGCTGACGGGATGTTTAATAAAGCCTACAGGAAAGCGCTTGGTCAGTTATCAGCGCGGAAATACTTGCATACACTGATGGAGAAACGCGTGGGGTAAGAACAGTTCCTTTCTCTCCACCGATCTTGCTCTCTCTAAAAATTAATATCGCTATTTGGTTTAGGTTTGGTTGCTATGCCTAATTTGAACTTAATACTTTGTATCCAGTTATCAACATTCATTAGATATGTGGAAGAATGAGGGCGTTCACAAAGGGCGCGTTCCGTTCGTTCTTGCATTAAAAATCCGCTCGATGAAACGCGACTCTCGTGACGCGTTTTTAAACCTTAAACTAATGTTATGGAAAAGGTTATTAGTTATAACGTGTCATCGAAGTTTTCTGGATGTAAATAATGTTCTCAAAACATTTAAACTAAACTTATACACCGTTTATATAACTTTTTTCCCCATGATACATTTTAGTTAAATGTTCGTGTAACATTTGTTTTAAATGTTACTAATTATTTTAGAATATTCAGAGAACATTCAAACGTAGGTTATAGCTTGCGTTCCCAAAATGTCTGTAGAAGGATAAAATGGAATGTTTCCTTAAAATGATTCCACAGAAAAATAAGTTCTAAGAACATATTTTGTGTTAGTTAGGATGACGAACCCTGCGTGAACAGCTCATTGTAATTTTTTACAAAACGTATATATATATATATATATATATATATATTACAAAACGTGTTTATATAAGCATACACAATACAAATTATTTACTAAATGTAACAACGTTTTTGCAACAAATAGATTTTTTTTTTTCATATTTACTTTTTTAAATGAATATTTCCACACTTAAAGGGATAGTTCACCCAAGATTAAAAATTGTGTCATTATTTACACACCCTCAAGTTGTTCCAAATCTGTATGAATTTCTTTCTTCTGCTGAACATAAAAGAAGATATTTTGAAGAATGTTTGTCACTAAACCATTGTGGGGCACCATTTAGTAAAAATACAAGTCAAACTGTTTACTTACCATCACTCTTCAAAATATCTTCTTTTGTGTTCAGCAGAAGACAGAAGTTCATACAGGTTTGAAACAACATAAAGGTGAGTAAATGATGACACAATTTTTATTTTTGGGTGAACTATCCCTTTAAATCCAAACAAATGTGCCTTTTTTCCACTAAGTTAGTGTCAAGTGTTTCTGTTATATCAGGGGTTCAAGAACGCTTTCTTCTTTTTCTCTAAAACAGAGGAAGGACCACAATAGATGACGACAACGAGCCTCTCTCAAAGCGTCACTCGGACGGGGTTTTCACGGACAGCTACAGTCGCTACCGGAAGCAAATGGCCGTAAAGAAGTATCTGGCCACGGTCCTGGGCAAAAGGTATAGACAGAGATTTAGAAGCAAAGGACGGCGGCTCGCCTGTTTGTAGCCTTTTTCAAATTCGTCTCTAACTCTCATGTACATGTACAGCTCTTGTAGCAAGTTAGTCATCACTAAGACTACTATGATGATCATTTGATCGCACCTGTGTCCTTTATAAACATGTATTTATGTATGAAGTAAAGACATTAAAACGAATATTTTGATAATAACATTGTTTTTCTTTTGTACTGAAGCACCTGATAATGCAACGATATGCCTTGTGGACCAGTCGTTTAGTTTGAACAAAATAACAATTTGTTTGCTTGTTTATTAATTCATGCTTGCTTCGATACGTTGTCTATCAAATACATGAGTAAATAAATAGTCTCAAAGACAATCATTACATTGAATGACACCTTCCTTCTTTCACTCCTGAAATTAAGAAAGAAGTTTTTTTATTTACAACAGCCCTGACGACTTAGATTTTCTACAAGACATAGACTTTGGTGTGCTCACGGATGGGGATGAGATTGAAGCAATTTTGTTGGATTTGCTGAGACAGTTTCCTCCTGAATTCCTGGTGAGTTTCTACGGCTCGGTGAGGAATGCCTCTCGTCCCTTCCACGCTCTTTTACTCACGTCAAGTTCTTCCCACTGTCATCTGTGGCTAAAAATCTTTCAACACGGTTTCCTTTCTCTGCACACACCTTTCAAAAATCATTAAGACCTTAACTTCTATATCTAAAAAAACATGAGCTCTTTCCTGTGCTTATAAAATTAAATCTGATCTTCAAACACTCTTTTTTAAACACTGTCCAGTCCTTCCTGCTTTTCACTGAGCATGCGTTTGTTTCCTTTTGAAATCTCACAAAAGGAAATTGAAGTCCCTGTCTATGAATGTGTGTGTTGATTCCAATGGTTCAGACCTTCACTACCTCCCAAAGTCTGGGGTCGGTAAGATTTGTTCATGTTTTTGAAAGAAGTCTTTTATGCTCACAAATACAGAAAATAATCAGTAATATTGTGAAATATTTTTTACAATTTAATATAATTGTTTTCTATATTAATACATATTAAAATATAATTTTTTCCTGTGATGCAAAGCTGAATTTTCAGCATCATTACTCCAGTCTTCAGTGTCACATGATCCTTCAGAAATCATTCTAACATGATGATTTGCTGCTCAAGAAACATTTCTTATTATTATCATGTTGAAACCAGTTGTGCTGCTTCGTATTTTTGAGGAACCCTTTTTTCCAGGATTCCTTGATAGCATTTATTTTAATGTCTAAAATCACTTTTGATCAATTTAATGCAACCTTGCTGTATATAAAAATATTTCTTTCTTCCTTTAAAAAAAAAAAAAAAAAACACCTGCTGACCCCAAACTTTTGAAAGGTAGTATTTCAATATTTCACTATTTTCTTTGTTCTGTTTTCTCAGTTTTCTATCTTTCTCATATCGCACTCTTCTCATTTTAGTGTCAAATGTCTGATATCTGTCCATAAAGCTGTTAATCACTGGAGATGAGACCATTTTCCATTACCATTTTCTGTTGTATGTGGTTATAAATATCAGTAATTTCACAGCTGTATAGCAGCTTGCTGGGTATGATTGGGATAATGATCCCTCTATGCATGCAAGACAAAGAATTTTCCCAAAGGTCAAATGAACGATGCAACGTTTTGAGGGAAAACCAACTTGCGTAATTTACTCTGAATCTGCAAGTTTTTGACAACGTAATATATGCTTAAGCTTGACAGTGATATGTTTGTTTGCGTATGCATGTTAGTATGTGCAAACATGTGAAACCAATCTGTGTTTAATTCTGCATTCTCCTGCAGGCTTTGTGACACAGGGGACAGCTAAGCGGCATGGGTGCCTTTGCTTCATCTTTATAATGGCCACCAATTTCAGATGGCATATTAGTGGCCCTCCAAATGCTGCAATCACCTGCTCACACACCTCCTATTTCTCACATAACTTCATTTGTTAAAACTGCCACCTGGCCCTGCCTTTCCGTTTTTTCTTTATGCATAGTGTCTTGTAGCTATCTGTACAGCATTCATTAAACCTTCTCAAACTTCATTTGGTGTGCAGAGACTGATAGTGCCCAAAGCCTTACTTAAATGTTAAGATAAATCTCTGTCTTGTGTTGATCATTAGTACAATATAACACATGGGAGCCACACAAGGTCACCATTATATATGTAAGAAACAAAACAAAACAAAAAAAAAAACTGTGTTGTAAGATTTGTATGAATAAATTTTTGTAAACAATACAATTTCGTCTAATCTTTGAAACTCTTCCTAAGTTATGGGGAATGACTTGTACTCAATAACACAAGTAAATACTCCTCAAACCTTGAAGTGGAACATAAATGCATATACATACAGAAAATATAACACACTTGCACAATAAAAATGTAACATGCCATCAAAAACAAATACAGAAACTAGGCTATATGATGCATCAGATAATAAGATAAATAAATAAGCACAAATATAAGATTTGCAAAAATAAAGTGGTGAGTTGGTGACCCTTTATTTTTTGATGAAAATGAGGGTTTCAAACTAATGCTGTATAATACAAAGACATATATAATAGTTTAATACACTTAGAAGAAAAGGTTCTTAACGGGCAAGGCAACTATGGTGATTCAAAGTGATTTACAAAGAAAGGAATTATAATAATCACAAAATAAAAGCAAGGAAACAGTAAAACAGTTATAAAAGGAATTGAAAGAGTAAAAAATTGATACATGGATAAATTTCTCATCTGGAAAAACACTTGCTTTATCATTTTTTCATGACTCCCAGTTTTACTTTTCCGATGATAATTACACTGTGTTCTTTCCATGCCGCCCTTTATATTTTGATGAACATGAGAGTTTCATACTAATGCTGTATAATACAGACATTTAATTGTTGAACACACTTAGAAGAAAAGGTTCCTTAAAGGATTCTTTTTGTGGTATAATTGATCATTTTTCGTCATCATTTATTATTATGGATTTAGTTTTAAGTGTTAGTTCACCCAAAAATGAAAATTCTGTCATTAATTACTCACCCTCATTTCATTCCAAACCTATAAGACATTCGTTTATCTCCAGAACACAAATAAAGATGTTCTTATGAAATCTAAAACATCTTTCTGTCCCTCAATTGACAGCCACTCTCAGAAAAAAAGGTACAAAAGCTGTCACTGGGGCTGTACCTTTTCAAAAAACTTCTGTCCGTTTTAATATGTACATTTTAGGTGTTAATATATACATTATAGGTGTTAATATGTACATTTTAGGTGTTAATATGTACATTTCAGGAGCTATTATGTCCATTTTAGGTGTTAATGTGTACATTTTAGGTGTTAATATGTACTTTCAGGAGATATGTCCATTTTAGGTGCTACTATGTACATTTTAGGTGGTAATATGTACATTTTAGGTGTTAATATGTACATTTTAGGTGCTAATATGTACATTTTAGGTGCTAATAAGTAAATTTTAGGTGTTAATATGTACATTTCAGGAGCTATTATGTCCATTTTAGGTGTTAATATGTACATTTTAGGTGCTAATATGTACATTTTAAGTGTTACTATGTATATTTCAGGGGCTAATGTGTCCATTTTAGGTGCTAATATGTAAATTTTAGGTGCTAATATGTAAATTTTAGGTGCTAATATGTCCATTTTAGGTGCCAATATGTCCATTTAGGTGTTAATATGTACATTATATGTGCAAAAATGTACCACTAAGGTACCAATATGAAGCGTTTGGGTATAAAAGTGTACCTTTTGTAAAGGTACAGCCCCAGTGACAGCTTTTGTACCTTTTTTTTCTGAGAGTGTACGCAACTACCACTTTCAAGCCCCAGAAAGGTAGTCAAGAGATCAATAAACTAATCCATGTGACTCCAGTGGTTTAACCCGTTTTATGTTGGAGTTTAATATTTTGTTAATAAAGTGGTAAATTCTGCTTTTTTGCGCAAACAAAGCACTCATGTAGCTTTATAAAACATTAAACCACTGGAGTCAAATGGATTACTTTTATGATGTACCTTTCTGGAGCTTAAAACTGGTAGTTGCATAGACTGTCAATGGAGGGACAGAAAGTTCTCAGATTTCATTAAAAAGATCTTCATTTGTGTTCCAAAGATGAATGAAAGCCTTATGAGTTTGTTTGGAACGACATGAGGGTGAGTAATTAATGTCAGAATCTTTGGGTAAACTAACCATTTAATTATAGTATGTCTGACAAAGAAAGGCGAAAGAGAAAGTACACATGTCTATGAATGTATTTGTTTGTATTCTCAGGCTGTGACTGGTGTTATACAGTGCAAAGACACCAGGATAAGGAGAACCTTTTAGTTCCCGTCAGAACAGATCAGAGCTAATAATCTCACATTGGACCCCTACAAAGTTGTTGCACAGCAGGCAAAAACACTGACCTTTACAATCTCTATTACATTGTCCGTTTAGCTAGTTGACTGATCGCACGTAAACATGCATTGTACACAACGTCAGAATTTTGTAATGTGGGTTAAACAGGATGAATACTATTCATCTTACTTAAATGTTCATATTCGTCGAGCAGTAGTTTGGGTGGCTCGCCAATGTGATTGAATTCTTCTAATACATAAAATAAGTTGAGTTAACTTAACGAAAGAAGAATTTTTGAATTTTTTTTTATTAAATTGTAGAGTAGAACAGACAGTTCTTCAGTATATTGTCAGCTTTCGAAGAAAACCAAAGGTTTGCCATGAAGACAAATGGGCCAAAATCAATAGCTCTTTTTCCAATGAGCCCAACGAGTCCCAGAGAAGAGTGTTATATCACAAACTGAGCGTGGCTCTGATGAACGCTCCACACGTGACTTCATTAAAATTCATTCTCCTGCGTTCTTGTTAAATGAGTCATGCATTTCTCCCTCCCCCCCTCTCTCTGTAATCTTTATTGTAAATACACAAATACTTTAAATGTGGTGCACTTAAACCTCCATTGTTAATATCAACCCAGGCTCATTGGACAAAACAAGACTGTGGCGACATTTTTGCTAAATGATTTTGCGTTACTTCCTACCCTATCTCACGACCAATTCGTACGAATTCGTACGAGTGATTAAAAAGTGGTTAATTCGTACTAATTCGTACGACCTCACTCGTACGAATTCATACGATTTGTCCAAACCCACGTGACGGTTATGTTTAGGGGCGGGGTCAGGGGTAGGTCATTCGTACGAATTCATACGAATTGGCCAATTCGTAAAATATGTACGATTTAGCAAACTACTAATTTGTACGAGTGAGGTCGTATGAATTGTTACGAATTAGCCACCTCGTAAAATTCGTACGAATTCCCGTGAGATCGGGTTGTTACTTCTTGCACTTTCAAAGCAAAATGTCTATTGCATGGTGCTCATGTTCAGTATTATCCAAAACAGACAAACTTAGGCCTTGTCCCAAATGGCACACTTCATATGCACTTGCGGGTGTCCCATTTGTCATTTTAGATTTCAGAAGGGTGTTCCTCAGCACCCCCTTTGCGGCCCACAAGAGCGCAAGCTCTTCGGCAAGCTCTTCTACTTGACAGTCAAAGCGGCGTTACTTCACGAAAGTGTGGACTCAAAGGAAGATCGCTAGGGCTTAGGGTTCCTTTCAGGACAGGGCCATAGGGTGCTTCTCAAACAGAAGGCTGCGTCATAGTAAGGCTGGATATCTTGGCTGCCACGTCATCAAGCGCCACTGAATACTGTCTCAATAGGAAGCACCTTGGAAGGTTGCCATTTTGAAGGATTCGTCAAGTGTAGTCTCAGCCTCAGATGTCACACCCATGGACTGTTGGCTGAATGTCTGATGTATAGGCACACATTAGGGAAACACTTCAGGAGTTTCAAAGCTGGCATCCGATTGGTCGAATCCTACAGGATTTTACAGAAGAAGATTTACAAACTTTGTGCCCAACACTATGAGAACCACTGCCCTAATTGAAGAACTCAGTTTAATAATTTATTGGAAGCATGCCTGTCTGATATATTTTGTACTTCAACATGCCCCTAAATATGACGTGGAACAAAACAAATTGTGATTGGTTGCTTAACATGTCAGTTAGATGTCCTCTTGGGCGGTCCTTGACCAATGAAAGCTTTGATGGAGTCCAGAGCCTGTGGCGTCAGTCTGAAGGACTGAATGACGCTGCCGGCTCTGTTTGCGCCAAGAGTGCCGCACAAGCCCGCAAAAGTGAAGCCAAAACATCTCGATCACCCCCCTGTGACCGGACCTAGTATAGCTCATAACCTCCGCTTCCCCATGTTATTCAATGGGACGCGAGACCAACTAAACAATTAAATTACACTTCACATATCCTTTTTCCAAAGATAGTTTCTGTCATTTACTGTAGTTTCTATCACGTTGATGTAATTTCAAGTGTTCGTTTTTAAAATAAGTTTGTTTTTAGTTAGTTATGTGATGATAAAAACGGTGCTCTGACATCATGATTGACAGCTGTGATTGACAGGTTCTCTGTGCGAGGTAGTCACTGAAGCACCCGCGGACTTTTTTTAATAATGTTGATTATGTGGTTAGTAGTTGTATTTACCTTATTTTAACGAGGTTCTGCAATCAGCAAACATCATTGGAGAAGAACGAAGCAGACAGAGGACACTTAATGAAAGTGCGGGGCGTGTGCTTGCGTTTGATTCAGCGAGAATGAGGGCGCGGCCTTGATTTCGCGGTTTTACTTCCTGCTCACGACTGCGCATGACTGGTCCCGAAACACGCAAGTGCGCAGACTCAGGTCCCAAGATGTCAGCGTCATATCGAGACACTGGCGGCTTCAGTTCTCTCTGATGGAAAAGAGCGAAGGGGCGTCGTCCATCTTTTTTTACAGTCTATGGTTTGCGCACGAAGGTACCTCATGAAATCTATTTCGGATAGACTTTTGTTGTGGAAATTTTAATTTTAAATATGACGTGGAACAAAACAGTCAGATGTCAGTCAGATGTCCTCTTGGGCGGTCCTTGACCAATGAAAGCTGCGATGGAGTCCAGACCCTGTGGCGTCAGTCTGAAGGACTGAATGACGCTGCCGGCTCTGTTTGCGCACGAAGGTACCTCATGAAATCTATTTCGGACAGACTTTTGTTGGGGAAATTGAATCATTAGTGAAGATTACTAGGTAGTCTGAGCCATGTGTTTCCATTGAACCTATTCCATGAGTAAAATATAGATGTGTGAGTGGTAGTGGGTGACGTTTCCGGAACATATGGGACAGGACTTCTGACCTTAGGGACGGCCAGTTTATTTCAGTACCAGTTTGTGTCCTTAAGTAGAGACTAAACAGCAGTAAGGACCTTATCTGGGTGGGTGAAAGGTACAGCGGGTGAAGAGGAACCTTGAAAAGACTAAAAGCTGTCTCATGTCTCCCTAAAGGCGTCTCACTCCACAGTGTAACTGCTGTGTTGACGACTGAACCTATTCTTGCAAGGATAAATACTTCTCTTTCTTTACAAATTTGACTCTGAGTGTCTCTTACGCAGTGATGTTTGACAGGATTTTTGGCTTTTTAAATTGTATTATACTGTTGTCTGAGGTGAACTTATGATGTTCGCTTGGTATTTGCATTAAAAAACATCAAAATGAATAAGTAATAGGCTATTTTGTACCCTAGTTTTCAGCCCAGCTCAGAAACGCATGGTTTTTATGGGCGTCTCGCATTGAAGACTTGGAAGTAAACTCCCACTGCTGTGAGTGGATAACAGTTTTGCATATTATAATGAGTTTCAACTCACTTTGTCGATGTAAGTGGGGGAAATTGTTTTGAAAACGTCCAATGTTGTAAAATGGCAACCGGAATGATTCGCCCAAACATGTTCGACCCAGGCCGTGTGTTGCACCATTCCTGTCAGGTCCAATATAGAAAGCACAGCACCGTTCTTTACCCTAATCGGTCTGCAAATCCAGTCTTGTTTACAAAACAATCTTCAGTGAAATAAAGCGAATAGACGGACAATGTTTTACCCCCATCTGCTGGAATGTCATTAAAAATAAAGTTTTGCAGTCCTATTGGAATCCAGCTGGAAGCATATGCAGCGACTGTCTTCTTCCACAACCAGGCACTGCACAATATTTTGTATTGCTCGGTATCTCGATCTGGTTTGTCATCACGAGGTAAGTCTATGTTATTTAGCTGTACGTGTAATGCACGAATCGGTAGGCGGGGCTAAACCGGCCATGTTGAAGTAGGCGTTGATCTTCGATCCTCTTTGACGTCATAGTTCCCCACTTTGAAAAACGAGTCGTTTGCTGAGGCTGGTGTCAATAAAAGCTTTTATTGGACTAACAAGGACGTTTTCAGTTCTGAAACTTACAGGATATTCTTATAATATGATGACCGCTTAGATGTCAAAAGCTCAAGGAAAATTAGATTTCTCAGTTCACCACCCCTTTAAAACTCATCTTTGATCACCAAGATGACATATATTTAAAAGTTTTTTTTCCCTTTAATTTATTATTTTTATAATTCAAGCCTCAACATAGCTTGGATGTAACTACACCCTTGCTGTATTTCATACGTGGATCCATGTAGATGCAAATAAGCCCCGCCTCCGTTCACTCATACAGTCTTGTCTACAAGTCGGTGTATCAGAATGGTAATATGATTTATAGCTATCGCTCTTTACAACGTCAGACACATAACGGTAATTAATATGATTATGCATTTGGCTGGACTACATCAGACAGCTAATAATGTGTTGCTAATGTTACACAAACCATGTTCCCGTTGGCATATCAGAGTCAGACAGCTGCCTTCTAAAAATCAGCATCCTTAGAAACGCTTTGAACAACTCAGAACGTCAGTGGAGAAAGGCATATAGTTCATCATAACATCTTAACATTTCCACAATACTGTATATTGCTAAATGTACCTGATTTTTCATATCAACAGATATGAAAAATGTAAAAAAATATAAAAAAATATACCAGGATAACCTGGCATCTCTTGAAACTCCCCTGATAGTTTGCTGTTGCTATATGCAAAAGCCCGCCCTGCACATTGACGAGATTGGTTCCTAGGTAGTTTTTGACGTCTGAAACACTAGCAATTTTAAACCACGTTCTCCTTAAAACCAGTCTTTTTTCACTGCAGTTTTAAGGACAAAATACTCAGCAATGGTGTTGACTTATGAATTTGCACATGGCTTGTCTCAACGCATATTATAAACACCACATTGACATATAAACAACATTAAAAAGTAGATTTTCACCACACAGGGTCTTTAATTACTACAATGGTAATTTTTCGCTAGAAATTACATCAAAGGTGGAAAATGTTTTTCAAAAACATAGGGAGCGGGACACAAACTAACGCGGGGCTAGTTGTAACACACTTGTTTTAAAAACATCCATGCTAGCATGGCGAAACTTAGTGTATTTACTAGTTGCTATATCAACACTATAGAGAAAATATTGAAATATTTGGAAGATATCACTGAACATTTATCCATTGCAAAAGTGTCTTATGTTATTTTTTTCATGTCTGTCTTTTTTTGTTTATTTAAAATTAAAATGAACATTTAATGTTATTTTAATCTCCGAGGGTTTAAATTCCAGTTGTGCAGGCGGGGAATGTTGTAATAAGTTACAATGTGCCCCTATTAGAACTATGCAATTACGTTCTATACTTCTATGAAATATTGAGAAACCATGAGAAAAAGGGTGAATAAAGACTGAGAGTCAGGGACAGAGTCATGGACAGAACTATGCTGTTTTTTTTGTATATGCTGTTTTTCCCAATGTGTTCATTGTCAAACTCAAAAATGTTATGGGTAATTTAAAAAAAATGCCATTATTTTATATAAAAAAGTTAATAATTGTATTTAGTTTGAAATTTTAGTTTGTCTTGTATAAATATTTTTTATTAGATCATATAACATTTTAAGCTGTCATATGGTCATGTTACAATGTGCCCCTCACATTTTACATTGTACCCCACCTATGGGGCACGTTGTCACATTTCACTTCCATTATTTCGGGTTAAATCAAGAAAAAAATTATACATTGTATTAACTAGACTGTCTAGCATTTTATCTGAGGAGGATAACAAGCCTATAAGAACTGTAGTAAGAACACAGCCTCACTAGGATGCAGCCTTCCGTTTGAGAAGCACCCATTAACATTTTATTACGTTGTTGTTGTTGTTGTTTGTGTGGCAGTTCAGATATGAAATGTCCATGTGGCGCTAGGTTAAAGAGCACCTATCATAGATTTTTGAAACTGACTGTTCATGTGGAATATTAGCAAGGGAATGAAAACATCCTGCAAAGATTTATATCTGAAAGTGCACCGTACATAAAGTTATTGTCTTTCAAAAGTGAGAGTTGACTCTGAGTCTATGAAATGAATTGTTTTGAAACGAGTCATTAGCTGTTACATCGTGACGTAGAGAGGTCATTGGCCGCTCCCAACAACTGCGCGCGCAGACTTGAAGTGACGTCTCAGGACGCTGTGTTCTACATTGCAAAGACCAAGGCAGTTCAGCCACTTGTTTCCATTGTCCAGGGACGAGCATGTGAAGAATCAGTGGTCAGAGTTCATATTTGCAATGATACCACAACAGTATAGCCCGAACCTTGTGTTCTCATAATTTTAATGACTCATCATTCGCAAGCCGGTTGTTCCTGAAGGAGGGCTCAGTATCCAGTGTATATGGATCAGGTTTGTCCTCCTCCGAATCACAATCTGTAAGTAATATTAATAATGTTTGCTGTTATGTTTTCTGCACAATATAGTTATATTGTGTTGTGTGTGTTGTGTACACTCCGCGCAGATTCTAAGCGGGGTAAAGTTAGTTTTGTTTTTGATACTTACCAGACATTCATTGAAAAATGGCAATTACCACCTAAACGACTTAGCCAAATATGACTTCGCTCTATATAATAAGCACTGCCCCTCAAAAGCCGCCGCAATGTGAGTTTCGCCGGGAAAGTTCGCTCTTGACGGAGACGCGAGTAAGGGACCGTGTGGAAAGTGCAGTTTTTCTGACACGTTTGTTCAAACACTACATACAATTTTCAACTCTTTACAAGCTATAATCCTGGTTATGGGCGTTCTGTTGCCGACAGTCTCTGCCTACGGTTTACCAATAACAACTGACTGGGTCATTTGACCAATCGCCGCAGATTCGCGTCACTCAAAGGAAGTGTTTGGGAAAATGAATCGTCGAACGAATCATTTGAGTCATTGAGCAAATCAGTTAAAAATAAATGCATATTATAAGACAAATAAAGTGTTTTGTATCCTTGCATGCACGTTTAACTGTTTTTGGGAACTCCTAAAACAAAAATACCCAGACAGCAAACTGACATTGAATCAACGTGGAAACGACGTCTCTCATGACATTGAAACAACGTTGATTTTGCTCATCGAATTAACGTTGAACCAACGTCAGACGCGGCATTCTTCAAAGCTAAATGAAAATCGAAAATTGGTTTGCTTTCATAACATTGAAACAACGCGTTGATTTCAAGTTTTGAAAGAATGACGCGTCTGACGTTGGTTCAACGTTAATTCGATGAGCAAAACAATGTCAAATCAACGTTGTTTCGATGTCATATTTCCACGTTGATTCAATGTCAGTTTGCTATCTGGGTAGGAACATTTCAAATGCTATGATAGGGGCTTTTTAAAGGGTTATAGTTCACCCAAAAATGAAAATTCTGTCAGTATTTACTCACCCTCATGTTGTTCCAACCCCGTAAGACCTTCGTTCATCTTCGGAAGACAAATTAAGATATTTTTGATGAAATCTGAGAGCTGGATCACTCCTGCATATAGTCCATAGGCTTCTTGAGGATTTGAAACTTGTCGTCCTCGAAAAGTTATTAAAGACATCGTTAAAATAGTCCAAGTGACTACAGTGGCTCAATCTTAACTTTATCAAGCGATGAGAACACTTTTTGTGCGCAAAAACAAACAAAAATAACGACTTTATATTCACTTCCTTCTCTATGAGCCTCTAGTCAGTTAACGTATGTGATAGCATAGAGCTACATCACACATAGGCTCACTATTGGCCGACGCTGATCATGTGTGTGATGCGTGTGATGTACAATAACAGAAGCTTAAGCTATTAAACTAGTAACCTGACTCGAGGCAGAGAGATAAGTAAACGAATAGTTGAAATAAAGTCGTTATTTTTGTTGTTTTTTGCGCACAAAAAGTTTTCTCGTTGTTTGATAAACTTAAGATTGAGCCACTGTAGGCACTTGGACTATTTTAACAATGTCTTTAATAACTTTTCGAGGCCAGCAAGTTTCAACAACATGAGAGTGAGTAAATACTGACAGAATTTTTGGGTGAACTAACCCTTTAATGCTCTGTCAATTTAAAAATAACATACACTACTGTAAACCCTAGCCTAAACTAAAACTGACTAATAATGTTAATAACTAAAGTTGAGTTGAGTTGAGTTAACAAAATCAAATGTGAGATAAAAACGCATTAACCATGCCATTTTAGTTTGCATCTGAAGTCTGACTCTTGTTTCACAGGACTACTCGAACGCTCCAACACATGAAGAGTTCAGATGCAAAAGCCTCTAAGTGCCATTTGAAATTTTCTTCTAAAATGGTCATTTTTATCAAGCTTATATATTCAATTTCAGTAATTTCACTTAAATGACAATTAATAGGTATTCCTCATTGCAATTTAAGTGAAATTACTGAACTTAAATATACAAGTTTGATAAAAATGATCATTCTAGAAGAACATTTCAAATGGCACTTAGAGGCTTTTGCATCTGAACTCTTCACATGTAATGCTAGCACCGAGCTACCGATCAAGTTTACTATGGCAGGGAAAATGTACAGAGCTAGTTATGTGATGGATCATCGAAACATCAACATATATTATTTTTTTTCTCCTTTTTTAAATCATGTGTTAATGTTTTGAGGTCATAACATAACATTGTGCAGGGAACCTGCAAAAATAAGTCAATAAATGCCACAATTTGTGTGAAAATAAATAAAATTTGGTATTTTACCGCTAGTGTCCTTATCAGAAAACTACAGTGATATAGGTGTTTTTTGAGTTTTGCAAAACTGTAGCCACATAGACTGTTCTAGAATTATGATTCTTCCCTGAAAAGTGGTTGCTTATAAAATGAAGCAGAGTACTAGTGGTTACAACAACAGCAAACAAATAGTGGCACCATTTCCAAATCTTAAATAATAAATAAAGATGGTGCCACAAAAATGAGGCTCTTTCTGAAAACGAAAGAGCATGTGATTGACTTAAAGTGCCTTAAGGGAAAACAAGCTCTTTCTACTTCCTTTCTCCTCTTTCTACCTTCCTTATCCCCCTCTTCAAACACTGGCTGTTCAAAAACCATGCTACCGGAACAGAAATATTTATTTGTGTATGATAAATTTCCTTCCTCTCTCTCTTATACTCCACTTCTTCTTTTCCTGCTCTCGTATTCCATTATCTACTTGTTTTAATCACCAGCTTAATGAGCATTTTAATTATTAATTTCCACAGCCAGTGTGTGTGTGTTTGTGGGCTGTGCAAATGCTGCTAAATGGGTTGATTTGTGGGCTCTTTGCTATAATATTGATCAATGGGGTAAATGCATAAGGTGTCACTGTCAAACTCTTCCATTTTTATTTACAAGAGTTGGCAAATCCTTATGAAATATTCATATAAGGTTCTCTTCTCTGAGACCACAATCTCATTTAAAACCTCTTGTGCTTTAGTGTGATCTCACATTTCACTGAGCTTGTCCAGCAGGACCAATTAGCTACAGTTATATTTCCAGCTGAAATGAACACTAGTGGCAATAAACACACATTTAAATACTGGGGGAGATGATATACGAGACCGGGGCGGCACGCAGGTGATGCTCATCGATCACGCCTCCGGCCTCGCTTCGTTCTCACGGCACTCAGCGTTATCCAGCTCGTCACACTCTTCTTTCCACAACTAGCACAATAATACTATTTCACAACCTCAACAAACTTTTACCATTAATAAAGGAAAAATAAAGGTTATTTTTAGGCATTAATAGTTCTATAAAGAACCTTCGAAATCAATGGAAACTTTTTAAATGTTTTTTCGATTTTTTAAATGTTTCTTCACTAAGAAAAAAAAAATATTGTAAGGACTGTTTACTTAAAGGTTCCTTGGGGAACTAAAAATGGTTATTCTGTGGCATCGCCATGAAAACCCTTGTTTGTAGGCCTAACCTTAATAGTATTCATAAACAGCATGCCAAATTACCCACACAAACACACACACACACACACACACACAAAAAAAAATGCAACACAGATAGGTTTCAAAACCAACACAGCAAATAACAAAAGATATATATTATTCACTATGATTAACACAAACATAGCTATTCCTATTTTCTATCAAGTATGGCAGTAAACATTAGAATTATTATATAAATTACTGTTTAAAATTTTTAATAGCCCATTTTTATTTTTAATTTAACTATAAACATTGAAGAATTGTACCTTATCCTCCTCCAAAATGAGTGATTGCAATGGCGATGTGGAGCGAGAGTCTCAGAGCCCCGCACATGAAATGCAGACAAAAAAAAATTAAAATGTATTTCCAAATAGTGGCCATGATTTACTAGGCTAATTCGTTCCCTTGTTTTGATTGAACTAAAACAAGGGAAATAATTATTACATGGCCACGATTTAGTAAAACCAGCCAACAAATTATTATATTGTGCAGGCCTAAAACAAGGGAACAAGTGAAACTTGTTGACGTATTAGTAAATCGTGGGGACACGTTAAAAGATTAAAAGAGCTCAAAGACTCATAGAATCAGCTAAAATGGCATGTGGTTTGGCATGAGGTTTAGTTAAAAACCTAGTATATGTTGTTTTTTATGCGATAGAAGCAATATTTTCTAATGCTGATGTATTTTTAGATGAATTTGCGCTCACAGGTTTGCTTGGAATGAATACACACAGGGCCTAAAATTAACACTCGCCCAACCAAGCACCAATGCCGCGCAAGTCGATACAAGTCGCCAGTTGGCCAGTAACAAATTTTTTTTAATTCAATGTAATGTTGTGACAACATGAACACAAACGCGAGCAACAGATATGGGTCAATGTTTGGGAATATTTCCAATGTAAAAATTCAGCGGTGGAACGGGAAAGGGACAAGCGATACCCCCGAACTCTGCGGTTCTCACATCTTGGGCAGACTCCCGTGTTGCATGTGAAATGTCTTAATCCAACCCGGTCTCATCCCAAGACATCATATAACTGACGTTTTGGGACGTCTTTTGACCATACGTCAATATTCGCCTTTTTAGGGCCCCCTTAAACGTCAGTAGATGAGGTTACGGGATCCTAACTCTACCCCAGACCTAAACCTACCCCTAAACCTGACCCGTCACCTAACTGACGTTAAAGGTAAAGCGTCAGTTGTATGACGGCCCGGGATCGCCATCTACCGACGTTTAAGGGGGCCCTAAAAAGGCGGATATTGACGTACGGTCAAAAAACGTCCCAAGACGTCAGTTATATGACTTTTTGGGATGAGACTGTGTTACTTAATCCCAGGTACATTGGCATATATTTAAGCTAGCATGTCTTATGTAGAGTCATGGGCTTTATTTTTTTCAAACGTCAAAAGATCACGTAGCTCACTTTTACAAGCCAGCTCTTTATAGTAACGTTAGCCTATTGGCTAGTGTTTTACATAATGCATATGCTAATTCAATTCAATGTTTGTTGGTAGATAGCCATGTTGATATTATAATATCAATCTACCATAGATGAATCTGCTAATTTGAAAAATCGATTTGCATTACAGGCTGAGGCAAGACACTTTCACCAGAAAAATAAATAACAAACATGACTATCAGCCTGCAGACATAGGATAGTTATCCTGACCGATTATTTTGTCAGTCTAATCATGTATTATTTACTTGCAAGAATGTAGCCCCTACCAAACTCAGTAATCAGTATACTTTCACGTCTCGAGCTGGCGCGAGCTGCCCGCCCCGGCTCTACAGGGATGCTTGAGTGTGTTAAGTGCCCTCAAAAGAAAGCAATGCAGTCTAATTGGATGCAGCGAGGGGCGAAGCTACACAACACATTACCAGCAAACTGATCAAGCATGCACTCTGTTTCTGACGCACTTCTCATTTGGTTTTACTTGCTGCTTCAGCCATAACAACATACAGAGGTAAAAAAAAAAGATTCAGAATTTGAGGAAGTGGGGGAAGTGCCGTAAAGCAGTCAAATTTTGTAGTTTTTTTTTTGTGCTCAGGTTCCTACCCGCTCCCCGAAGTTATAGAGTGCCAGATTGCCAGAGTGAAAAATCACTCACTGCACTTTAAAAAGGCAACGTGATCTCATGAGAATACGTATGTATATGAAGACTAATGCAATGTTATTTATTTGATTAGCCTACTTTATTAAATTCCGGTACCCAAAAATTATTAGAAATAGCTGAAGAGCACTTCATTTGTTTGTATAGTAGTGTAGCCTATCTATTTGTGCTTTTGCTTTTAATTTGATTGTTTGTTCTTATTTTATTTTCTTACTGGTAACTTGTCTTTAAAAATGTTGCAATGTCTGGCTATTAAATTTTATATTAGTGAAGCTACACTGTAAAAAAAATCCCATAATTTTTACGAATAATGCTAGCAACTTTGGTTTCCAGAACAATTCTGTAAAAAATACAGTGAAACTGTAATCACCTTTACAGTAACAAACCACCTTTATAGTTATAAACCGTATTTCATTTTCTGAAATCTGTTGATATACCAACCTTTTGAACAATTGTTTTCTATTTTTCTACAAGAGCAACCAAAGCTCATCATAAGCTGTCTTACCAGCGCAGTCTCATCCCTACCCCAGACCTAAACCTATACCCCTAAACCTACCCCGTCACCTAATCGATGTTAAAGGTAAAGTGTCAGTTGTATGACGGCCCGGGATCGTCATGCAACCGACGTTTAAGGGTACCCTTAAAAGGCAGATGTTGATATCCCAAGACGTCCCAAGACGTCAGTTATATGACTTCTTGGGATGAGACTGTGTTATCATTAGCAAGCTAATCCTTATATAAAGAATCATGGTAACACACGTGAAATTTAAAAATGCATTTAACATTAATTCAACAACATTAAATGTAACATAAAACCCTAATGTACATAACTGATTAGAAAAAAAAACCAAGAAAATTAAGAGGAAATATAGTTATTTCAACAAAAATACATCAAATGAGAAGTGTGACGCAGGGAATTGTTGGAATGTCAATTTATGTTTTTTTCACTGTAAATTATACAATGAGTTGTTCTTTTTCACTTTCAAAAACTGTAAAAAACAGTACAGTAAAAAATATATCACAGTTATTTACCGTATACAGTACGGAAACTTTCTGTTAACCAATAAACAGTTTTGCACTGTTGCATTTTTACCTACTTTGTCTTTTACCGTTAAAATTACAATTATTTTATACAGTGTACTAGTTTTAGCTGTGGTGTCATAACTGCCTGTTTTTGTGTCATGATGGCTAGTATAAAATATTTCTGGATGGTAAATATTGGCACCGGCCCTGCATACATATTTCATCAAAATTAGCTACATCTCTATCTCTTTCTGTCTTTGTTTCTATTTCTCTTATACATCCACATCGCTTAAATAAAATCTGTGCCTTATTTCAGATATTAAAAATAGTTTTTTTTAATGTTTTTTAACAGGTATTTTTAATGTGCCCTGAAGTACTTTAGTGAATCCCATAATATTGAAAGTAATAGAGCATTTTAATCAACTGACATATTTCTGCGCCACATCAGTTGGGTCAAACCATGCACAAAATACAGTGTGTGGGTGTATGCATTAACCTTCATGCGTAGAGATTTCTAATTTTATTATTGGAAAGTTGTGAATGACGCAAGATTCTAAAAGGTTACTTTACCAAAGGTTATTACGATTAACATGGACAACATTTAACAATAAAACTTTAATTGTGGGTTAAGGACTGAAAGAGCTTTGTTTGGTAATTATATTCACAACACAATATTACAATAGGCTACTGCAACACTAAGTTTTCAATAAGCACTTTATAACATATGTGATTGGCTATATATATTTATTCAGCAAAGTCACATTAAATCTAGTGTACACACAACTACAAAACTTTTTTTTTGAATATATCTAAATGTAATATCCTGTTATGGTAGAGACAATATTTTTATGGCCACAGAAAGTCCACTTCAATAAAATCCTTGCAGTGATGCAATAAAACGACTCCCAGTGAAAAGCAAACAAACTTATATCAGTGTGCAGACAAAGAGAAAAATACTTTAAGAAGTTTAGTACTTTTTAATATCAGTGTATACATGGTGATGTGAGAAGCAATATGTGCCTCAATTGATTTTTACAATTTATCAGACAGTAGACTTTATATAGCTATCAACAAAGCTTTGTTATAAAAGATAGCTGACTCAGGACAGTAAAGGGCAAGGGTTTGAGATTAAACAGGATAATTAACCTTTAGGAGGTCATTATAGAGGAATAAAAGACTCATCTTGTGGGAAATGTCAATGGTATAACATTTGCAGGTAAGAAAGAAGCCCTAATGACCGAGACCTTATCCAAAGATAAGTACTCTTTCTTCTGCTACACTTTCACCCCTCTAATTGTCAGCCCCTTAACTTCTTTCTTTCCTTCACATTTTTCACCATCATTTACTGTTTCTCACTGAGGTTTTGTTTTAAGATACGGTCACATCTCAGGGTCTTTCTTTTTGATTTATTACTCTCCTTGTGTCAGTGTCTTTGACATGAAATAAAAATGGCAATTACAAACCATTTTACTACATGATGTGTTTGAAAAGCGTTCAATACTGTAACAGGCAGGCCCCTTGATGTCCAACGTTAAAGCCTTGTTGAGAACAACTATTTTATAACTATTGGGACATGAATTAACCCTCTGGTGCTCTTTACGTGTCTTTTCCCATGTTTTTTTTTATTTCATTATTTCAATAAAAAGAATGTAGCCTACTATATTTTACTTTGATAATTTTTTTATTTCATATTTTGTATTTTTATGGGATTTCATGGTATTAAATTTTTGTTCTTATTATAGAATCAATTTAATCGCTTTTTGAGCGAACTTAAACTGTCGTAAATCTTGAATGCTAAATCTAGAGACTTAAGTTTGGCAAATTATTGCTGAATTGAAGAGAATTTAAAAAAAGTTGCTGAATTGTAAAGTTATTGTTTTGAAAAATGCAAAAAAATGCTTTTATATTTTTACATTAAACATATCTTTTCAAAAACGTGTTTTACTAAAACTGCAAGAAAATCAAAGCTGTTTTAAACTAGTTGTGTTCCAAAGTAAGATTTTGTTTGGCTGCAGTACCAAAATTCATGGTTAACTAATGCACAGATAATACTGCATAATGTGTAATGATTATTTAAGCTATTCATTAATGATTGCCACATTAGGATCTAATTACGCGTCTGTAGGGTTAATGTATTAGTTCATACATTAATTGTAATTAATTAAATATGTAATTGTGGATTAATTCCATAATAACCATTATTTTTAACCAATAGTGCTAATTAATATGTTAATTACCAGAATGAGCCAAAGCCTTGTATTTCAACTTCCAGATAATATGACAGGTACACTAATATGCATTAATGCATGATTAATTACGTCATTGTTAGTGCAAATTCATGTGCAAATTACTAAGATTACTAAATGACTAGTTAATAATGATGTGCCCCAGCAAGTAAAGTCATAACATAATGATACCTTTGCAAATCATTAGCTACTGATTAATTAAAGCAGACAACTGGAAGTTGAAGTGTATAGCTTTGACTAATTGTGGTAATTAACACATTAATTTACACTATTAGTTAATAAAATATGTTATTAGGGAATTAATACACAATGATACATTGAATTAATAGCAATTCATGTATTACTTAATATATTAATCCTATATAGACTCTTTATTAGTTGCTGATGCAATAATCATTAATTAATCGTTTAGTTATATATTAACTCATGATTATCTGTGCATTAGTTAAGCATTAATTAATGCATATTAGTGCACCCGCATTGTAAAGTGTTACCAGTTTTCACTAGATGAAATTCGTCTCCCATTCATTCCCATGTTAATTTCCAATTCGGTCATCTTTGACCACGAGGAGCACAAGTGTGACTATTTTTTTCAGAACCATTTAACCTGTTCGAATCATGTCCATTCTTAGTTGTGTGTGTGTTTACATAGCAAGTGCCAAAACTTTATGAAGTTTCGTACCATTCCGATGAAGTAAAAAGTAAATAATTAAAAAAACCTTACATTTTTTCAATCAAAAATTAACTGAAGGGCACCAGAGGGTTAAAAATAATAATAATAATGTGCATGGATAAATCACAATAAATAGGCTACTGCAATATTCCTTTAAAAAGTAAGATTTGTCCATTTTTGTTTCACGGTGAGTTTAAACCCTCATACTGTGTTTGTGTGACAGTTCAGCCTATAGGAGGCTAATTGGCTAATGGCATTTAACACACTGCTCAGAATGAGCAGATGATTTCACCGTGGGATACTGAAATACAAAAATAGGATCAGCAGCTGCATGCTGGGAGTAACACTTATCGGTCTGATTTACACACACCGACCAGACTACCACTCATCAACAAAGAAGGACATCTTCATGCCATACCAGTTAACCAGGCAATAATTCCCATTTTATGAGAGATGTTCTTATTGTAGTTTATATAAATGCATGAGTTATACTACATAATTATTATTATAAATAAGAAAGACTATCTGCAGAATGACTGCTGCAGTTACCATTCATTGCTGCATGTTAGCATTAGCATCTTAGCAGTTACGCTTCCATTATCAATGGGTTTTTGATTTTAAATGCTTGGGTTTGTGGTAACAACAAGCTCAATATAAGTTCATGTTTTAGTTTACAACATAAAAATACATCAGTAATACCCCCTTGGGGTTTTTTAAAGCTTTTTCTTGATTTGAATAGCGCGGTTGCTAACAATCGGCTAAATGGGACGACAAAGGTTGATTGAACGTCATCATAGCATTATCATTAAACTCATCTCACTAGTCAACTTTTACAGTCTCGTTGTGTTTATAATCATGCTCTTGCAAACTATTATGATATACTTTCATGGAAAATATTTTTAAAGACTGAAAGATTTGGAAGGTTAAGTGATGGTGACGTTGTGTAGTTTGTTTACAGCCACCAAGTTAGCTTTTTACTTCTTTGAACACATTTATGCTTCAGTGAAGATTGTCATAATGTTCAAAGTCAGAATCATAAACGTTTTGTTTATCACAGAGCTTGTTTTCTGCAATAATCCAAAAGCCTATGGAAAATCCTATTACTGTAAAATCTCTCATAGGTCACATCATTTTGTTATCTAGTGTGCTGATGCTTTCCTGGTTGTCTTGTATAGAAAGAACTAGAACATTCATAATTTACTGAAAGGGTTGGCACTAAAACAAAGACACTTTCTCTTTTACAGGATGCTGGAGGTGTTGTGAATTGTGGTGGCTTGCATGGAGGACGTGCTGTGAAAGGAAGAGATTTTCAGTATATGTGAAAGTATAAGATGCCTGTCCTTTTTATTCATGCTTTGAGCAACACTTGAGCACAAGAACAAGTCCTATTTGACAGACTCCCAATTATTCTTTATCTGCAATTAGAGGAGACTTATTTACATGCCCTTGTGAAAAAGAAGTGCTCTTAACTGTACTGAATGTGCAACTTGCAAATAAGTGAATTTGCAGAAAATAATAAGATTAATGAAATAAACACGGTCATGACTAAATCACTTAAGTACAGTGTCAAATTAAACGTTTTACTTTGCATATAAGGTTGCAAAGACTGCATATAAGGTTTGGAGAACGGATGGACTTTTAAATCATATTTTAATAAAATTTAAAGTTAATATTTAAATGCGCCCAAGCTTCATTTACAGTCTGAGGGAGAAGCACGCTGTACAAAACAATCTTTGCAAACAAATCTAAGGATTTTGACACAAAGAAAGTTTATTTGAACCCGAATACACGGATGCACCGGATACACGTCATCAACTCGTTAACGCGGATTGACAACAGAACCGGAAGAGAATACAATGCTGAATAAAGTCGTAGTTTTTGTTATTTTGGACCAAAATGTACTTTCGATGCTTCAAAATATTCTAACTAACCCACCTATGTCACATGGTATAGGTGGGTTAGTTAGAATATTGACCTATGTCATATTTTGATGATGTCTTTATTTCCTTTCTGGACAAGGAGAGTATATGATTTGAAAAAAAAAAACAGATTTGATTTATTGTTTTATTTACATAAACACTGATCAACAGACATACAAAGAGAACATCAAATATAGTAATTTTTAGTATCCAATCACATTCTTGCACAAAACACAAATATCCACAAAATTGTATACCAGGATAATTTTTTGCCATCGAATATACAATACAATACAGTAACAATACTTTCTGTAAAGCTGTTTTGAAATGATGATGTATTGTGAAAAGACTCAATTTTGTATGTGTGTTTATATGTATTTGCAGACGTCATATAACTGACGTCTTGGCACGTCTTGACCATACGTCAACATCCGCCTTTTTAGGGTACCCTTAAACGTCGGTTAGATGACGTTATCGGATCCTAACCCTACCCCAGCAACCCGGTCTCATCCCAAGACGTCATATAACTGACGTTTTGGGACGTCTTTTGACCATACGTCAATATTCGCCTTTTTAGGGCCCCCTTAAACGTTGGTAGATGAGGTTATGGGATCCCCAGACCTAAACCTACCCCTAAACCTACCCCGTCACCTGACCGACGTTAAAGGTAAAGCGTCAGTTGTATGACGGCCCGGGATCGTCATGTAACCGACGTTTAAGGGTACCCTAAAAAGGCGGATGTTGACGTATGGTCAAAAGACGTCCCAAGACGTCAGTTATATGACGTCTTGGGATGAGACTGTGTTAATATTTGAGCATGAACTTCCTCTGTATTTCCTTTCACGGTAGAATGTGAATTAAAAAAGGAAAGACACATTAAACATTAAGAACAAATCCTGGCATATATATGCGTGTACGCAAATTTTTTGGCAGACAAATGCAAATAAAATATTGACTACTTTCCTCCCTCTGAGGCATCTGGTACTCCAGTGGGAAGCACATGTCCTGATCAACACGCATAACCACAAGGTTTGCTGTGTTTTGTAACTGAATTATTGAATTTGTGTTGGAATGTAACATCAAAGCAGATTTCTCTTCTCTGTGCGTGCTTGAAATTATATTTGACATGAGTTCTATGAGTGATTTTCATTAGGACTGCATGGTTTCGTATGATATATATCAACAAGCAACACCTTTTACATTATGATAGTTGAAAATGTTCTGATTCTTTATTTTTATTTATAGTTGTGTTCTTTTGCTCTTTAATGTCAAATTAAAAGTGATCGCCAACGAGTGGATCTCTGAGCTGGTGTGAGTGAGTGGAGGCTGGGCTAATTTGCATAAACGAGGCAAGGGTGTAGGGTTACATTCAAGCTATTTTAAGGCATGACGAGAAAAAAAAAACGTTAATTTTTTATTTTGGTGATCAAAGATGAGTTTTATGGGATACAAATATTAACTAGGTGGACTTTATTTTTGTCATTGATTCAATCCTGTAAAAAATTCAACTTTCAAGTTGCTCGAACAAAGATTATTTAGTAGAAAACTCTAAACATGAACGAAAGTTGTTTTGTTGACCTTATTTAGATCCAAAATTTGTCCAAATGTTGTCCTTAACTTAAAAAATTATTAACTTAAAAAATGATCATAGCATTTACTGGCTAAATGCTGCAGTTGTAATTGTCACCAGCTGTCATATGTTTCAGAGATCAAATTTTTATTGAATTAACATTTGTTAATCATCATCACCATGTTTACGATTTGTGTTGTGTTGAGGGATATGTGCACCTCACTGCATGCACATAACCTCTATGTGTTTATTTGTTCTGCTGAACACAAAGGAAGATATTTGGAAGAATGTTTTAATCAAACAGATCTCAATCCCCATTGACTACCATAGTATGTATTTTTCCTATGAAAGTCAATGGGGAATGAGATCTGTTTGATTAAAACATTCTTCCAAATATCTTCCTTTGTGTTCAGCAGAACAAATAAACACATAGAGGTTTGGAACAACATGAGGGTGAGCCTCTTATCCCTTTAAGAGGCAAATAATATTATCACAATAGCTTTGAAAATCAAACAGAATGAAAGAAAAGGGAAGGACAATGATTGTAATCGCCTACATTGCTAAATGCCTAACAATCTTTATTTGCCTTGACATTAATTTTTAAGTTTAAAAGACTAGCCTACCTGTTACTCATTAAATGGAAAAAAAAGTATTGAAGTTGACTTTAATTGGAGCAAATTTGTTGAGTTAACTCTGGTTGAAAGTGATGAGTTGGGTCAATTTTTTGTTTGTTTTTACAGAGCGTTTATTTTGATGCATTGACTAACATACTAAAATTATTAAATAATACGTACATTTAAAGGTCACATAGGCCTATTTTAAATGTATTAAATTTAGGGATGCATGATATTTCGGCCACCATATCGGTATCGGCCTATATATTCATTTTAATGCATCATTATCAGCCCAATAAGAACATGGCTTAAAGCAATAAATATAAACGACAAATAATGGATTATGTCCTTCGTCTGAGACACTTCAGATGCGCAGATTTTAAATCACTTCAAAAAAGTTTAACACAAGTGCAACATACAACAATCAGCTACATAAAATTAAACTGAGAACATTGTAATTGTGTGCTGGGGACATAATGGTGAGACTTTTATTTTTGTAATACGGCTCTCAAAAATTAAAAAAAAAAAAAAAATTGGATTTAGGTTTATCGGCCAATATATTGTTTATGGGCTTTTAAATAAGAATTATCGGTTATCGGTATCATCCGAAATGTTCATATTGGCATATCCCTAATTAAAATGCAACTTCGTAATTAGAAAATAGCCTAGATACATGACATACAAGTTTCAATAAAGAATTATCGGTTATCGGTATCGGCTGAAATGTTCATATTGGCATATCCCTAATTAAATTGCAACTTCGTAATTAGAAAAAAGCCTAGATACATGACATACAAGTTTCAATAAAGAATTATCGGTTATCGGTATCGGTATCGGCTGAAATGTTCATATTGGCATATCCCTAATTAAATTGCAACTTCGTAATTAGAAAATGGCCTAGATACATGACATACAAGTTTCAATAAAGAATTATCGGTTATCGGTATCGGCTGAAATGTTCATATTGGCATATCCCTAATTAAATTGCAACTTCGTAATTAGAAAATAGCCTAAATACATGACATACAATAAAACATATTTTAGTTTAGCCTACCATCAATGTTTGTCTGTACATTTAACAGTTAACTTTAACCATATTTCACAATAAGAAAATAGAAGTTATTTAAAAAAGTACACAAGACACAAGATTTACCTAAGTAACTGGGTCCTCAACTATAATGGGTTTTCTTTTAATTGCACTTAAGTTTGCATTGAAATGAATCTTTGTGGAGAATATCATTAAAGGAGTAGTTCATCGTCTGGTGTTGTTTAAAGCCCTTTGAAGGTGCACTGAAATTCTCATTTGGACCTTGAACCGTTTGGTTCCCATTGAAGTCCATTAATCCTGGAATGTTTTCATCAAAAACCTTAATTTCTTTTCGACTGAAGAAAGAAAGACATGGACATCTTGGATGATATGGGGGTGAGTAAATGATCAGCAAAAGTTTTTTAAAAAGTGAACTCCTTTAACAAGTACTCATCATAACTACTCGTTTTAAAAGTATATTAGTCTGTAGTAGTAAAAATGCTTGAGACCTTGTATAGAATTAAAGGATGTGGTGATCAGCTAGTTTTGATAAGTGTTCAATCGTTTGAAATATTACTATAAACTACCTATGACAAGGTGTGACCTCAAACATAGGTGAAATTTTCACAAACAAGGGCTTTTTTTTCCTTTTCTTTGTGTGTCATGTATTCTCTTCATGTGCTCACTTTAAGTATTTTGCTTCAAAGTGACTGAGAAAATGTATTCCTGACCTCCATAGGGGCACGTCAAATAGTGTTTGGAACCACGAGGCGTCTGATGTGTTGGATTCTGTCAGCTGAAAGAGCTCCATGGGGTTGGAGGGCAACAGGAGTGACAAGCTTGTCTCGCTGAGAGGCATTCTGGGACATTTGCCCTTCTGCATAGTGAGAAAGAACCCCTGTTGCCACTGTGGGTCGATACACACTCACAAGTCACACACATCTCAGTCGCAACACAAATTTAATAAAGGTCTCCTTGTCATCTTCATTTCTCCAAAAGCTGCACACATATAGACGATGTACACTTTATTTCTGTGACACACCACCCAATGCAGGATTTGGACTGAAAGGCATTTAAAACATTTACAGTTTATACTCGGAAATCTGGAAAATACTTATAATTAAAAAAAAAATAATAAGAGGGATCATAGAAATTTCATATGGTTTTTTTTATTTAGGACTTCCCGGAAAAAGCTATTTCGCAATTAACATATAACCCACAAGACCAAAAAGAACTGAATGTACAATAATGTAAATATGTGCCCAGAAAAGATAGATATTGGTTGAAAATTGGTTGTTCTTGTGCTCTTTAATTTGTTTGATATCTGTTATGTTGTGTATTGTTTTATAGAATTAACATATGTTCATGGTTATTTGAAAAAAGTTTTAAAATCTTATTTAGAGGACAACCTCTGTGAAAAAGAAGTGCATTGAATGTGCACTCTTTGTGTACGTACTTCTAATGTACTTACAAATATTAATAAAATAACAAGTTTATCGGTGAGAACACTCATTTAAACAACATACATTTGACTGCACATCACATTTTTGACATTGATACCATAGTATATTTATGTGATTGATACTGCTTGGAACGGTCTACAGGACATTGATATTGCAGGAGTTAATATTATTTTATTCACATTTGTGCTATCTTACAACCCTAACTGACATCGAAAAGGAAAATATGATCAGTTATTTTAATGAAAAGGGGAAGCAGACACAAAACGCCTGTTCTGATTAATAAGGGTTATGTCAGGTGGAAGTGTCAAGCAGTTGAATTTCAGTCATGCATCAATGATTGTGAAGTCGGCTTGTATTTTCTTCTCCTGTCAATCATGTCAACAGAATCTTTATTTATTTGTTTATTTCAATTAAACTCGCAATTTCATGTCCATCTGTCTCCACATCAATTTGTCAGAATGTCAGGTCTTAGAAACACAAACATTTACCTTTCTCTTTCGCATTGCTTTGTTTATTGTTATTGAGAATATGGGCATGACGGAATTTGCCAATTTACAGTCTCCTAAAACAATAATTCCACTCTTCTGGATTTATTTACATTCATAGAAAAAAGGAAACGTATAAGACATTACATTAACATTAAGTTGTTATTGGCCTTGTGAATTTCTGAAGATGATTTAAAAATATTTTAATAACTTGTTGATATATCATCATGCAGGGAATGATGGAACTTAAAAATGGGCTTTGGTCACAATTCAAAAATGCCCAAAAACAAAATAGGAAAGATAACTAATGCATTTGTTTCCCTACATTTTAGTAGTAGTACTAGTACAAGAAATGATTAGAAAACAATTTTATAAAAAGGTAATTCTCAAAATATGGTGAATTGAGTTTTGAGTCATGACAAACTCAAAAAAATCTAGAAACGTCATTTAAAATGAAATAGACTGAACTGTTTTTTTGCACATTAAAAAAAACAAAAACCTTATCTTTTATTGTGTATTGCCTCTATATTATTATATAATATTTCCTGCCTATTTTAGGAAAACTTCAATAAAAATGTAGAGTAGTGTCAGTGTAATGTGTACTTAGTAAATTTACCCAGTTTATTTCATTCTCAAGTTCTGCATAATTTGCTCTTTTCACACTTGCCCATTTGATTTATGCCTATTTTTCTAATATTTAATATAGCATTTATTTAGGCTGTTTAAAAAAAAGAGAGATTTTAAACTCAAGGAACCTGCTAAAATAAAAGTGAATTAATTTATCAAAAATATAAATAATTCAATGAAATTGAAGGCATCCTTTACTCTAAAATGTACCATAAAATGTCACAGCCTGTATAACTTAACCAAGACTGGTGTAATAAAACTTTTAAGTACAAACAAAATAATAAAACACAGAATAGAACTAAATAGTGGAAACCATATTGAAACAACCACAGCACAAAAATAATTACATGGTGTTTTTATAAAAAGTTTACAGGCAAATATTAGTTGAAGTTTTACAGTTAACATTTTGATCCATAATTTCTGCACCCATTATGAGACAATGGAAGTCAAACATTTAGGGCACAAAGGGCAGGTCCATTTGTTACAAACTCAAAAAACACAAATTTCTGAAAATACCATATACTATACTAAAAATGTTTCTAAAAAGAGACAAATTATTGGAAGGCCAAGTACAATCTGGCTAGACCAAGCTCGCAGAAAGGAAAAATCCTTATTGTGGAGCCCCATGACTAATTGCTAAAATGTATGTGGAAAAATCATGATGGTATACTCTTTGCATATATTTTTATACAAAAATATTGTTTCTACTTTGTATAAAATACACCATTCAGATGAAAACACAATTGTACTGCATTTTACATGGTGAACTGAAAGTCCATTTCCATGTATATAATACAAACTTTCTTAAACTAGTTTCTTGTATTCTTATAAAATAAGTCCATGAGCTACTGCGTAAGTGTTTGGGATGTCCTGGCCGGATCCTCGACCCTCTCTCTGGTAAAATAGCTGCTGTGCTGGAACTTGAGGACTTCGTTTCCCCAGCTGGTCCAGTCACACTGGAGACTTCGGGCAAACAACTCTAAACACTTGGGCTTGTGGCTAATGTACGGCTTTAGCACAGCTGTAGCACAAAAGAGAAAGAATTAGCACGAAAGCTATAAATCAGGGAAGTTTGTAGACCCAGCAAGACAAAAAGAGAACTACAGACAAGTGCACTGATACATAACAAGGGCACTAAACAATAACAAAACAACTGGGGTTTTTCCACACAGAAGATACACTTGTGTGAAAAAGAAGTGCGATTAATTGTATTGAATGTGCACATGCACTTCAAATCTTAAAAGAATATTGTTGAGAAACTGCAGATAATATTAGAGTAATGAAATAAAAGGCCACTTAAGAGTATTCAAAGAGTAAACTGACTCACTATGTTAGTCTTAACAAACTTAAGTACACTTAAATAATGCAGTTTGTAAGAATTTCAAATGAAAAGTTTGGTCATGTTTTGATAATCCTTTGTCATGCTTTAAAAAAAATAAGTGTTGTCTGTCTTACATAGCCTACTAAACACATCAGCTGTACTGTTATTCAATTAGGGCGGTCAAACGATTAATTAATCGCATCCAAAATAAAAGTTTGTGTTTACACAATATATGTGGATGCACTGTGTATAATTATTTTGTATATATAAATACACACACATGCATGTATATATAAGAAAAAAATATAAATTATATATAAAATTGATATTTATATATATATATATACATGTATATATAATATAAATTATATATAAATCTATATACATGAAAATATTTCTTAAATATATACAAGCATGTGTGTGTACTTATATATACTGTATATATATATATATATATATATATATATATAATAATTATACACAGTGCATCCACATATATTATGTAAACACAAACTTTTATTTTGGATGCGATTAATCGCGATTAATCGTTTGACAGCCCTAATTATTATTAATAAATGTTAATTAACATTATTTTAACAAGTTTCACAGACAAGGGATAAGTCTAGTTTTTTAACTGAAAGCAACTTGCACAGACAGATCTTAAAATATGTTAGTGTCATTGTTTTGTCACAAGATGCACGTTCATAAAAACATCTTATTTGTCCTAATTTGAATTTAAGCCTAATCCTGGTTTAACTGGTTAAACCAAGTCCTACTGGTCAAAAAAGCACATTGAAGTTCAGCTAACATTTATTGTCGTGAGAACAAAAAGTGCTACCTTTTCAAAAGGATAAGCAGGAAGAGACAAAAAAAAAGAAGTATAATATGATATATATGAACCACAAGTGAGCTTATATTGCACCTGACAACGAAGGCTTATGAGAGTGCAGTAGTGACGGGATGCTGATCAGAAGATGCTGCTCTGGAAGCTCATCCTCTGCTAAACACCTGTAACACACAATTTTGGAAACTTTGGAGATTACAATACAAAAAGATGGAAAGAAAGAAGACTCCAATGTGAAACATACACACATTACCTCACGGTGTGGTCACTGCGAGAGCGGTACCTGCCAAGCACCAGCACTTCATAAGGCTTCTTGTGCTGCGAATCCAGAGGAAACACAAACTCCCCTGTTCGGGTCACCTGGAGATTCAGCCAAAATGTCACAAGCTGATCAGTGTTGGTGACTTTTACTTTCAAAAGTAACAGGTTACATTATTGCAGTCCTCCTTAAATCAAGTAATTAATTATTAAAGGAGTATTTCTTTTTTCTTGCTGATAATTTACTCACCCCCATGTCATCCAAGATGTCCATGTCTGTCTTTCTTCAGTTGAAAAGAAATTAAGGTTTTTGATGAAAACATTCCAGCATTTTTCTCCATATAATGGACTTTACTGGTAACCAAACGGTTCAAGATCCAAAAGACACTTTCAGTGAAAACTGCAAACTGTTCAAAGGGCTTTAAACGATTCCAGACGATGAATAAGGGTCTTATCAAGCGAAACGATCGCTCATTTAAAGACAAAAAAACCAACAAAAAAACAAAGTTTAAGTTTTATAAGCACAAATGCTCACCTTGCTCTGTTCTGTGATGAGCGTTTGTGACTCTCCTGTTCATCAAAATGAACAAATCTTTTTCCGAGTCAATTCGTTCGTTTAGTTCGGTGAATGAACTAAATGACTCGGAAAAAGATTCGTTCATTTTGATGAACGAGTTCGAACAGGAGAGTCACGAACGCGCATCACAGAACAGAGCAAGGCAAGCATTTGAGCTTATAAAACTTAAACTTTGTTATTTATTTATTAAATGAGCGATCTTTTTGCTTGATAAGATCCTTATTCATCGTCTGGAATCGTTTAAAGCCCTTTGAACAGTTTGCAGTTTGCACTGAAACTGTCTTTTGGACTTTGAACCGTTTGGTTCCCACTGAAGTGCATTAAATGGAGAAAAATGCTGGAATTTTTTTCATCAAAAACCTTAATTTCTTTTCGAAGAAAAGAAAGAAAGAAAGACATGGACATCTTGGATAACATGGCGGTGAGTAAATTATCAGCAAAAGTGTTTTCAAAAGTGAACTACTCCTTTAAATTTTGTTGTTACTTTATGAAAACCCATTAGTTACTTCAGAAGACTCAGATTAAACCTCTCAATCGCTTTATGAACCATTTTGAAGCGTCACCATTTTGAATGAACTTTCAATGTTTTGAAGATGAACAAACGTGATAAAAGTTTGGAACAACAAGAGACCACAGAGCGCCCATGCCCTCAGATCACTTGGACGTGGCTGTGGTTACAAGAGGTAAAATCTATATAAATACTGTTCGTTTTCTCACACAAACCACTCGTTTCGTGTCTTAGGCCATTCAATGTGTACTTAAATTTACGAGTCATTAAATCATGTTTAATTTGGACTTCTCTGTGCATGCTCTTTGAGGTGGTGACCATAGACCTGCATTATATGACTGACAGACAACACCGGTTCATCTAAAAATACTGTGGAAACAAAGACAATTTCAAAAAAAATTAATTTCAAAGTGAACTATCCCTTTAAATATGCTTATTGTCTTCAGTCTCTTTTGACCTCAGGGTATCATACAGTAAGTGAGGAGTAGCATTTTAGGGTTAATGGTGTTTCTTCCTCCTAATTAGTGTTTTAGCGTGTACCTTGACCCAGAGCCACTCTGCTAGCACTTCAACTGCCCAGTATGGGTAGAGCTCCTCTTTGACGAAACGCAGATGCTTTGCCCGGTTAGTTACCCACGTAACCACCAAACATTCTGGAGCAGCCAGTGCTGGCACAGGAAGCTGCTTGAGCTGAGAAGATGGCAGAGAGCTGTATCTGTCAATCATACCATGATATGATTTCAGGCCAGAGCAGTTTCTTATTGCAGGTAGAGAATGAATCACTTTATATCCACATGAACAAGTATGCATGGATGTCTATGTGGAGTCACGTTACCTGTTGCTTCTTTTGACAGATTTGTTTTCCCATGGCGGATCAAGGATTATAAGGTCAAACTTGTCTCCACCTGTAGTCAAAATGTCGCAATATGCAAAACTCACTAAACAAAATGATACGAAATTGGAAGCATTTAAAGCAGCATAATAAAATGACTAAAACAAACTAAAATTGGTAACACTTCACAATAAGTTTCCATTAGTTAACTCTGGATAATGCATTAACTAGAATTAAAAGAATACAGTTGTTACAGTATTTGATCATCTTTGTTTATGTGAGTTTATGAAAATACAACTGTTTGTTAGTTCATGTTAGCTCAGGTCCACAATATACTGTATTAGTAAAGGTTAAATGTAATATTACCTAAGATTAAAAAAAATGCTTTATTTATTTTTTGTTAATGTTAACCACTTTTAGTCAACCACTAATGTTAACCAATGGAACCTTATTTTACATAACATAAAAATAAAGACTAATTCAAAATATTAATAAATACTTTAATAGTATATAAATATGATTAAAATAACACTTTTCTTAAAAGCTTTGAGCCATTTAGCTGCTCTACATAAAATACTAAATACTCTATTATGTAACAGAATAGTAAATAAAAACTCACTGTTGACAAGTGGATGCATATGTGTGATGTCAGACAACAGGAATCGGCTGCGGGGGGGCAATAGATACTTCTCCCTCATCAACGTGACCTCATAAGCACAGTCGAATGGGTTTTCTGTGATGGATGAGAATAGGTCAAGTGGTGGATCCAGACCATCTGCGTTCAGCGTCTGCACTGGTGCCACAGACTCGTCTGTTAACGGGAGCTGTTTGGCCATGTCACATAAGGCAGCAAGCTGGCACTCGTGTGTTGGCAGGGATTCAGAGGGTGGTGTGATCAGGTCTTCGGTCAAGTATCCACACTGACGTCCAGCTTCCAGAAGAGCCTGAGAGCCCTCCAGAACCACTGACCTGACCTGAGGAGACAAAAAATCAAAACAGCACATGCACAAAAATAGTGAGTGTAAGAGGAAATCTGTATGCAGGAATGGCAAGCAAAAAACAAATCCTGATGGGATTCAATTGGAATTTCTAACATAATTTGGAATCAGTCCGAAAGGATCCATTTTAGTATGCACTGAGTACATGAAAGGTTTACAACATTTATAAAACAAGACAAGCAATATGCCAAAGATGAAAAAACGAGGACCTGATGAGGTGGTTAATACGAGCAAGGAATCAAATATCATTTAAATGTTAGTTTCAAAAAGTCAATTTTTTGGTCATTAATGCAGTTGGTTATGAGAGTAAGTGAGGTAGAATGAAATTCTGAAAGCTCATCCAAAAAAAGAAATCTGTCATTAATTACACACCCTAATGCCATTCCAAACCCATAAGACTTTCGTTCATCTTTGGAACACAAAGTTTCATTAACTACCACTTTCAAGCCCCAGAAAGGTAGTAAACACATCATTAAAGTAATCTGTGTAACTCCAGTGGTTTAACCTGTTTTATGAAGTGACGTGAGTGCTTTGTTTGCACGGAAAAACATAATTTAGCACTTTATTTGCAAATATGAATCTCCAACATTCGAATCACTCACATCACTGCATAAATCCGAGGTTAAACCACTTTGGTTACATGGATTACTTTAATGATGCCAATGAGGCATGGAAGTGGCAGTTGCATAGTTGTCAATGGAGAGACAAAAAGCCTCCAGATTTCATTACATAGATCTTCGTTCGTACAGTTTCTGTACATAATAAAATATACTTTTGTGGCAAAAAACTTGGAAATAATTTGTAATTTTGATCTTATTGTCTACTATATATTTATTTGCTAGGTGAGTCTTGTTGTGAGTGTGGTTACTTTGCTGTCAAGACCTTTGAAATAATTTAGCAAAATGATATGGAGCTGTAATGTGTTCAAGACCTGCCTGCAAACTACTTCAGCTGTGCGTTTAACTGAAAATATTAGACAACATCCAAAAGAAATCTTGCAAAATATATAATAATGAAACAAGGTTGCCAAATTTGATCCAATTTGTTACAAAGAATAAAGTTCCAAGAATTAGAACTGTAGAATTAGTTCCAAATGATGACATTGTTATGAAAATACAATAAAAATCTGTACAGATTCTTTTTAAGTTTTGTTGACACGGGGTATTTAATGAATAAACAAAGCATGTCACCTTTCCATGATAAATATGGGCATCTAACTCCCCTGTATTGAGATCACGCTGCTTTCTTTTTCGTTTCTGCAAATAAAAAACAAACTGTTCAGAGTCATGTAGCAATCTCCAAAGACCTTATAATCAAGCACAGTATATCAACTAACATAATAACAGCAACAATATATGCTGTCTCGCTTTTTCCGTTGCATACCTTTCGTGTATGAAGATCAATCTTTGCAAGTCCATCACCATTGCTATTTTCTGCATTGTGTGTGTGAATACCGTTTGTCGAGATACCTATGTTGTGTCGAATTTGAACGTGGGGCTTCAATATATTAAAATATTCCCTCTTGAAACAGTTTTTGAAGTATGTCGGCTTTTCAAGCCCAGCACTATTATAACAAACACAGCGCTGCAAACCCTCATCTATGTGAGTGCAGGAGTCCAACAGCCAGCCCCAGGAGTTACCACACACAATAGACATTTACACAACAGTAGTATAAAGACTGTCGAAATTATTCAAACGGTTTCATTCATATACTATATATATATATAAAAGTTTTCATCTCATTTCAGGATAAATAAATGCTACTGCGCCTGCTGCTGCTGCTTCCTTTAATGTTTATTAGCGGTTAGCAAGCTTGCTTTTGGTGCATTACTGCCACCCACTGGACTAGTGTGGAGAATCAATCAACGTCAAGCCACACACAAGTGAGGGAAAATCATGATTTTGTAAATCTCAGTTATTATATACAAAGTAATACTTATGACATGAAAAGTATGATATATTAAGTCATAATTATTAGATTAAAAAGTCTAAGTTACGACATGCCGAAATTATGAGTCATGACACGCATTTTAAAATTAAATTAGAGGTCAAAATTATGACGACACTAAGTGTCAATAATTTTGACCTTGAATGTCATAATCTGGACTTTTAAAGACATAATTAAAACAATTATGCCATAATTATGACTTTTAAAATTTAACTTTCAAAGGATGATTTTAGGCAACTCCCCAAGTGAATCCGTGGCCAATCCTCAAGACGAGTGGACAAGTCCACAAATGGTCAACCATACTATTTTTGAAACAACCCAATAAATTCATCTTACATTTAAATTTAAGACACATTGGATGCTGAATTCTATTTTATAAGAGGTTGTTTACTATGGTTTTCAAGAGCATCTTCGAACAATCTTATCTTGTATTGGACATACAAAATATTAACAACTTTATACTTAAGTTATAAAATTATAAGTAACTAGTAATTAAGAATAATTTTTGTCGTTATAAATGTTTGCATAATAATAATAATAATAATAATAATAATAATAATGTAATAATAACATTCTTCTTTTTATTTGTATTTTTCTTCTTCACACTCCATCCCGGTAGGCGGCGGTCATGTATCAAAAGCGTTTTGCTAGTCGCCATTTAATATTAAAGAAGAAGTAACGAAGGATGCTGCATTACGAACTAGGAATTTGGGTGATGTTCCTGGCGCGAAATCTTTAAGTTTATGCCCCCCATCTAAATACCTCGTTACACGTTAATATTAGCATATATTTTAGCCTGGTGAACGACAGAACAAATCTAAACCTCAAGATAAACATGTCAGTGACGAAGTGATGAATTTCTAGTTGTTTCTATATCAGAGGTTGCTGGCTACGCAGTATGTGTGACGAGACGAACATGACCGAGGCCGGAGCGGAGAGAGACCGGGGGAAGAAGACATCAAAATCGGTTTGTGTTTATGACTGTCGCCCGGAGAGCAGCGCAGCGACGGGGAGGACGATAGACATAGCGAACATGGATTACAATGGCTTTCTGCAGGCTCTGAGACGGGTACAACTCTTTCTTTTACTGTCTATGGTAAAACAGCTGTTTACCAGGGTAAATAACCTGCACACAGCGTGACATCTTTGTCATAAACCTTGTTTTTCTTTTCATTTTAGGAGTTTTCACTGTCGACAAACGAGACTTTCGTTATAAGCACGACGGACCGAAAAGAGATTGACGAACAACTGTACAGTAAGAGCTCTGAAAGCTAACATAACATTTATTTTCTTACCTGTTGTCATTTTAGAGGTTGCAGTTTTATATTTTTTCTTGTCAACAGTAAAAAAAAGTATTGTGTTTACATTGTATTGTAAACCTTGAAAGTTTTTAAATAAATATTATATTACTTTCATTTTTACATCATTTCATATTTCAAAACTGTAAAAAAGTCAAGAAAATATCTGATTTAAGTCTAGAAAACATTAAGGTTTTAAATTAAATATTGTATTTTACTTATTTTCATTTTGTTTACTGTTTTTCTGCGTAGTTTTTGTTTTATTTAAAACATGTAAAAGGTAAATACACGTATATATATATATATATATATATATATATAGAGAGAGAGAGAGAGAGAGAGAGAGAGAGAGAGAGAGAGTGTATATTTTTCAAAAATGTTTTGCAAAACTGAAATATTTAATAATAAATAAAGTTAATTTAGTTGTTTACAGTTTTTCATATAACAATGTAAAAATAGTTGGTTTTTAAAAATGACTTTTTCATGTACTGATATGAATTTGTTTGTGTTTTGTTGTAACAGAGGAGTTGGTTGATGGGAAAACCTTGCAACTGTTGAAGTCTGTGAATCAGGAGCTGCCTATGGCGATTCAAGAGCGGATCGAGTATCTGCCGCACTATCATACTCTAGTGCAATGTGGCATGTATGAGTACTACGCTAGCGAAGGACAGAAAGCATTGCGTAAGTTTGCACGCTCACTTCTGCCATGCGGGCACACATACACATATACACACTCATAGTCAATTCATCCTAGTGTGTGAGATCACCGATAAGTAATATTATTGTGCATTGCGGTTGGGGAGGCGTAGGGGTTGGGGTTATTTATGTGCTTATTTATTCTATCCTTAATTTACTTTTTTATTTATTAATATATTTGATTATTTAGTTTTATTATCACAGGAAATGACACGCACAAAATGTAAATAATTTTCCATCATATTTTGCGAGCTAAAAAGATAAAGTTGATGATAAAGAAAAATGTCATGTCTCAATATTGGAAATATTATATTACAAAAGCCAGTGGATATCATTCAAGCAATGTGTAAATTCTATGTGAGAGTTATGCCGGTAAAAAAGTCTCAAACTATATGCTGCATTAACAGCGCATATTCTCTCAGAGACAAGAGATGAATCTACTTAAACATATGCTGATTATGGTATTTAGCGGTAACTTTCATTAATATTTCTCTTGTGGCCCATATGTACTAAAAAATTATAAGTGAAGTATATTGTGTTAAAAAAAGTTGTTTTTAAGGTCATTGTTTAAAATAAAGCTTGCCTATAACAAGGGGTGAGACGAGATCTCGTGCCATGAGATCTCACTAGGGCTGGACCAGAATATTTGAATATTCATTCAGTGGGGTGGTATTCGATTTGAAAATGTGACATTCGAATAATTTTTTTTTTTTTTCACACCTGGCATCCCACTCGAAACGGTTCTCATTCGCGCTTGAAAATGTTTTACAGTATAAAATCTAGTGAAATATAATACTTAACATAAAACTCCGTTATGGCTATTTAATAAATATATTTCCTTCTTCTTGTACTACTAAAAGTGTTCCTGCAATGGGAGTTTTCTCTAGCTAGAGCGCAGAACAGAGGAGAAAACAGCGGAGTTTGTATGGACAGAAGTGCATGCATGTATTTTGGGTTAAGCTGCATTGCTTTGACATTGTGGAAAATAGAATAATAGAAACAAAATATAATATCCTTTTTATCCGTTATTTTCAATCTAAATGAATCTACTGTAAGACTTTGAGATTTTACTGGGACCTCACGTCACAATTTTGTTTTTTTAATTCCGTTTTTCTATAAGTCATTCGTTTTCATTTATTTTAAGTTTTTTGTTTTTATTCATGTAAATAATTTTTTTTTTTTAATTTCGTTTTTATTCATTTAAATTTAGTTTTTATTCATTTAAATCTACCCTACTTTGTTAGTGAGAAGACTATACCTTATTAAAAATATTGCTTAAGTTAAAAAAAACTGAGTTTATGTGTGTTTTATAACACAAATGGAGCATGTAATCTCTGCTTGCTTGAGGCGCGCCGCTTCTTTATTCAGATCCCCACATCTTTATTGGCAAATTATATGGTTTGAGAATGTACACGGGAAGCCGCAACAGAACGGTTACGATGGGAAAAAGGTATCTGAGCATTTGTTTGAGTTTTGTCTAGAGCTGGAGGCGGCACGAAAAATTGATGGAGGCGGCCTGTGTATGTATTTTATATCACTAAAGCATAGGGCTGGGTAATAAATATCGGTTTCTCGATATTAATCGATTCTCATTTTTACGAACCGATATCGATTCTTAAATCTCAAGAATCGATTAGTCATCCTGTTTCATTTGAATGAATGGAACATTGTATTGTGGCTGCGCGCATCCAAAGAATCGCAATAATCTTTGTCCTTTATTACTATTGATATGAAACAAAGTCTCAATTTTCAAATTACGTCCATTTTCTATAGAAATTCAAAAACATGAATAACGTTTTGGCACTGTGGCGTGAGATTGCTCTGGCACAGCTCAAGAGAAGCAGCAGCGCTGATCTCTCTTCCGGCTTAAAGGGTTAGTTCACCCAAAAATGAAAATTAAGTCATTAATTACTCACCCCCATGCTGTACCAACCCCGTAAGACCTTCGTTCGTCTTCGGAACACAAATGAAGATATTTTTGATTAAATTTGAAAGCTGTATAACTACCACATTGGCTCTTAAGGGACTGCCTCTTGACGGCCCAGAAAGTCAATGAAGAAAATGTTTAAATATCCCAAGTGACTACCGTGGCTCAACTATATGTTTATCAAGCGACGCGAATACTTTTTGTGAGCAAAAACAAACAAAAATAACGAGTTTATTCGACTATTTCTTTTCTTCCTTGTAGGCCAGAACGAGACTTCCTTAGATTTCCACGACGCATGCGCGAGAACTGCGATCTGAAGTGGTGTAAGCTGGTGTAAGCAGATCGCAATTCTCACGCATGCGTCGTGGAAATCTAAGGAAGTCTCGTTTCTGGCCTACAAGGAAGAAAAGAAATAGTCGAATAAACTCGTTATTTTTGTTTGTTTTTGCGCACAAAAAGTATTTGCGTCGCTTGATAAACATATAGTTGAGCCACGGTAGTCACTTGGGATATTTAAACATTTTCTTCATTGACTTTTTGGGCCGTCAAGAGGCAGTTCCTTTAGGAGCCAATGTGGTAGTTATACAGCTCTCAAATTTAATCAAAAATATCTTCATTTGTGTTCCGAAGACGAACGAAGGTCTTACGGGGTTGGTACAGCATGGGGGTGAGTAATTAATGACTTAATTTTCATTTTTGGGTGAACTAACCCTTTAATAATACCAGTTACAGCGCGAAATAAACATGAATGAGCATCTGAAAGTGTGTTAAAAGATAGAGTACAACTTATCGAAATCCGTATCATGTCACATTGTTTCGCTCAATCGGCGTTTCAACCGTGGAAAGACGTCAGTTAAACAGCTTGTAATCAATGTCGTGTATCATCATATATTTACCTCAGAAAACCCACATAAACTCGTTAGTCAGCTAGAAAAAATAACTCTAGAGAGGAGCATTTTGCTAAATTTATACACCATATTACATATGCATTATAATCTTAATGTTCTTCAATATTTAATGCATTTTTGAATAAATCTGGCAAGTTTTTATGACAGCCACCATTTAAGTGTTTATATTTCATATAATCTTCTTATTATAAAAATAGATAAAAGTGTAATTTAACTAAGTGTTTGTGTAGTTACAAAACAGTTAATTATTACCTTCATATTAGGCTAATGAAGCCTAGTAGGCTACAACTAGACTCTCATAGTTTACAGCATTAGTTGAGAGATTTGATTTCCTTGAGAAAATTTGCCATTTATTGTAACTGATATCCAAAATAATCAATATCGAATCGAATCTGAATCGAATCAAATTGCAAGCTTGTGAGTCGAAATCGAATTGAATTGTGAAATTTGTGTCAATACCCAGCCCTAATAAATCAGTGTCCGTTCTCGGAGCATCTACCCTACTTTGTCAGTTATTTGTTAGTCAGTTATAAGTTAACAGACGTGTGTGTGCGTGTGTGTGTTTTGCAGTGTCCTTTCTCGGAGCATACGTTCTGCTCGTGTGAGGCGCGCCGCTCACGCTGTTCTGTAGTTTATTAAAAGTTTATTAATTCTGAATGTGTCGCGTCTCGCCTGTCGTTGCACCATATAGAGATTCCGAAGCTTCGAATATTCGATGTTCATTACTACTGAAGCTTCGAAGCTCAAAAAATGGTATTTGGACCAGCCCTAGATCTCACGAGACTAAAATATGTCGAGATTTCACGTTCTAAAAGATTGTTTGTGGACTGATATTTCTGTAACTGACCAAACACAACCTGTTCGAAGACCTTTGCCAGAAAAGGTAGATTCGCTATAGGCCTATAGTAACTCCGGCGCGAAATGAACCTTTGGTCTAATTACACATTGGTACATAGTCAACTGTTCTCTGAGATTTGTTTTCATGATTATCGAATGTAAAGAGTTTTATCTCTAAAAACTAGGGGTGTAACGATTCACTCGTTTTCTCGATGCATCGATTATAAATCCTGGCGATGCATATGCATCGATCCTGAAACATGTATTTTGAATTGTGAATCGTTTATTTACGTGAATAATCGATTTAAAAGGCTAAGAATCGAATTAATCACGATTTTATAGCGATTCAGTGGTTTAAAATATATAAACACAACCTAAAAGTGTTCCTGGTACAAGCTGCCTCACGCATTGGCCGTCATACGACATCCGCATTTGATTGGTTTCAGGCGCTCACACACCCCTGATTTCTCACGCTGAAGCTCGGTCGGTCAAATGCCTGAAAGACGAGTTTATCTTTCTACCTGTTGAGCTACTCATGTCGTGATTAGCTTGTATTACCGCAAATTAGTTAAAATCTCCCGGAATCTAGAGCGAGCGTGCATACGAGACAGAGGTTGTGCTCCAAACCGCGTATCGCGCGTTCACACACGGCTGCACGCACTCGCCAGAGAGGGAAAGCGAGCGAGAGACCACCTTGCGTGTACGGAGAGTCCATGTAATAAATGAATGAAAGCGTTTTATTTCATAGTGCCCACGCAATGGCATGGCAGCTTTATCAATGGCTTGAGCGGTTTGCCTCAAAACTATTGCTTTCTCGACAGAGAGCTCAGCTGGAGAGCTCAAACATGGACTGCTCAAAAATCTGTAGTTAACGTTATGAAAGCATGAGAGCTATGGGACCGAGCGCGAGCAAAATCCAGTGAAAAGATGATAACGAGTGCACTGAGAGGACGCAAAATGAAACTAATGAAAATGTCTCCATTAATTTGTGCATGTAGTCATTTAATGCAATACTTTTAAAGCCTTTTTCAAAATATTTGCTACTTGCAAATGCTAATTTGTAGGCCATTGATTTTTTTATAATAATATATTCATTAAAATTAAAAACAAACATAAACTAACATTAACAATGGACAAAATCCCCACTATCTGATCCCCGAAGGCCGCTGTGTAGGCTAATTCAAACCCAGACAAAGATGGGTGAAGCATTGAAATAATACTATAATGCATATAAAAAATTAAGAATCGAATCGAATTAATCGAATCGCATCGAATTTGGATGTGAATCGCATCGAATCGAATCGTTCTGAATTTGCACAAATCGTTCATGAATCGAATCGAAAACCTATGAATCGTGAATTGAATCGATTCGCTGTCTACCCAAAGATTCACAGCCCTACTAAAAACTGTTTAGCTTATAATGCTAGTCTATGCGCACTTGGCTCGGCGTTCGTGGTTCGACTGCTCGAGACTGTTTTCCAAAGATGGCTCCTGCCTGCATTTGCAAAGTAGACTGTCTTTATGAAATATCTTCTTTTTAAACGGTCTGTACACTTACAAAGTTCTCAATGCTTCATTTTGCATGCAGGGATCCTGATTATGCTACCTTGTTAGTGTTGGGCTATTTTGAGCCTTGTTAGTGGTATTAACTAGCAATTTTTTTTCATTACTCTATGCCCCATAAAACTCTTTACATTCAATAATTAGACCAAAGGTTCATTTTGCGCCTGAGTTCTCCTTTAAGTATCAGCATCACACCCAGGCTTTTTAGGAACTGGTGTGATTGGCGCTGTGTTAATGAGCATTGGAACCTGCCTAGTCATTAGAGAATTAATGATGATTACAGTAATAGAAGGGCTAAATGCTGTAAAAAAATGTTTTAATGAGAAATAAGCTAATCCAAGCTTGGATTATCCTTGCAGAGCATGTATGCAGTGATTTCCTATGAAATTATGGTGGGACAAATGAAATGTAATTTTAATTTTGATTATAATAATAGCCTAACAATAATTTTATACATTAATTGGAAATGCCAAATCCTCTTGATATTGCCATAGCTGATGTTTTTGATGATATCTCGGGCTATCGTCGATACACAATATTATTGTTTATTGGCATGACCGATCTACACGGTGTTAGTTTCATGTGTGCTGTGTTTCTCTTTTTGTTGTGTTGCAGCCTATGCTTTTGCTGAGCTCATTGATAACGCGCTGTCAGCCACTGGAAAAAACACGGGAATCAGGAGAATTGAAATCAGACTGGTGAGAATTCAACACTGACCCTCACTCTTTATTACAAAAAGCTTGTGAACTGTCTCAGTATCATACGTTATAAAGGTGTGACTGGAAGTCATTCATGTTCATTAAGAAATTTCTGAAATAAAAAACTGTTGGTATTTCACACTCAAACACACTCCGGCTAACCAAAAGAAACACACTCCTCCCTTAATTTTTCCTCTCCCAAAATAACTAATTACAGCTAAAGCTGTATCAGACAGCTCGCTCAAGTATGGATGATATATATATATATATATATATAGTGCTGGAAAGAATTTAGATTTTTTATTCTTTATTTGGCCATAAAAAACAAGACCTCTTATAAAGTAGTGTAACTTTTCTGCACGTTGTTTAGAAAAAAAAAATAAAAATAGCAATTTATTTAAAAAAAAAAGCCAGGCTTATTCAATGAATAATTCAGTTATGTACTTTTTGTGGCACTTATTGCACATTGACCTACTAGTTTCCATGATCCAGATGTTTTGATCTCTGTGTGTTTTTCAGCTTTTCGATGAGTCTCAGGGAGGACCTGCTGTCGTGGTGATAGATAATGGATGTGGAATGACATCTAAACAGTTGAACAACTGGGCCGTTTACCGTCTGTCAAAGTTTATTCGAGAAAATGACACGGTTCAAAGGTGTGCTCTTCATAAAACCTGCATTTGTCTTATTTTATCATGATATGTGAGCAATGCCAAAACTTCTCATACATATATTCATGCTGGTTCTTATAATGTTATAAACAAGGCTATTTGGTTCATATCTGAAATATTATCCAGCTGACCTGTGCTCATTGTATGATGCCTATTATAGCCCGCATTTACACTGCAGGTCTTGATGCCCAATTCCGATTTGTTGACTAAATTCGATTTTTTTTGATTACCAGCTTCTTTTAAAAGTGACCTAAATTCGAAATCTGCACTATTCACTTGGCTAAACAACCAAATATAGATTTACTGACTTGGAAAAGCTAAGGCCGAATAGGAAGTAGAAAGGATGAACTTTACAATGGACGCATGCAAAATGATGATGCAAGCTTTTGCTTTCCACATCATTTTTAAAGGTCAGCAAAACCTTGGTCTCTTAAGGCAGGGAAAACATTGCTGTAACCGCTGTGGTTTATGTCCACCTGAATTGACATCATTCACCTCCATTGGTTTATCCGATCAGTCCGCTTACATGGCAGATGCAAATGCGTATATTGTAATCTATGTGCTTTTTTCACGCTTACACGTTCATGGGTCATATCTGATCTATGCCATATTGTAAGAAAAAAATCAGAATTGGGTCACTTGAGCAATGTAATATAAATGCGGACATAGATTCAAATACTAATTGTCTTATAAAGTTTGCCTTGATAAAGTTGCTCTTTGTTGTGCACACAGCGACAAACCCGGTTATGTGCGACCAAGTCCAGTTCCACGCAGTCTGAACAGTGACATCTCATATTTTGGAGTCGGAGGCAAACAGGCTGTGTTTTACATCGGACAGTCTGTCAGAGTATGTTTGTATGCATTTTTTCAACAAGTATCATACTTGCAAATTAAGACAGTAGATTTGTTACATTCCTTTACAATAAAGCAGAACAGATATGTCCATTAAGCAATGGCAAAGAGTTTTGTTCAAATGATCCATAAACCAGGTTGGTTTAAACGGTCATATGTGTCATGTTTTCAAGTTTTGTTCATTTCAAGCTCACTGACTGTCCACGCATGAGTTTTGCATTATCGTGAATGCTTCAGTTAAAATCAACCAGGCAAAGTTACAGTGAAAAATAAGAGTTTTATGCAAAATTTTATCAATTGTTTGTGAGTTTGCATGGACAGTCAGGAAGCTCACGCTGAACTTGAACAAACCATGGGATGTTTAAAACAGGTAATGATTTTACAAATTGTTGATTAATCGTTTTTTTTTTTTATAGTTTACATGGTGTATTTAAGGAATAGTTGACCCCCTCATGTTAGTCTCTACATTTGTATGCTTATGCATCTCTTTACATAAAATAAATGTTCACAAATGGCGGTCAACCTTCAAAAAGGGGAGAAACACCAAAAAAGGGCACTATAAAAGTTGCATAGTTAGTATTTTTAAGTAGATTCGTCATTGATTTCCAGGGCTTCAGAAACCATACAATGGCTTTGTGGCAGAAGTGAAGTGATTTTTATCACATGTTAAAATTATATATTTTTTTAAATGAAATATTCTTGTAATGTGTGTTTCAGATGATCAGCAAACCTGCAGGCTCTCCAGATGTTCATGAATTTTCATGTCTAAAGAAGACTTTGAGCGCAAGGAGTTAAAAAAGGAAGATATTTACTCTGGGTTCATTAGAAACAGGAAGGTGAGGAAAATACAAGCCATCTCATGTCGTTGTTGGCTCCTGGATTTTGTTTTTAAATATATGTGTGTGTGTGTGTTTTGTTTTTGTTTGCAGCCTGGGGATTGCTCGCATGTGAATGTCAGCAATGAGCAGTTTCTGCAGTCTATTGTGATTGAAGAAGATGGGAAGGAGAGTTTCACTGCAGTTGTCATCACTGGAGTCCAGCCAGATCACGTCACCTACCTCAAACAGTATTTCAATCTGTGGACTAGAGAGTTAGCGTACGTCCCAAAGACACATACACAAAACCACACCACACTCTTCAGGCCATTCATTTACATGAGAGTGGTGTTTTGGGGCCTGAAAACGCAAGTTTTTAGGAAACGATACCATCATCGTCTCTGTAAACTACAAAAACACGAATTTGTGAAAACGGTGACAGCATGCATATTACATGTTCAGTCTATATGCACATAGTGTTTCTTTACAAAGTGGCATCTCCAACTACTGGCCTGGCATGCATATACAGCGTTTTTAGTCATTTTCTCAGATCCGTGTGAACGGAGATTGATTTGACAACATTGCCGTCTATGCGATCCACAACCTTACCCTATAGTAAGAACTAGGACCATTACAAGTTGGACCATTTTTCCTGCCGACCAAAAACCACCACAACGTTCCTCAACATCAAATATAAAACGTAATGAAAGCGGAACGAAACGTATCATTTTGTGTTTCACGGAAAGTTTATCAGTTTGGACTAGGGGTGGGGGAAAAAAACGTGGACGATTCTGAATCGATTCTAAAATGTCAAAAAAATCGATTTTCAAACCAAAAAAGTTTTCAAAAAAAAAAGATAAATATTTATAATAACGTAATATTGACAAAACACGAAAGACCGAACTCTGAAGCGCGGAAGTGCAGTGTATTATTAACTTACTACAAGTATGCTCCTAGTTCAGGCACACATTTATTTTTCCTGTTGGTTTTGTACAATGTTAATAAAATATATTGTACGTTAATTTATTATGGGTCATTACTTTGTACTTTTAAAGCAAAGTATTTATAGTCACACACACACAAAAGATTCAGATAATCGCTTTAGCATCGAATCGCAGTCCTCTGAATCATAATCGAATCGAATCGTGAGGTGCCTAGAGATTCCCACCCCTAGTTTGGACCAATGTCAGTGCAGCGCGAGCCGATCTTAATCAAGCTACACTGTCAATACACAGTGCTAAGAGATCCAATAAAGGACGCATTTGAATTTGCCACTGAAGTAATAACATCGCTGTGAGACCTAGCGAGAAACATTACAATTTCTTTGTTATTAATGGATCAAACAGCGCTGATGTGGAAACCTGGAGAAACATGGTTCAGTGAATGAACTAGTTAGGCCACAGATCAGCTAGCCTTTGCAGAGTTCCCATGTGTTTGGCTCACTTGTTTTGGTCACAATTTAAATCTGGCCATTAGCAAAGCCTTGAAGATCCAAAGGGTTGAATCTGCAGTAAGAGCATGCAGACACTTGATTCAAGGATTTTCTCGGAGTTGGAAAAGGAAAAGAGAATTAAAAAAAAAAACAGGCAGACCTGGAACTCCCTGAGCATGCCCTCATCCATGACGTGGTAACAAGGTGGGGATCAACTTATGAGATGATCTCTAGTTCCTGGAGCAACAACAAGCTGTCTGTGCAGTCCTGGCTAGTGACAGAAGTACATGGCATTTCATGCCAAAAGATAGTGACATTGCCACTCTTGAGAATGTCAATCAGCTCCTTCAACCACTCTATGACCTCACTGATACCCTGGCATCGGAGAAACGGGTCACACTGTCCTCACTCACACCGGTACTGGAGCACATTTGCAGCGAAATCCTCTCTGAGCAAGCTGAAGACAATCTACTAATCAGACAGATGAAGCAAGTAATGAGAGAAGACTTGCAAGGGAGATACACAGAACAGGTGGAACGAGTGCTACAAATCTCCAGCTTCGTGGATGCCCGATTTAAGGGAAGCTTCTGTAAAAACCTGGATGACACAGTTGAGGCATGTGTGGAAGAAGCTGTGAATCTTGCTAAAGTTCCTTTGGATAGAGAACATCTTCAAGCAGAAAGAGGAGAAAATTGGGCAGAAGCAGGAAACTACCACTACCACCACCAACACTAAAAAGAAACAGAAAAGTCTATCTGGTTTGCTACAGCGAATCACTTCATCTAAGCAGAACAAGGCAACCTCAGGAAATGAGAATGTCAGTGAAAAGGTGATGTCTGAAATGACGATGTACAAGTCTCTTCCAAGCATCAGCGCGGACACTGACCCACTGGCATGGTGGAAAATGCATGCTGATGAAATGCCTCTTCTGGCAAATGTGGCCAGAAAGTATCTTTGTGTCCCTGCCACGAGTGTACCTTCGGAGAGGATGTTTAGTACAAGTGGACACATTCTCTCACCTCAGAGGTCAAGAATGAGCCCTGAAAATCTCAACATGCTTACATTTCTTCATCATAACCTGACCTGAAAAAAGCATAGAAATGCAGGCTGCTATGATAATCTCAGGAAAATATTAACATGACCCAGCACATTTTTCTCTCCCATATTAAAGAGGAAGGACAGTTTTGTTTATTGTTGTCAAATATAAAGAGAAATAACTTATTCCTTATTTTGTTCAAATGGGAGATGTTCAGCTTTATTTTTATTTTTCTTCCAAAAGGTAGATTCATACTTCCAAGTTTTCTTATTTTCATAAAAAAGTTTGTTACAATAAACCATGTTCAACCAAAAACCATATCTGTTTTTATTCATTTAAGGATCATTGTAGCTGATGATGATTATAACAATAATGATAGTTTAATATCGTATACCGTGAAACCGTGATATTTTCTGAGACGATTATCATGTATACCGTGAAAATCTCATACCGTTGCAACCCTACTGCATAAACTATAGACCAATTCAGTATAAAACAATAGTTGATTTAACATACATTTTTAAAAGGTATATTTTTTTAATGTAACCTTCTCCCTCTACACACATTGATCAATTCTAGAATAATTCATGCAATTGTATATTGTTAATTTGAAAGAATTAAAAGTGCAGTTTCTTGTCTCTCCTCCTTGTATTAATCAAGTAGTTGAGGTTGATATAGGATTTAGCAATTAGTAATATGTAGACCAATACTTTCTAGAGATAGTAATTATTTCAATAATCTAACTACACCATTGGAGATGTCATTTGTTGTTAATAATTTATAACTATTTTAGAGTAACTTACTATTATAATATCAGAGGTGAAAGTGGAAGAATGTTATTCAACCTAAAGTAGGCTACTATTACTTTGATACATTTTTACTTAAGTAAAAATACCAGTCTAAAAATCTACTCAAGTAAAAAGTAGTTAAATTAAAACATGAGTAAAAGTTGCTGAGTAACTTGTTTAACAGTGGGCGTGGCGTGGGGGACTCCCACGCCCACTATATCATCAACTATATCATCAAAATTGGTGGTAATCAAATAAAAGTTTAGCAAACGTTTTAATCCTTTTATTTTTTGGCAAAGTATTGCAAAACAGATTTAGTCAATTAAACCATGGAGAAACAATATATATTCCTTAAAGAATGTGTAAATACATTTTAGTATTATTGTTGGTGTTTAAACAGCACTTCCTCTTTAAAAAAGGGGAGGAGACCGCAAGAAACTCTGGGTTTACTGAAGAAAACCTGCTCCCGACCAGGTTAGGTTCACAGAGTAAGTTACCATGGTAACTGACTCTGAGTATAAGTTACCTCTCTTTCAGAAACGGGCTTGACTTACTCTGCTTTCTCGGGTTTGATATACCCCCCCTTTCTGAAATGGAAAACCCAGAGTTTCCCTCATTTCAGGGTTAACATACAGAATTTTCACTTAACCTCCATTCTGAAACAGGCCCGAGCTCTCTCACCCGCGCGCTCCAGTCTTTCCATGCGACTCGAATGTTTACGGGCACGTGCATTAAAACACTTCAAATGCACGCTGCATATAAGCAAACATTTAGATTCTTCTTCTTCTTTCGTTTTTTGGCACATTGCATTCTTAGTGCATATCTAAATTAAAACATATAACATAATTTTAAACATGATTAATATTAATTCATGAATTTAGTTTAAGAATTTAACACAATCTCTTTAATTTATTTGAAAAAATATATATATATAGCTTTAGAAATGGTAAACAGTGCAAAAATAAAAGTAACCTACATTGCAAAAAGTCACTTGATTAAAACCTATACATTATCATTCATAAATGAACTGAGAACTAACTGGTGCTTAATTTTTTTTTTGTGTGACTCTTTAAGATATTTCTGTCCCTGTTCAGAAGAGCAGGGAAAAGGTGAAGCACGGAGTGTTATTTGAATGTATTTATTTGTTTCTGCTGAAAAAAACATACACTCATAACACAAAATCTGTCTAGCACATGTTATGTATTGCTCATCAATGTTTTTATTTTATTACTTAGTAATTAAGTAAAGGTAGGCTACCCTTAAAGGGCACCTATTATGGAAAATTCACTTTTACATGGTGTTTGAACATAAATGTGTGTTGGCAGTGTGTGAGCAAAACCACCCTGGAATGATAAAAATCCACCCAGTGGTTTTTTTTCAATCTCAATAAATCATGTGCACTGTGTCAGAACGAGCTGTTCTGAGATTCAGCTCTTTGTGACGTAGAAAGTGAGCAAGGGGTTTGATTGACAGTGTGGCTGTGGCCTAGACCCCGCCCTCTGTGATCTGTACACATCATCCTCCATTGTTTCAACGACAGCCGGTAATGTCTCTTGGAAACATAAATGTTCTGTTGTGGACTCGTGGGTTAATCCTGTTGTGGCTTAAAAATTAATCCTCAAGTGTGGATCGTCGTCTACTGTTTGCGATCCACCGTCACATCCAGTAACAGTAAGTGTGTTTTATGATTTTTGAGCAAATAGTCTTTTCAGTCAATGTCAGCCAATTCAACAACAAATGCGTCTAAAGTTGTTGTCGTCGTAGGATGTCTGTGTAGGCTATATAATTTAAACCTTGTTTGTATAGTGTGTAACCACACGTTTATAAATATATATTTAAAGATATTGTATTAAAAACTGCATATATGTTGTTGTTCTGTATGTTAGCCATCTCCTCACATTTGCCACAGAAGCACCTGTATGACAAGCTAAACATGACGCAACAGGTCCCCGTCCCTCGCATAAATGTAATTTCGCTTGTACGTAGCAAACTTTATCACAGCATGTGTATGTAGTTTCAAAAAAATTGCGCCAGCGTTAGTGTTTGTGTGTCTCTGTGTGTGTGTGTGTGTTGCACATGCCCATCATTTCAAAGAGGACGCGATTACAACGCTAAAGTACATAAATGTATCAAATAACCATACCGAGGCGTACTGGTCCATTCTCATGTGTTTATTCTGCCGGAGTCTCTTCGTACTATTTATATAATCCGATTCAAACGTACGCTGAATGACATTCAAAACAGCGCGTCTCTCACTCTCTTAGCCCTTCTGCTTACCGACTGCCATTGCTATCAAGTGACGCCCTCATCCAATGGCAGGGCGGGGATATGCAGCTCATTTACATTTAAAGTCGTATACCCCCGAAACAGCTCAATTTGAATCAGGTCCCAAAATGACTTTTTCAAATGGTTATAATAATTTAACTGTGGGGTATTTTGAGCTGAAACTTCACAAATACATTCTAGGGACACCAGAGACCAATATTACATCTTGTAAAAAGGGGCATAATAGGTGCCCTTTAAGGTTGTCACAAAAAAATCTATTTGACCAGCATCAGCAGCAAAACCATGCTGATCCACCAGCTAAACCAGCACCAGACCAGCATAAACCAGCATGGGAACTATGCTGTTTTTTTCAGCAGGGTCACACTCTTTTAAACACGTAATAAAGCGATAATAAAGAATGATTTTTCCAGAAATGACACTGATCTACAGTACAAGTTTATATTTAACATGACGACAATGCACACAGCTACGAGCTGTGCTTCTTTGCGTGCCTATTTAGCCTTTTGCTTCGCAGCACCTGATGGGCTCACCGGCGTTAATGTGACGTAATGTAACAGTCTGTGGTTAAGATAAACATCGTCACTATTTTTAGTTAATTAATAAATATTGAAATAAATTGTAGATAGGAAACTGTAAAATTTTTTATTTTTGTCCCTCTGTCTGGGCCCCATCCCACCAATCGGGCCCTAGGCACGTGCCAAGTTTGCCTTTGCGTTAATCCGGCTCTGACTACAGCGCTGTGAGTCTTGATGACTGCAGCTACAAACAGCTCGTGTTCTCAATAAAGAGTCCTGCAGAAGATACAACAGAGTCTCCTGGTCTTCGCTTGGGAGGCAATGGACAGACTGTGGTCCGGGCAAAACCAGAAAAATCTCCAGGAAGCAAGGAATATCACACAAAACAGGAATGACGTCTCAGAAAAAAACACTGTATGCCCAGGAGGACTACAAACGATCTGACAAAACCACAGAAAATAAATATAATGCTGACATGAGAATCAGCTGCCACTGATCTGCTCATCAGCAGAGATAATGAGCCATGCTCACTCACACGCGCACACACACGCGCACACACACACACACAGTGAGCCCTTGAACTGTGACATGTTACTTTAATTCCCTATAATCACTGTAAATCTGCTTTGACACAATCTCTATTGATAAAAGCGCTATATAAATGAAGATGATTTGACTTGACAAAAATGTAAACCCTAATAATACAATGCCTTCAATAGCTAGCACGGTTAATGCTGTTACGAACCTGCTCAGACACCGGGATGAAATCCAAACGCAGCTTTATTTGAGGGCAATCCAGAGGCGTAATCCAATGTACAGGCAAGGGTCATACACAGATAGGCAGTCCAAGACAGAGAAACAAAGAAACAAACAAAACAGGCAGGGACCAGAGGCAAGAGAGTAATCCAGGGAACAGGGCAAAATATCTAAAACCAACAGACCAGAAAACCACAAGAATGCTCAGAATTGCAGTGTAACACTTAAACAAGACTTCGCGGTGAGTGACTGAATGAACATGGTATATATAGACAGACAAATAGGATGATGAGACGTAGGTGAATGCAATCAGTGAATGAGGTACAGGTGAATGTGATCAGTGATGAGTCCAGGCAGTGAGTTCTGGGAAATGTAGTTGTGAATGAAACATCTGGTGTGGAGTGCCCTCTGGTGACTCTCAAGGGCACTCCACCTGGTGACCGTTACAAATGCAATGCATATTACCACAACTCCACAGCGCCAGCCAGTGCATTTCACAAGTTCATACGCACATAAAACTTAATTTAATTATAACTGTGAGTTCCCAGTTAGGATTTATCATGGATTCACTGCATTTACAGCCAGCAAAGCAATGTAGTAAATAGGAATAGTATTTTATTGTGTTTTGTCTTTGTCAAGTATTGTTTCCTGTAAACCGCTGTTTGGAAAGCATCATGTCCCATGTTTTTGAGTCCATCCCACGCCAATCTTTTGTTTTCTGTTTGATCAGATTTTGTAAATAAACTACACTTGGGTTCTCCACAAAGTCACAACTTCAGTGGACTAAATGTTACAACAGGGCTGCCAAGTCTCATGCATTGAGCGTGAGACTCACGCAATTGAGCAATTTGTCACGCTCTCACGCCACACCCCCGTTTTCTCACGCTGAAGTGTCAAGCCAGTCGGTAAAATACCTGAATCATGAGTTTATTTATAGATCCACCAGTTGAGCCACTCGTAATCGACTAGTTTTTCCGCATACCGATCTTGCCTGCGAGATGTTGAGCCAAAGCACGTTCCTCTCTGCACTCTAACACCGTGTCCTAACTACACGCGTGGCGATAAAATTCCAGCGACAGCAAGTGTGTCTGTCCACACTAGACGCGACGCGACTGTGAGACGCCACGCATTCAGAACAGCGTGTGGGCGGAGTCTCTCTGTGAAAGCGCACTGTTGGCCCGCACTCGCATTGGAAATGGGTAAGGACATAATCAAATCAAGAAATAACATTATTAAAAATCTAAACATTAACAAAATATACTCATTGACTAATTTTGTTATGAAGTACAGTTGTATGTTTGCATAGAATTCATTTTGAACGCTATATTATATGCTTTCAAAATCTGAGGTAAATTATCCGTTATCGCTTGTGGCACAGTGACCTATTTTTAACTAGAAATAAATAATGTGTACTCATAACCAGTGTAATTTCTTCATTCTGTCAGCCGCGACGTCGCAGAAATAGGAACCGTTTCTAAATTAGAAACTTCGCGTGTCGCCGTCGCGTCTGGTTAGGACAAAAACTCTGATTAACATGGAAAAGATACCTTTTATCGCGTGTTGTGGCGTCGCATCGCGTGTAGTTAGGACACGGTGTAAGCGTTCTGTTATCACTCCGATTACATCCACTACAGGTTTTCCAGTCTCACAGGAAAAACTGCTCCGTGTTCTATCGATTTTAAAAGATAATCTTATGTTTTACTGACTTTTACTGACTGCTCCCCCGCAAGAATTTATTTTACATTTTAAGGTTAAATGCATCAGTCTCGTGCTCTTTGATAGATCAAAATTAAAGGGGGGGTTGACTGCCTTTTTTTTCTTTGCATGATTGTGTTTATGGGGTGCAATATAACATGTATTCGTGGTTTTTCTTTTTTTAAAAGTCTTATTTTTCATAAATTTCACCTTTATTGTCAGCCGTGTTCTCCTCTGTCCTCTGAACGACTGGTCGACTTCCTGAGTCGCAGTGGGCTCAGTTTGGCTCGTTTGGGCCGGTGTGTTGTGATTGGCTAAACTGAGTAGTTCACGTTGTCCGGATACTAACGCCCATTACCTTTACAGGCGAGAGTTGCATGTGTGTCCTGCCATGTAAATAATGGTGTCGATACTGCAGTATCAGTGAGCCAGAATCAGACTGAGAAAGCGGCGATGAAGAGAGTCATGCAGAACCTCGCCACACACGGCTCTTATTAAACGTTTCTGAAAAGAAATTTGCCTATATATTTTTCTAACTTTATACACGTTTTTTTTAAACAATAGCATCGAACTGACTGGCTACTATATACCTCACAAACAGCGTTGGCATTGGTTTACGTTCTTGATCAAATCGAAAATAACGTCATAAAATATATATCCATGAACCTTCAACGCTGCAACAGATACTGTTCATGCACCAACAGCAACATTACACACTATTTAAAATGAAAAAAATGAAATCACAATCAAACCCCCCCTTTAAGAGCTTCAACCCATAAACTGCTCGTTAAACAAAGATAAAGCATTGATTTGTACCAGAACAATAAATAGGGCTTAAAACATTTTTTTTTAATTATGAGAGTCTCAGTCTACATTTTATTATCAATGGTGTTTTAGGATGCCAAACAATTATTATTATAATGTAATAATGATTTATATAATTATTCCTATAATGTAAAATCCATATAAATGTAGGCTACTATATAAATGACAATGAATATTTCAAAAGTATATTTTAGTCTACATTACACTATCCTGGGTTTCCCCATTCTGCCTTGCCGCAGCACGATTTTATTCGCACTGCAAGGCAGTCTGGATACCATGAACCAAAATTTCCCCTGAAATAGGGAACCAATCACAGAATGGGGAGGGAGCACAGGCACATTTGATAGACGTACAGGCGCATTTGATAGACTCGTAGCACCCAACAATGGGGCTCTGGGGATTCGTAAACCACGCCTCAAATACGAGAAATTTAACATGTGGTTTCCAGATCATCTTTCATTCTCAATGATACGTGGTCTGGGGTTAGCCAGGCTAACATTACACTATAATATAGGGAAATTAAAATACTTCTGTCCTTTATTTCTACACTTGCAAGAAATAAACCCTTGAGCTTTTAATTAGGGGGAAACAAAAGATGACCATGCTGATCGCATGAGCAAATTGCACATGTTTCTCTAAATCACCCAGCACAAACAGAATGCCTATTCTTACAGTCTTGTGCTGTTTTATGAAGGCAAAAAAAAAACATATCATGGTTTCGATTGTAGATCACTGGTAAAATATAACGCTAGAGACCTTCATGTTAGTTTATACATTTTACATCTCATACGTTCGGCAAAAGGCGGATTCGAACTCGGGTCCGAGCACATCAAAAGCTCTTTCACGGACTACATGCTCTAAGATCTACACCACTGTAGCTGTGCCGTAACGGGCGTGCTTTTGCTAAAAAGACAGACACTTAATTAAAATATACCCTACATTCCGTTTTATCAGACCAGCCCTCGTGGCCTCGAAACACTGCCAAGCTAAGCTAAACTTAAAAGTTGGCAGCTCTGTTACAATTACAACAATGAGTGGGTCCTGACACGTGTTGTCTTACTCCAGTAGTTTAAAATGTTTCTAAATGCCAATCCCAATACAGCTTTTTCATTATCAATATGGATATTAAAATCATCTACAATTAGGACTTAATCTGTTGCCAGTACTAACTACGATTAAAAAAATCAGAAAATTCTTTGATAAAGTCTGTATGGTGCCCTGGTGGCCTGTAAACAGTCGCAGCACAAATGTCAAGAGGGATTAATCATTTACAATAGTCAGCGGTCACCAACCTTTTCAAGTCCAAGTTCCCTGACATCGGCCTTGATAAAAAGCAAGATCTACCTTTAGATTTTTTGTGGCCGATTCTGTTTCTTTTTTTTTTTTTCAAGCAATACCGATACCAGCTGCCTTTTTTATTTCTTCTTTATTTAAACAAATATATTTGTTAATTTGCTCTATAACAGTCCAAACTGGCCTTTAAAAAAACTGTAGCCATTTGAAATGAGTCAATCACTGCATTTTAATCACAATCCAAACAGAGATGCTACATACATGTACAAACCCAATTCCATAAAAGTTGGGACACTGTACAAATTGTGAATAAAAACAGAATGCAATGATGTGGACGTTTCAAATTTCAATATTTAGAATACAACATAGATGACATATCAAATGTTGAAAGTGAGACATTTTGAATTGCCATGCCAAATATTGGCTCCTTTTGGATTTCATGAGAGCTACAAATTCCAAAAAAGTTGGGACAGGTAGCAATAAGAGGCCAGAAAAGTTAAATGTACATATAAGGAACAGCTGGAGGACCAATTTGCAACTTATTAGGTCAATTGGCAACATGATTGGGTATAAAAAGAGCCTCTCAGAGTGGCAGTGTCTCTCAGAAGTCAAGATGGGCAGAGGATCACCAATTCCCCCAATGCTGAGGCAAAAAATAATGGAGTTATATCAGAAAGGAGTTTCTCAGAGAAAAATTGCAAAGAGTTTGAAGTTATCATCATCTACAGTGCATAATATCATCCAAAGATTCAGAGAATCTGGAACAATCTCTGTGCATAAGGGTCAAGGCCGGAAAACCATACTGAATGCCCGTGATCTTCGGGCCCTTAGACGGCACTGCATCACACACAGGAATGCTACTGTAATGGAAATCACAACATGGGCTCAAGAATACTTCCAGAAAACATTGTCAGTGAACACAATCCACCGTGCCATTCACCGTTGCCGGCTAAAGCTCTATAGGTCAAAAAAGAAGCCATATCTAAACGGGAACCAGAAGCGCAGGCGTTTTCTCTGGGCCAAGGCTCATTTAAAGTGGACTCTAGCAAAGTGGAAAACTGTTCTGTGGTCAGACGAATCAAAATTTGAAGTTCTTTTTGGAAAACTGGGACGCCATGTCATCCGGACTAAAGAGGACAAGGACAACCCAAGTTGTTATCAGCGCTCAGTTCAGAAGCCTGCATCTCTGATGGTATGGGGTTGCATGAGTGCGTGTGGCATGGGCAGCTTACACATCTGGAAAGGCACCATCAATGCTGAAAGGTATATCCAAGTTCTAGAACAATAATAATAATAATAATTCGTTACATTTATATAGCGCTTTTCTGGACACTCAAAGCGCTTCACATAGAAGGGGGGGGGATCTCCTCAACCACCACCAATGTGCAGCATCCACCTGGATGATGCGACGGCAGCCATATTGCGCCAGAACGCTCACCACACACCAGCTTACTGGTGGAGAGGAGACAGTGATGAAGCCAATTGATGTATATGGGGATGATTAGGAGGCCTTGATGGACAGAGGCTACTGGGCAAATTTGGCCAGGATGCCGGGGTTACACCCCTACTCTTTCCAAAGACATCCTGGGATTTTTTATGACCACAGAGAGTCAGGACCTCGGTTTAACGTCTCATCCGAAGGACGGTGCTCGGACCCACACAGACCACAGGGTGAGCACCCCCTGCTGGCCACACTAACACCTCTACCAGCAGCAACCTGGCTTTCTCAGAAGGTCTCCCATCCAGGTACTAACCAGGCTCAGCCCTGCTTAGCTTTAATGGGCAACCAGTCTTGGGCTACAGGGTGATATGGCTGCTGGCCAAACAACATAGAACAACATATGTTCCCATCCAGACATCGTCTCTTTCAGGGAAGACCTTGTATAAACTTACACATACACACACCCTTTAACACAGAGATTGGATTAGATGCACTCATAGGTGTTGGTAAAGTCCTGTGACAGCAAAATAGTGATGATGCAGGGAGAAAGGAGGGGTAGAATAGTGATGGGCAGAGGACCAAATGCAACATACACTTCCTCAGATCTGAGAGGACACTGAAGTTTTCACCCTGGCAGTAACCTTCCAACATTGCACCTATAAACATGCACACTCACAACTGAAAGCCCAAGAAGACTATTTTATTTGCCTGAAAACAAGGTTTATGATCACTGAGACTTGAGTAGCTTTGCAGAGCATGTACATCTTGACCCAAACATTCACAGTATTTTTTTTCTGCTTTTCAAGGCCCATGGTGAGACTCTTGCTGAAGCCATGGAGGGGATGCAACTTGGCCTGTTGATAGGCTACGAAGGTGACAACCAGGATGCCTTTCCACATGAGATCTTCAATGTGGCTGTTGTGGTTGAGGAGACTGTTGTGCTTCACAACTTCAAGGATGTGCCATCGAGCTTTGCCATGCTTTTGGGGATTATCTACTGTGTGAACCTTGAGTATCCACAAGCCATGAAGTATTCTTTTGAATTCCTTCAGAGGGTAGTGATGAAGATCAAACCAGATCAAGCTTCTGCCAGAGTCCACGGCATTCGAAACAAGCTCCTGAGGTATAATTTGTAAACAATGCTACACCTGAGAATGGTTTGGAATTCTTTTCTTTTTTTCTTCTTTTTCCATTTGTTTCTGTTGAAATGCAAGCCAAAGTTGAAGGCAAAAGCAAGCAAACAGGAGAGGAGCCCTGTTTTTTGTTGTTGTTGTTTTTTTTGGACTTGATCCATTTGCTTTTGTTGGACTGAATACATTTAATGCTGAATATTGTTCAAATAATATACTAAGTATACTGTATTCAGGATTCAAATATTTGAAAACAACCAGCTGAAGTTGGCAGTCTGAAGTTTTAGTTTGTTTGTGTTTGGGGTTCAGGACCGCTTTTGGTATAATTCAGCTGGATCTGTGAGATTGTTAAAGGATTGGTTCACTTAAAAAAAAAAAACTTTTGGTGATAATTTACTCAACCCCATGTCATCCAAGGTGTCCTTGTCTTTCTTTCTTTAGCCGAAAATAAATGAAGACATAGACATCTTAGATGACATGGGGGTGAGTAAATTATCAGCAAAAGTTTTTTTTTTTTTTAAAGTGAACTAGAAAAAAGGTTTATTTAAATGGATACTCCACTTTTTTTGGAAATAGGCTCATTTTACAACTCCCCCAGAGTTAAACAGTTGAGTTTTACCGTTTTTGAATCCATTCAGCCAATTTTCTGATTTTTAGAAGAATATCAGTAACCAGACAGTTTCTGGTCTAATTGACTTTCATAGTATATTTTTTTCCTACTATGGAAGTCAATGAGACCAGAAACTGTCTGGTTACTGATATTCTTCTAAATATCAGAAAATCATCTGAATGGATTCGAAAACGGTGAAACTCAACTGTTTAACTCTGGGGGAGTTGTAAAATGAGCCTATTTCCAAAAAAAGTGGAGTATCCCTTTAAATGTTAACATTCAAAACCTGTTCAGTATTTTCGTGTTGTGTAAGGAAAAAAAGCTAATGCTTTCAAAGTAATGTATTTTCTATTGGGTGACTATAAATAGTGTTTAGTACATCTTTGGGTGACCTAATGGGGATATGACAAGCAGAGGTTTGTGCTCGCACTTGTAGAAGATGATCTTCTATTTATCTTAGCCTCATGTTACCCACACCCAACTGAAATTTGGTACCTAAAAAGTTGTTGATTGCATATTGAAAATGTTTGAGATGAAGTGTTTGTATAGCTTTTATTGGCTTAACATTGGTTCCCATTCAGGGAACTTCGAGCTGCGTGTAAACGCCGTGGGAACGCCTCTGCGTGACGAGTCATGAAGCACGTATGAAATCTGTCCAATGGCGAGACGGAACGTCATAGGCGGGGTGACGTATCGACCAGGAAACTATAAAGCATCCCCGAAACACAAGCGCAACAGCTTCTGAGTCTTCACAAGCGCTCTATGTATGAATATTGTCTGTCTGTCTAATATTGTATATATATATATATTGAAATATGGCGAGCAAACAACAGCAGAATTTCAGAAAGTGTGTTCATCCCTGCCCGCGCTTCATCACGGGTGGGGATACACACGATCTGTGTGTTGTTTGTTTGGGAGTGCAGCATGCTCAGTCGGCTCTCGAGGGGGCTGGCTGTGAGCACTGCGAGTGTCTGCCCATGAAGACACTTCGCTCCCGCCGGGCACTCTTCGAGGAGAGTGGTTCGGTGCGCGCTCCCCGCGGCTCGGGCCCCGCTGCTGCCGAGGCACAGCGAAGGCTTGCGTCGTGGGGTTCGCAGATGGATCTATCAGCGGGGATTGAGACGGGCCCCGCCCTTTCTCTGCCCTTACCTGGTAGATCCAGTGCCTCAGTTCTCGCTGCGGGGGTCCGCGTTGCGGTTTCTCCTGCCCGGGCTGAGGCGCCATCACTTCAATTATCCAGTTCTGAGGAGCTGGATGTTGAAAGTGTGGAGGCAGAGTCTATGGACTCAGTGGAGATCGGGGACTCGCCATCCCAGTCTCCCGCGAATGTAGAGCTGATGGAGGTTTTGACTCGGGCTGTGGAAAAATTAACCATTGAATGGCCAGTTGAAAAACAAGAGTCGAGAGTAAAAAGTAAAATGGATGAGAGATTTTTAAAATCACACTCACTACCTCCACGCCGGTGTTTGCCCTTCTTTCCCGATTTACACACCGAGGTGTGTAGATCGTGGAACAAACCAGTGTCAGCTAGAATTTTGACACAACAGTCCTCTATGTATGCTAATATTGCTGGGTCTAGGGGACACGGTTATGGGGCGATGCCGAGGATGGAGGAAGTTTTGGCGAGCCATCTTTCTCCTGAGACGGCATCGTCTTTTAAAACACCGGCGTTGCCCACCAAGCCACTCAGAAATACTTCGGTTTTGGTGGGCAAGGCTTATTCAGCGGCGGGACAGGCAGCATCTTGCTTGCATACGATGGCCATCCTCCAGGCGTATCAAGCAGATCTGCTGAAGGATATGAGCGAGGGGGAGGTCGTCAGCACTGACGTGATTAATGAGCTGCGTCAGGCGGCAGATATTTCTCTCCGTGCCACCAAGGAGACGGCCAGATCAGTCGGCCGCTCTATGGCAGCCCTGGTGGCCACGGAGAGGCATTTATGGCTAAATCTGGCTAATATGAAGGAGAAAGATAAAGCTTTTCTCCTGGATGCGCCGCTGTCGACCGAAGGTCTTTTTGGTGGTTCTGTGAACGCAGTGATTGAGAGATTCCAAGAGGGAAAAAAGCAGGCAGCGGCGCTCCAGAAATGTCTCCCCCTCCGTACTCATCCTTCGGGGGCTGCTGGGAGAGAGCAGCCCCGCCCGTCGGGTTCCTCGCATAGGGCGCAGCAGAAGAAGAGCGTTGCGTCTCGGGCTCCTCCCCAGCAAAACTGGGCTGAGACGCGGCGTTCTCAGGCGAGGTCTTCCCGGGATAGAACCGATCTGAGGACGGTTATTGTCGCCAGGAAGGCTTCGTCGAAGAAGTCCTGACGCCACTGGTGTCAGGCTACTGAGGGTGGTCCCCACCTTGAGACAGAGGTGTTCGCCGCTGAATCCGGCGCCCGCTCTCTCTCGGTGCCCTCAGGGGTTCGTTCTGCCAACCCTGCCTGTGATGGGGGGTGCAGACGGTCCCAGCGAGCGATTTCCCGAGGGACGCTCGTTTGCTCCGAGGAGCGATACAGAACGGTCGTTAAACCCTGCCTGTGCGCGGTCACAGGGCGCTGTTTCTGTTTTAAAAACTACTCCAGAGGCCAGTCTCGAGAGGCTGGTACCCTTAGTAGAATTTCTGGTAGAATGGGGAAGTCTTCCAAATATATCTCGTTGGGTCCTGCAGACTATCGAACGCGGGTACGCGATCCAGTTCAGGTCGCGTCCACCTCGTTTTCGGGGGGTTTTGCCCACAGTGGTGACCCCCGAGCAGGCTCTGGTTATGGAACAAGAAGTGAAAGCTCTGCTACTGAAGGGGGCGATAGAACGAGTTCTTCCTCCCGACAGAGAGCTGGGGTATTACAGCCGGTACTTCATTGTTCCAAAGAAGGATGGGGGGCTGCGTCCGATTTTAGACCTGCGCCTCTTAAATCGGTCAGTAGGGAAGCTCAAGTTCAAAATGCTGACTCTCAAGCAGATCGTGTCACAGATCAGGTCCGAGGACTGGTTTGTCACGATAGACCTAAAAGACGCGTACTTCCATATCTCCATCCTTCCGCAACATCGGAAGTTCCTGAGGTTCGCTTTTGGGGGCGAAGCGTACCAATTTCGGGTCCTTCCATTCGGCCTAGCGTTATCTCCTCGAACCTTCACGAAATGCATGGACGCAGCCTTGGCCCCGCTGCGTCTCCAGGGCATTCGCATTTTAAATTACATCGACGATTGGTTGATTCTGGCTCAATCAGAGCGTCAGGCGATTCGGCATCGAGATGCCGTCCTCGCCCACATCAGAAGGTTGGGGTTGAGACTCAACGCCAAGAAGAGTGTGCTTTCGCCAGTTCAGCGGACCACTTTTCTAGGCGTGGTATGGGATTCGACGACGATGCAGGCACGTCTGTCGCCGGCTCGTATAGCCTCGATTATCTCGACTGTCACGCAAGTGAAGCTAGGCCAGTCACTCACTGTAAAGGAATTCCAGAGAATTCTGGGTCTGATGGCAGCAGCATCCAACGTTTTACCGTGCGGCCTGCTGTACATGAGGCCACTACAGTGGTGGCTCAGGACCAAGGGGTTCTCCCCGAGGGGAAACCCGCTCCGCAAGATCAAGGTCACGCGACGTGGTCTCCGTGCCCTGGCTATGTGGAAAGAACCTTGGTTCCTGTCCCTGGGACCTGCGCTGGGAGCCCCGTGTCGCCGGGTAACGGTGACGACGGATGCCTCTCTCACGGGCTGGGGAGCGATCATGAGTGGTCGCTCGGCCCGCGGGCTGTGGCAAGACCATCATCTCCGATGGCATATAAATTGTCTAGAGATGATGGCGGTGTTTCAGGCTCTGAAACACTTTCTCCCAGACCTCAGAGATCATCATGTTCTTGTCCGGTCAGACAACATGTCTGTGGTCTCTTACATAAACCACCAGGGGGGTCTGCGCTCACGTCCATTGTACAAGCTGGCGCGCCAGATCCTGTTGTGGTCCCAGGGGAAACTTCGGTCGCTGAGAGCGATTTATATCCCAGGATACTTAAATCGGGGAGCGGACATCCTGTCGAGGCAGGGGCCGAGGCCCGGGGAGTGGAGACTTCACCCCGAGGTGGTGGAGCTCCTTTGGAGACACTTCGGTCGGGCCGAAGTGGACCTCTTTGCGTCCAGGGAGAACTCACACTGCCCGCTGTGGTTTTCCCTGAGTCCTCCAGCTCCATTGGGGCTGGATGCGTTGGTACAGGAGTGGCCGAGGGCACCCCTGTACGCTTTTCCCCCGATTGCTCTGCTCCCAGGGGTTCTGGAAAGGATTCGCCAGGAGGGGGTCAGTGTACTTCTGGTGGCCCCCCGTTGGCCAACCAGGGTATGGTTTGCGGACCTGATTTCCCTTCTCTAGGGTCCTCCTCTGGAGATTCCGGTCAGGAGGGACCTTCTGTCTCAAGCAGACGGGGGGATACTCCACCCCCGTCCGGAACTGTGGAGGTTGTGGGCTTGGCCTCTGAGGGGGCCCAGCTCATAGATTCAGGTCTCTCGACTGAGGTCGTGGAGACCATCCTCCAGTCCAGAGCCCCATCCACGAGGAAGTTGTATGCCTCGAGGTGGAAACTGTTCACCTCTTGGTGTGGAGAGCGACAGTTGGATCCAGTTAACTGCCCGTTGTCGGCAGTGCTGGAATTCCTTCAGGAACGCTTCTCCACAGGGTTATCGTACTCCACACTAAAGGTGTACGTGGCGGCCCTATCCGCTTACCATGTCCCTTTGAGTGGAGCTTCTCTTGGGAGACATCCCCTGGTAACCCGTTTCCTTCGTGGTATCCTGAGGCTGAGGCCGGTAGTGCGTACGAGGGTACCGACCTGGGATCTAGCGGTTGTGTTGGAGGGGCTCTGTTTAGCCCCTTTCGAGCCCATTGATGAGGTGCCTGAGAAGTTTCTTACTCTCAAAACCATCTTTCTCCTAGCCATCTCTTCCCTGAAGAGGATTGGAGATATTCAGGCGCTGTCGGTTTCCCCCTCGTGCTTGGAATTCGCTCCCGGTATGGCGAAGGCTTTCATCCTCCCTAGACCGGGGTATGTTCCGAAGGTTCCAACTACGGTTGTCAAACCTATAGTGCTACAGGCCTTCTGTCCTCCTCCGTTTCGGACACCAGACCAGGAGAAACTAAATCTGCTCTGCCCGGTGAGGGCCTTAGACGCGTATGTCCACAGAGCTGCCCTGTGGAGGGAATCAGAACAATTATTTGTCTGCTTTGGGCCTCCTAATAGAGGTTCTGCGGCGTCTAAGCAGAGAATGAGTAAGTGGGTGGTCGAGGCCATTTCACTTGCTTATGAGTCCTCTGGTCAGCCTTCTCCCTTGGCTGTCCGGGCTCATTCAACCTGGAGTATGGCTGCCTCTAAGGCATTATTATCAGGAGTTCCCTTGTGTGACATCTGTGAGGCGGCAGGATGGTCTTCACCTCACACATTTGTGAAGTTTTACCATCTGGACTTCAGCTCCACCCCTGGGGCTCAGATGCTTTCGTCAGAATGTGCACTCTGATATTCATACAACGGACACCTGCTCGCATGGCGGCGTTGGTATTAGCGTTCCCACGGCGTTTACACGCAGCTCGAAGTTCCCTGAATGGGAACGTCTCTGGTTACGTATGTAACCTTAGTTCCCTGAAGGGAACGAGACGCTGCGTGTCTATGCCATACTCCCAGCATGCCCGTGAGCGCTTGCTTCAGTCCTATCAGAAGCTGTTGCGCTTGTGTTTCGGGGATGCTTTATAGTTTCCTGGTCGATACGTCACCCCGCCTATGACGTTCCGTCTCGCCATTGGACAGATTTCATACGTGCTTCATGACTCGTCACGCAGAGGCGTTCCCACGGCGTTTACACGCAGCGTCTCGTTCCCTTCAGGGAACTAAGGTTACATACGTAACCAGAGACGTTTTAATAAAAAAAAATGTTTTGTACTCAAATTTGTGTTTTATATTAATTGTTAAGTTAAAACAAGGCATTCTTTTAGATTATCTTAACTTGATACCCTAATTCAAATAAATTACTTAATTGAAATTACTAAGTTCAACCCACTAATGGGGATAAGTGAACAGAATGCTCATTAATGAGTTCACTTTATTTTGAACTTGCATAGCAAAGTTGAAATAACAATAAATGTTAAGTCATGTTGACTCGCAGAAGGCAATTCACAGCTTAACAAGAATCAAAATAATGAGTTAAAACAATTTATTAATCCATTTTGTTTTTACTTGAAATTTTGAGGCAGCTGCTTAACTTATGATTTTAAGTAGAACCAAGTAGATATTTTTTACAGTGTATCTTTCCAGCAGAAGGTGTTCAAAGACAATGATGAGATGGTCCAGGAGGACTCAACTGGACTTCCATCCTATTCCAAGATGATGGTCGTCTTCACCTTCTTGTCAGGATTCCTAAAGGGGGGACCTGGGCTGACTCCCTTTGTGTAACATTTGCCCATCTGTTGTACCCTCAGAATAGAGACTACGTAACATTGTGTTCCCAGTGTAACACATAACTATATGAACTCATGTTTGTTTTGATACAAGTCTGTTTTTTTTTTATTTGCAATAAAAAAAGGTGACAGTAAAATTCTGTTCTCATTCTGTTTATTGTTAATCATTCGTAATAATCAAATCATTCATAAAAAATCCCATATACATTATAAACCACATGGGTAATTAGGTTGTAGATTCAAACTGCATTTCTACTGTGCAAATATTTATTCCTACCAGAAACCCTGTGCCCGGCTCACAAATAGTAACTTAACCGAATGTTATTGAATAATGCATTTTAAACTACTGATTGAAAACTAACACTTAATGAAGATATGAACTTCATTAAAGGAATAGTTCACTTTAAAATGAAAATTCTGTCATCATTCTCACCCTCAAGTTGTTTCAAACCTGCATGCATTTCTTTCTACAGGAGAACACAAAGGAAGATATTTTGAAGAATGTCAGTAACCAAACTGGAACCATTGACTTCCATGGTAATTTTTTTCCTACTATGGAAGTCAATGGTTCCAGTTTACTGTTTGGTTGATGACATTCTTCAAAATATCTGAGAACTGTCCCATCTTCCTGTACTGTTATCCAGTGGTATGTTGGTGTTAAACTGAGGCTTTGTGAATGCTTCACCTGAAAATGTAAATAAAAGTAAAATTAGCAAATTACAGATTAGCTTGATAAAACATTTTTTACAATTGGAACACGTATAACGTCATTCTAGACAGCTATCTATATTTACATCAGTAACCTTAGTTATACATATGGCTGAATGTGCTGTGCTTAATGTTTCTGCCTTAAATTAATAGACAGTGATTTGTCTACATTTCTGAAATTCATAACTTTGACACTCTAAATTGTAATGTACATATGCATTTTCAGTAAAGATGTTTTGAAATATTGTGAGTGCTAAAAATAAATGAGCTTATCGGACATGGCGGGGGGGCGGGTTTTTGCGAACGGTCAATTTATTTCAACAATACTTTTATGTCCAGCAAGTAAAAGAGTGCCACTTACCCTTCCTGTTATCGAGAACATTTTCTTCATCTCCAGATGATAGATTCCGGGATCATTAACCCATCCTGAGGTGAAGTAGCGGTAGGCTTCAGTGCTTTTAAATGCCTTCCGGTGAATGGATAGGGATTGTGGACGAGGTAGTAAATGTCAGCGAACGTCAAATTTTTACAAGTCAGCAGTTCGTTTGAAAGTAAACACGGATCTAAACCTTAAGTATCAATTTTATTTAAATACCTTTTCATCTGTAATGAGGAGTGCTGTGCTATTTTAGTGTGCGATATCTTTCCGATCAGGAGAAGCTACGCAAAGGTCCTAAAGATGGCGGCCGCAACAAAAAAGTCACGTGACTGAAACCCATGAATAGTCTGAATCTGATTACCAGGCTATACAGTATGTGTAATAAACATTTATATCTTTGGTTAATTGTCACGGTTCATGAATCGGCTGTCTCAGGCTGATGTGTCTGTGTGAGTGTAATTGTGTGGGTGTGGTTACTCGTTGTGTTGATTAGTGTCACCAGCTGCCATTCATTTCAGTTCCTATATATACCCAGCATTTTCTCCCTCTTGTTGTCAGATTGTTGTGGTTGTCATTCGGTGTGTTCCTGTGCTCGTGCCTCGTCTGTGTCTCATCTGGATTTCATCAGTTCTTCGTGTCTTCTGGATGTTCCACTTCCCTGGGTTTCACTCGAGCACGTCATCACCTGTTTTCACCACCGGATCGCCATCTCGTCCCTGCTTCACCCACCACCTGAGTGTTGTCCCCGATCTGTGTCTTACATTTGTCATTTCTGACCTACCAATAAACTTGTTTATTTGCATCTTGCATCCTCCCATCTATTCCTCACAGAACGATCTGACCAAACCATGGATGCAGCAAATTCATCACAGATCAATGACTTCATCGCTCACAGTATCGCACGGATGGATCAACAGGAGGAGAGTATCTCTGGCACAGGTCGTGCGGTGCAAGCACTCGTGAAGCAGGTGTCCGAGCTCACCCAACAGGTACAGCTTTTACGGACTCCCACTGCGCCCCCCACGCCGCCCGTCCTCCCACCACCAGCGCCTGCAGCAGCGGGGAGATCAGAGCCACGCCTACCCACACCTGAGGGATATTCCGGTGAGCCTGAGTTTTGCAGAGCATTTCTCACTAGATGTTCTATGCACTTTGCCTTACAGCCACACACCTTCCAGAGCGAAGAGGCGAAGGTGGCATTTGTGCTAACCCTGCTGTCAGGAAGAGCATCGCTTTGGGGGACGGCGGTGTGGGAGAACAAGGACGACTGCTGCGCCTCGTTCCAGGCACTCTCCTAGGAGATGAAGAGAGTGTTCGACCGTGCAGTGGCGGGTAAGGAGGCGGCCAGATTACTCGCCGAGCTGCGACAAGGAGAAGGCTCGGTGGCGGACTTTTCCATCCGGTTCCGCACCCTGGCCGCAGAGTGCCGTTGGAACGAGGCGGCGCAGTGGGATATGTTCCTGCATGGGTTGGCTGACCGCGTTCAAAGAGAGATCTATGCTATGGATTTACCTGAGACACTGAATGGACTGGTGGAACTTGCGCTGAGAGTGGACGCTCGACTGAATCGTGTGACCAGACTGACGCGCCCCAGCCGCCCAGTGTTCGGCGCAGAGGACCACCAACCCGGTGGTGCGAGCGCGGTCAGCCCCACAAACGACCACGAACCCATGCAGGTGGGGAGAGCTCGGCTTTCCCGGGAGGAGAGGGAGAAACGGCAAAAATCCCAAGGACTCTGTCTCTACTGTGGCCGGGCGGGCCACTTCATCCACTCCTGCCCGGTAAAAGAGCAAGCCCGGTAGTAAGTATGAGGCTACTATCGGGTGGGATCTCCGCCGAGAAGACCTCATCAACATCAACCCTCCTCCCGGTAAGACTGAGATGGCGACAATCTACGCACTGCACCAGCGCACTTCTGGATTCGGGAGCGGAGGGTAATTTCATGGACTTCAGACTAGCACATAGACTTCAGATCCCCGTCACACCCCTTTTGCACCTGATTATCGTCAACGCACTCAATGGTCAAGAACTTCCCCGCATCACTCACGTTACTGAAGACATTACCCTCATCACTTCCGGAAATCACACTGAACTCATTTAATTTTTTCTCATGGACTCACCACTTGCACCAGTGGTTTTGGGTCACCCGTGGCTTTCCAGACACAACCCCCGGATCGACTGGTGCACTAACACTGTTTCCACATGGAGTAACCACTGTCATGAGTCCTGTTTAGTGTCTGCCTGTCCATCTGTGTCTGGTTCTGTGTTTCAGAGTGAGGTGGCGGATTTATCTAACGTGCCCGCGGAGTACCACGACCTGAAGGAGGTGTTCAGTAAGTCTCGTGCTGCTTCTCTTCCTCTGCATCGTTCCTATGACTGTGCAATAGAGTTACTGCCAGGTAAATCTCCGCCTAAAGGCAAACTTTACTCTCTTTCTATTCCCGAGAGGGAGGCCATGGAGAAATATATTTCTGATTCTCTGGCCTCTGGGTTCATCCAGCCTTCCTCTTCTCCTGCGGGGGCGGGGTTCTTTTTCGTTGGGAAGAAGGATGGTTCTCTGCGACCTTGCATTGATTACCGAGGGCTGAACAACATCACGGTAAAGAATTCATACCCTTTGCCGTTGATGTCTTCAGCTTTCGAGAGGTTGCAGGGAGCATCTATTTTCACGAAACTGGACTTACGTAATGCATATCATTTGGTCCGCATCAGGAAGGGGGATGAATGGAAAACCGCTTTTAATACCCCTAGGGGGCACTTTGAATATTTGGTCATGCCTTTCGGTCTGTCCAACTCCCCAGCGGTTTTCCAGGCACTCGTTAATGGCGTGTTGAGAGACATGGTAGACCAGTTCATATATGTTTACCTGGATGACATATTGATTTTTTCTTCGTCTCTCCAGGAACACGTGCAACACGTCAGGCGAGTGCTCCAGAGACTGTTGGAGAATGGGCTTTTTGTCAAGGCGGAGAAATGTTCGTTTCATGCACAGTCTGTTCCCTTCCTAGGGTACATCATCTCTTCTGAGGGAGTGCGCGTGGATCCTGACAAGGTTAAGGCTGTGGTAGATTGGCCAAGTCCAGATTCCCGTAAGGCCCTACAGCGGTTTCTGGGGTTCGCCAATTTTTACCGACGTTTTATTCGTAACTTCAGCCAACTAGTCGCGCCTCTGACTGCCTTGACCTCCCCCCGAACGACGTTCAGGTGGTCAAACACTGCTGAGGCAGTGTTCACCAACCTCAAAAGTCGCTTTGTTTCGGCTCCCATTCTTGTCACCCCTGATCCCACACGTCAGTTCGTGGTGGAGGTCGACGCGTCAGAGGTGGGAGTAGGAGCAGTACTTTCACAGCGCGCTTCCTCAGACGACAAGTTGCATCCCTGCGCGTTTTTTTCTCATCGACTATCGCCTGCCGCACGTAATTATGACATTGGTAATAGAGAGTTGTTGGCAGTTAAGTTAGCGTTGGAGGAATGGCGTCATTGGTTAGAGGGTTCGGGGGTACCCTTTATCGTTTGGACCGACCATAAGAATCTTGAATACATCAGATCTGCTAAAAGACTCAACTCCAGGCAGGCTCGGTGGGCTCTTTTTTTCGGACGCTTTGATTTTGTTTTCTCGTACCGCCCCGGGTCCAAAAACATCAAACCCGACTCTTTATCTCGTATTTTTGATCCATCCGAACGCCCGGTGACTCCCGAGTGTATTTTACCTGAGAAGGTTGTCATCTCCACTCTGGTATGGGAGGTCGAATCGAAGGTCATGACAGCCTTAGATGGGGTAACGCCTATTTATTATTCCTATAGATGGTCAGTTTATTATCGCCTATTTATTACGCCTATTTAATATTCCTCTCCGCTCCGTGTCTAACAAGCTAGCTCCCAAATTTATTGGCCCGTTTCCTGTCACCAAGATTATTAGTCCGGTGACAGTCCGCCTCAAACTTCCTCCTGCGTACAGGAGAATTCATCCCGCCTTTCATGTCTCTAAAATTAAACCCGTGTTTCGTTCTCACATTAATCCGCCTGCCCCGGTCCCCCCCCCCCCGCCGCGACTCGTAGATGGGGAACCAACATATTCGGTAAATCGTATTCTGGACTCGAGACGGAGGGGACGCGGATTTCAGTACCTGGTGGACTGGGAGGGCTACGGTCCGGAGGAGAGAAGTTGGGTACCTGCTAGAGACATCCTGGATCACTCCCTTATTGATGATTACAATCGACAGGTAAGGGAGTCTGAGAACGCCAGGAGGCGTTCTTAGGAGGAGGGGTACTGTCACAGTTGATGAATCGGCTGTCTCAGGCTGATGTGTCTGTGTGAGTGTAATTGTGTGGGTGTGGTTACTTGTTGTGTTGATTAGTGTCACCAGCTGCCATTCATTTCAGTTCCTATATATACCCAGCATTTTCTCCCTCTTGTTGTCAGATAGTTGTGTTTGTCATTCGGTGTGTTCCTGTGCTCGTGCCTCGTCTGTGTCTCATCTGGATTTCATCAGTTCTTCGTGTTCCTGGATTTCGTCAGTTCTTTGTGTCTTCTGGATGTTCCACTTCCCTGGGTTTTACTCGAGCACGTCATCACCTGTTTTCACCACCGGATCGCCATCTCGTCCCTGCTTCACCCACCACCTGATTGTTGTAATTGCTGTTGTTGCTGTCTTTTTCTCTCACCGTAGTGATCACCACTGCCATCATCATTGTCATTTATTATTATTATTATTATTATTACTACTATTATTATTATTATTATTACCATCAATATTGCCATTGTCAATGCTGTAGAATTAGACTGTATAACTAGAATTAAGCGTCATTGTCTTCACTAATGCAATAACTTACCCCTTATCTCTTCATGGGTTTTTAATGCACCACAACATAGAACGGGGGGAAAAAAAAAAAAAAAGAATAAGTATATTTGGAAAAACATCGCAAACACCAAGGCAGGCAAGACAGGCGAGAAGTAGTTTCAACGGGACAGCATCTCTGGCCCAATTTGAGACATTCTCACACTGAACTCCCTCTTTTAATGCACTTTAGACATTGCACATAACACACACACAAAAAAAACAAAACAAAAAAAACAGAAAAATAGGAAAAGATAGGGACTGATGAGATGTGGGGGAAGGATGTGGGAACTCGTTTTTAAGGTCTTATATTATATTATATTATTATATTATATTATTTTATACAGGATTGACAATGGCAATTGTTAGGAAGGATGGAAATAAAAATCTACAAAAACAATATGGGCAGTATGGTGGTAGTGGGGAGTGGAATGGTGATGGTAATGACAATGGTAATAAATAATAAATGGTTACTTTGTGTACACACGCATACACATACCCACGCTCATACACGCTCACTTACACACTTAGATCAAACACTTAAATCACTCTTGCCACTGCTGGAATTATGGATTTACAAGATTGCTCACTACTGCACTATGTTGGTTTGTTTGTATGTATGTCTGACTGTTAAATAAAAAAAAAGAAAAAAAAAAGAAAGACTTTCACTCAGCGCGCATTTTGTTATGACAACGGACTTTAAGCGAGTCATTGAGCCGTTTATTCAACGAATACGTTTAAAAAAGATGATTCATTAAAAGACATTTAAAGAAACAAGATGTTATTTATTTTTAACTTTGAGGTTCAACTTTTCAAGGCTCAGCTGAGCAGCAATGCGTCGCATGGGCAACGCTGAAGCTGATGGTTCACTTATTAAGACCGATATCGCATTGATTCAATGCGTGACTCATTGATTTTATTTCCCCGCGGCTTCCTTGTGCTGTGGGATGCTGACCAGCGCTGCTGCTGACACGCATTTATGGGAAAATACCCGTGACGTGAAGGTTAAAATGATGATGCTCCAAATATTTCGCTTCCCTTTGACACGACAAGCTTTTCACGACTTCAAAGACAGACGCAGGTAATTGCACGCGCTCTGCCGATCTCTCTCATTCACTGTCTTTGTGAAGCCTGTAGGCTATACATCACCATGATAAACAGTCTTGTTATCATTATGAACTTGTTTAACATTCAATACACATGCATTAAGTTCAAAACAAGAAGGGTATAGCCTTATAAAAAAAAAGTGAATATCGCGGTTGCTGCGGTTCTGTGCAATCCTCTGCGGTTGACTTGTCAGAAATGGGTACTACAATATTGTGGTTATCGCGACAGCCCTAAATATAGTGTAATTTCACCTGTGCCATTAATATGTTTATAAGCAACTGAAAAAAGCACACATGTCAAGACATGTCAGAACATCTCAAGGACCCCAAAAACACCTTGGACCCCAGAGGGTTAATAACCAAGAGTGGTTTTAGAAAGAATCCTCTCCATGGATACTGATAAATATCCATCTGAACTGTCATCATTGGTTCCTGACATGACCATATGATCTTCAGATACTAAACACAAAGAAATGCCTGTAACTATAGGAATGGTCTCATCTTGACAGTAGTAACTTTTAACTTTTATCTGCTTTTAATTCTGCATCCAGAGAAAGCTTCGTTTTGTACTACTGAAAATGTAAAGAGTGCAAACAGAGAGATGTCCCTGGATTTTGTACTCTACAGTTCTGGCTATATTCCCAAGCATTCTGATTGCTTCACCGTGCTGTGTATTTGCTGACAGTGATTGATTTACAGCAAGATCTTTCCCTTGATGTGCCTGTTCTAGTTATTTTCCCAGAAACACTGTGTGCCCAGTTCTGTATGCGGTCCAAAGTGAACTATGGTGCACTGAACTCTGTCCATCAGTCCTGTCATACCACAGTCACAGCAAGGTTGCATTTGGCTATAAAATCCAGAGGTCTCTGTGTGCCCTATCCAGTCTATGCAGAAGCCTGTATTAATTATGGGTCTGTCCACATTTGTCATTTTAACCTGTTTTGTTCTGCCTCTGTGGCTGAATGCAGAAGTGGTCACACAATTTGATCTGTGTAAACAATTCTTTTACAAAGAGAGCGAACCAATTGGATTTGATCAAAACTATGTTAGAATCTGTCAGAAATACAACAATGAATATTATTATGCTACACTGTATTCGAAAAACCATCGGATTCCAGCTTTCAGTGCCTACAAATTTGATTTTATATGTGACTTGAACAATGCAGGTAGACGATCAAGTTGGTTTATTGAACCACAGGTAAGATCCAATCTTTCTTTATCTTACTCCGTTAATGATTTGATTTTAACCAATATTTTAAATGGTAGTTTATTGATCCTGTTTTTAGTACAGGGGCTATCTCACATTTGAACCCCCTGGCGACATTTGGGGTCCTTGAGAGGTTCTGACATGCTTCAACATTTGTGATTTTTTCAGTTGCTTTTAAACATATTAATGGCACAGGTGAAATTACACTATATTTAGCACAAACAGGGCAACCATGACTTATAAGCAACATGTTTGTACTTTTGAGAGAATATTGTTTATGCGTGGTTATTGAAAAAAACTAAAAATTAAAGTTTCTGAATTAAGGCGACAAAACACATACGAAATAATCAACCAATGATGAGTATCCATGGAGAGGATTCTTTCTAAAACCACTCTTGGTTATTAACCCTCTGGGGTCCAAGGTGTTTTTGGGGTCCTTGAGATGTTCTGACATGTCTTGACATGTGTGCTTTTTTCAGTTGCTTATAAACATATTAATGGCACAGGTGAAATTACACTATATTTAGGGCTGTCGCGATAACCGCAATATTGTAGTACCCATTTCTGACAAGTCAACCGCAGAGGATTGCACAGAACCGCAGCAACCGCGATATTCACTTTTTTTTTTATAAGGCTATACCCTTCTTGTTTTGAACTTAATGCATGTGTATTGAATGTTAAACAAGTTCATAATGATAACAAGACTGTTTATCATGGTGACGTATAGCCTACAAGCTTCACAAAAGCCATGTTTCCATCGACACGTTTTTATCCGAATTGAGTGATATCGAATGAAAAATGCCTTGTGGAAACAGTAAAATTCGATGAAATTTCATGAAAATCGACTCAAATGAAATACGTTCGGTCTCATCGGATTTTCTCTTGATCGATATACGGCTAATGCGATAAAAGCTGATGGAAACGTTATTTGCCGAATAAATAATGAATTGCGATTAAGTTTTATGCCCTTTTATGGTTGCAACACGTCAGAAGACGAGTTCATTTCCGGCCAGTCTGTTTGCGCACACATGGCGGATGTCAACAAAGACAGATGTAAGTGGACAAAGCAAAAAGATGCTTCAACCAAAGGGTTTCCGTGAACCACGATCTCCCAGAACTGATGGAGCGCTGTCGTTCCCACACTATTTTCTTTAGCAGAAGCAATACTCGTTTTTAAATCAATAAACTCGTTTTTAAGTCAATATTTTGTGTCAAATTATTGATTTATTTATTTATTTGGTTGATTTATATGTAGGCTAATAAGCAGGATAATAGCAGATTATAGCGAATACAACCAACAACCGCCTCGCATACATTATCCCATTCATATGTCGCTATCAGCTGGCACATAAGCATTATTAGGCTTCAACTTGTGAAATATTGATCATTTTTGGTAGATGGCGCGATCCGTTTTGTCCAACAAAACTTTGTTCGCAAAAGTTTGCTTGAATGTTGTTCGATTCAGTGCGAAAATAAATGGAAACACCTTAAAATGTCTCAAATCAATTCGATATACCAATTTGATCGCAAAACAGCATGTGACGTCATTACGTACAGGTTTTTATTCGCTTTAAAGCCGTTGGATGGAAACACACTTTCACCAGCTTTATCCGCATGAGTTTTTTAACCAAATTTCAGATAATTCGATTGACAAGTGGATGGAAACATGGCTAAAGACAGTGAATGAGAGAGATCGGCAGAGCGCGTGCAATTACCTGCAATTACCACCCTAACCCTAACCTATATATATATATATATAAAATCAAAATATAAATGAAAGTCAAAAACCCATTTTTAGTCATACCTGGAAACAAATCCTGATCAAATAGGTTATATGGGCCATTGTGTAGAATTGGTTCAAAGTTAGAGTACATCTTGAAAAGAAAATTCTTTTTCCATATAAAGTATTATTTTTAAAGGAGCAAAACGCAAGTATCTGAGTTTTTGCAGAACTACGCCCCCTCTGGCGACAAGCGAAACTGCGTGCGCACTCACACACACATACATGCACGTTTGCACGAGCTGTTCATAACCAAAGGAGCATCAGCCGCACACTAACCCTAACCCTAACCCTGCGGCACTTTTGTTACACATCTTTTGTTACAGTTATAATGAGGTAATACAGTTATAAATCTGCAGGTCATTTAAAATATATGAAAGGAAAGGCATTCGAGTAAATTACACACTTATGTGTGTGTGTGAGGGGGAAACAGGGGTAGTAGAAAACTTCGGTTTTTGTTTCCATCTATCTCCATACTGAACTGTTTTATGTGCTTACTGTATCCACTTATGATTGTATAATTATGGAAACATGTTCATGAACTTGTTAGAGTGCCTGACTCTCACGCCGGAGACCTGGGTTCGAGAGGGGTTACATATGCATCTGTGCGTTAGTTCGTTCACACACCCGATTTATATTTAAACAGTCTTTTTGGTTTTACAGATCAGAATAGAACAAATCTCTAGTCTGGGTTTCCCCATGCTGCCTTCCCGCAGCGCGATTTTATTAATACTGAAAGGCAGTCTGGATACCATGGCCCAGATTTTCGCCTCATTTAGGGAACCAATCACAGAACGGGGAGGGAGCAGCAAGACGATGATGACATCTATTCGACACACCAAAGCAGTTTGTTTATATCTATGGATTCAACATGGCAGCAGACGCGAAGCTACCTTTTGATGCAGCCTTAGATATTGTTCTAAGTAGTTAAGAATGCAAGTTTATTTTGAAAAAAGAGCAGCTTTCCACAGTCGTTATTGTTGGCCTGAAACGAGACTTCCATAGATTTCCACGACGCATGCGCGAGAACTGAACTGAAGTAGTTGAAGGAGATCGCAATTCTCGTGCATGCGTCGTCGAAATTTCGAAATTTTCGAAAAGTCTCGTTTCAGGCCAACAAGGAAGAAAAGGAATAGTCGAATAAAGTCGTTATTTTTGTTTGTTTTTTCGCACAAAAAGTATTCTCGTTGCTTGATAAACTTATAGTTGAGCCGCTGTAGTCACATGGAATATTTAAACATTTTCTTTAGAGGTCGACCGATTCATCGGATTTGCCAATTAATCGGCACCGATAGTTGATTGGTGGAACTATCGTTATCGGCAAAAATCCGCACCGATAGTTATTTCCTGGTTTCGTCCGTTGCTGGGGCGGCTGAGAAGTGCGCTGTCATTCATTACACAGTACGAGAGAGCTGAGAAGGGTCTGCTGGCATCATGCAGTACAAGAGCGGCCTCTAGAGGTGTCATAAAAACTATCAACTGATGCCTCGTGTTGTTTATTTCGACACGTGACACTGCGTGCTGCGTTGTGTGGAGAGCGGAGATCGCTGACATCTGATGCGCGTGCTAAAGCACGGACAGCGAAAAGGCATGTACACAGGACATTTAGTCATATCATTATAAACTGATGAATTTGTTGACTAAATGCTGCATTAGTAGAGAAAGAACCGCACAACAGTATGTTTGTTTGCCTTCGAGAGTGGCTGAGAGGATGCACATTAGTAGTACCTCAAGCGGTTAAAACACGAACACAAAAATACACCTAAGTCCGACCCGAATGTTTAATGTCACAAATTGTTACCATCTATTTGCATCAGTTTATATCCAGCTGGTCACTTTGATGCATTCATTATGGAGCGACGTTGCATATAAGCTAGAGGCATATGATGATAGCAAACTGATATGTTCATACAGCCGACAAAAACAAACGAATCAGAGAAGCATTCGATTTCGGTTCTTTTTTTACCATCACTTTTAATACATATTTATTTGTATTAAATATTCTTTAAGTTCTATAAAATACAGGGCTCCAGACTGCGACCAAATAGTCGCATTTTGCGACCAAAATTTGAGAGTGTGCGACTGAATTTTACATCCAGTCATGTGCGACCGGTAAATTTGCCACACGTTTAACGCATGGTAAGCGTGGAAGGGACGCGTCAATGAATCCGTGACAAGAATAGCGCGATTAAACGTCTGTGGGAACATGAGAGACGGAGACAAATATCACAACCTGATGTGCGTCTGAGCAATAAGCGATCTATCGACACGTTACCTATAGCAGCGAATACAAACAAAATGAAAGTGGAACAAAAATACGCAACTCATATAGGCTATGCTTCACGGACCGTTGGCGTTTTTATTAGGTTGGACCAATAATAGACAGAGCAGCGCATAGTGGAGCCCCCCGAACCACCGACAGTAATAAAGCCCCGAACTTGCCAGTCGCTGGTTAACACATTAATTAACATTAACTAAGGTTAATAACTGCTGTTCATTGTTTGTTAATTAACATACTACATTTTTAAATTAAGGTTTTTATTTGTTAACCATCGTTAAAACTCTATGAACTAACATGAATGATCAAGGTGAAATTGTATTGCTCAAATATTAATGCTGTAAACATTTATATTGCATAATGCACATAGTTCATATAAACTAGCTAATAAATCATTGTTAACAAATTGGACTTGCAACATGTTATAGCTAAAGAAACACACATTTGACATATTTTAATGTTTAAATTATTTTCAGATGGCAAATTTTGCTATTATTTGAAAGTCTTTTTTATTCATTAGGTTGGCTTGAAAAAGAACAGTTAAACAGTTACATTTGGAATGTTTAATTTGTTATTTAGATTATTATTATTATTTTTTTTTTGAAAGAATGCCTTTTATTGACTTGTTTTCATGGTTCATACAGTTTTTTGTATTTTTATAATAAAGTTCAGCACTGTTTTACATGGAGTGTTATGTTTGTTTTTATCCAGTATCAATTTTAAAAACTATCGGTTGATTAATCGGTTATCGGCAAGTACAGCCCAACCTAGCTATCGTCATCGGTAAAATCCAATATCGGTCGACCTCTAATTTTCTTCATTGACTCTCTGGGCCGTCAAGTGTCATTCCCTTAGTTTGAGCCTATGCAGGAGTGATACAGTATCATGTATTGATTTTATTTATATGACCATTAATGACAGAGTATTTTAATTCTATGTTGCAGCTATGTGAAAAAACGATCAAAACGCGGGGACGCGTTTTTGGGTCCCCAGGGGGATAAATGTAAGCCTGTAAATTAAGCTTTGTTTTACTGAGTGTTGGTGGAGTGATAGGGTATGAAATGATCAAATCTAGCTCTAAATGAAAAAAAGCAAGGAGGGTTTTGGGGTTAATTAAACGTTTGCTTAACCAAGTCATAGTTCACTTTTTATTGTGGTTTCTTCACATTAACATTTCTAACATTAACCGTTCTAAGTAACATTTTGTTTGAGACTTTTTTAAAATACATTTAATGGTAGTCTTACCTGCTTTGTAGCCTTTGTTTTGAAGTTGTATCCCTTCTGTTATTTTGTTGATTTCTCCCCCCTTCCTTTCTAGTTAACTGCTTCTGCACCTTCAAGGATCCTTTCTCTGAGTACATTGGTTCCCTTTTTATTTAAGTGCAGTCCATCCCTCCTGTATAGATAGTCCTTGTTGTAGAATGTGGTCCAATGTTCAAGAAAGGTGAAGCCTTCCCATGTGCACCACAATTTCAGCCATGCATTTTGAGTATTTATTTCCAGCTGTCCATATGGTTCTTTGCAAGGTGCCGGCAGTATCCCAGAAAATACCACAGTTATCTTTTCATTTCTTTCCTAGCTCTCTGAATTTGTTTTGCAGGGTTCTTGGTCTGTCTCTTGCAATGTTGTTTGTGCCGATGTGGATGACTACTACTGGGTAGGGCTGTCACTTTTGTAAAAAAATCCTGATCGATTTTTGAGACATAAGTGTTCATTGAATCGATTGTAAAATCGATTTTCCATGTTTAAACACGTTTCCATTTTAGCCAAATATAGGCAAATCCACGGACACCGCATAAGGGCGAACGTAGGCCTAAAGAGGGCGCTTAAGACGTGCACTTGAATATTTCTAATGTTTTATTGACATGAAGCTCCGTGCACAATGACAAACAGGAGTGTAACATTCTCGGGAAAAAAAATAAGCAGAGTGGTATGCCATAACATCAATGAAAAACATTAGGATTCAACATGGCTCTGTTTACGATTAGAGTTATTATTTCGATTAGCCTACTACTTAAATGTCAAACAAATTTTGCCAACATTGTAGCCTGAATCTGTATCTGTATGCATGAGACTTTCTGAATACCGGCAGAATTCACATTTTTCACTATGCAGAAGTACAATTTGCTGTTATGTGTGTGTGTTTGTGTGTTGCTGTGTGACGCGCGTTCGCTGCGAGCGTGTCGTGACGAGCTGGACGTGCTCTGAGAGAAGGCCGTTAAAATCGATTCCGATCGATTGTGCAATCGATTTTCAAACGTAAAGTGACAGCCCTACTACCGGGTCATCTCCAGTTCTTTCTAGGAGCCTGTCCACGTCTCAGTGATGTGCTTGACAGAGGCTCCTGGAAAGGCAGCACACTGTTGTTATGAGGGGGTCCAGGTTGCACATTGAACTTGCTGTGTTTCTCAATATGGAGTCCCTGACAGTCAGATCTCCCTTCTTTTTGCTGGCTGGAAAAAATGCATTACAACAGTTTACTGTTCTTTTAAAATGTGGGAGTTATCTAATAACATGTTTACGACTAATGTATGTGTTTGTGTGTTTTAAGCTTTCTGGCTATCAGGATGTTAATATGGATCTCCCTGGAAACAACAGAGATGACTTTAAAAGTGAACAAGCAATTGATGATTTTTATAAACACACAAGTTACGACCGTGGTCATTTGAATCCAAATAACTATCAGTGCGACCGTGGAAGACTTGCAACCTTTACTCTCACGAATGCTGTGCCTATGGACCCGTGTTTCAACCAACAACACTGGAAACAGTATGAGGACGAGATAAAAAGAATAGTGAAACCTTATTATGGAAAAGGTCTACCTTACTTTGTGACTGGTGTTGTTCCTTCTAGTGAGAAGATACCTGTACCAATCTTAGACACAGTTGAACATGACAGAGATTTCAGCATGGTAACTGTTCCCAGTCATGTATGGACTGCTCTCTGTTTTGACGCCAACAAGAAAGAGGAATCTTTTTCATTAGGTTACATAGGTGAAAATAAACCTGAAGCTTTAATTAACATATTGTCAATCCATGATCTTGAGCAGCAGTTAATAGGGTTATATGGAATCTCAAACTTCAGAATCTTTCACGATGACTGTGGTTCTTCAAATAAAAAATCGGAACAATATTTAAAACACCTTTTAACAAAAATCTATATACCTCAACATCGTAAAGCAGGAGCCTTAGATAATAATCTCAGTACAAAAGCAAGAAATGCATTAAACACTCTCATTTTGAACAAGAGAAGGAGAACCTCAAGCCAACAATCACATGACCAGGTGGAAATATTGGATGTGGTGGTGGAAATGGAATACAGTAAAATGTCTGAATGGTTTGAAAGTAACGAAATATTCAAGTCCTATACTAATACTGCCTGTCGATTTACTTCTAAGACTGACTTGCCATCCCACCACCACATTGAAGTGCGTTCTGCCAAAAATATCAATGATCATACCTGCACACTTGTCTCAGAGAAGTCTAGCCCGCAATCAGTTATTACTGCTGATGGTACACGATGCCTGGAGGGGGAAACATGTTCTGGTTCATGTAAAACTACGAAAGGATCAAAACTTTGCTGTACAACACCTTGCCTGTATAATCCTGACAGCAAGTTATACACATGTGCTTCAGGACACCAAAGTATTGAATGCTCCCCCCAGTATTCAACTATAACAAAATCAGGAAAATCTTGCAGAAAAGACCATGAGTGTGGTTTATACGGAGAAACTAAATACTGGTGTTATACCGAAGGCACGCACAGGGAATTCTGCAATCCACCTTTTGGAACAGGTAACACATGTGATAAAAAACAACATTTCAGTAAAGCCTGTCACAAGTGGAGATTAGATTAAGGCGCATTCAGAACAAATTTTATGCACTTTTTTACACAGAAAATTGTGGGAATCTGGAACCAGCTCCCCAGTAACGTTGTTGACGCTGACCCCCTGGGATCTTTCAAGAAGCTGCTTGATGAGATTCTGGGATTGATAAGCTACTAACAACCAAATGAGTAAAATGGGCCTAATGGCCTCCTCTCGTTTGTATTCTTTCTTATGTTCTTGTATCTGATTTGACTGGTTCCAGGAGGCCATCGGATATGTAGATATATCCTGCATCAAGCGAGTCCTTATACTATATTGTAGCTGTTTAATTAACATCAGGGCATTATACATTAATAATGTCAGGTACATCAGTGTTTCTAAAATGCCAAAATACGGTACTCGCAAAGAAAACCTGTAACAACGATGGCAAAGTGTTGTAAAATAATATTTGGCAATTTTTCAAACAGTTCTTACCTGACTTTTCCTTTTTCTTACTGCAATTTACAGCTTAAGCAGCACACTAAGTGAGCATGAGTTAATCACACATGAAGAGCACAAGAACTGTGTTCCTTACCTCTGTTACGAACTGCTCCGAGACTGGGAGATGTAGATCCAAATGCAGCTTTAATATAAGAATAGTCGTACAGGCAGGGTCGAGAATCAGCAGACAGGACAATGGAGAATACACAATGGGAATCCAAGAAGCAGGCAGAGGTAAGGGCAGGCAGCAATAATCAAAATCCAAGAACAATCCAAAAGTCAAAAAACCAGAAAACAAACACAGAAAATGCTCAGAAATGCAGACAAACAGTACAACAAGACTTCGCAGGGATTGAACAAATGAACAAGGTATATATAGCCAGACTAACAAGATGGGACAGGTGAATGCAATAGTGAATGAGGTACAGGTGAATGTGATCAGTGATGATGAGTCCAGGCAGTGAGTTCTGGGAACTGTAGTTTGTGTGAAACATAGTCTTATCTGGAGTGCCCTCTGGTGGCTCAATAGGGCACTCCAGCTGGTAACCGTTACATAGCCCCCCCTTTAAGGAGCGGATTCCAGACGCTCCTCACAATGTCCAGGAGGGAGGTGGAGCGGAGGCGGACCTGGGGGCGGGATGGAGGGCCAGGCCAGTGGAGCGGAAGAGGACCTGGAGACTGCGGCGGAGCTGGCTGTGGAGACGACCAGGTCGGAGCAGGCTGTGCAGGCGGCCAGGGCGGAGCAGGCTGTGCAGGCGGCCAGGACGGTAAAGACCCCTCGGGCGGCCACGGCGGTGAAGACCCCTCGGGCGGCCACGGCGGTGAAGACCCCTCGGGCGGCCTCGGCGGTGAAGAACCCTGGGGCGGCCTCGGCTGGTACACTGGGCCCCCCCAAAAAAAATATTTGGGTGGAGTCCCCGGATTAGAAGCAGACGGGGAGTGGACGGTCTCGGGCTGGACGGTCACGGGCTGGACGGTCTCGGGCTGGACGGTCTCGGGCTCTGGCTGGACGGTCTCGGGCTGGACGGTCACTGGCTCTGGCTGGACGGTCTCGGGCTGGACGGTCACTGGCTCTGGCTGGACGGTCTCGGGCTGGACGGTCTCGGGCTCTGGCTGGACGGTCACGGGCTCTGGCTGGACGGTCACTGGCTCTGGCTGGACGTCTCGGGCTGGACGGTCACTGGCTCTGGCTGGACGGTCTCGGGCTGGACGGTCTCGGGCTCTGGCTGGACGGTCACGGGCTCTGGCTGGACGGTCTCTGGCGCTGGCTGGACGGTCACCGGTGCTGGCTGGACGGTCACTGGCGTTGGCTTGACGGGGCTGGTCGGAACCAGCGGTGAGGTGATTTCAGATTCGGGAAGGCTGGATGGAACCAGCGGTGAAGAGAGTTCATGCTCGGGGGGACTGGACGGAACCAGCGATGAGGGAAGTTCAGGCTCTGGAGGGCTAGACGGAACCAGCGGTGAGGGGAGTTCAGATTCGGGAAGGCTGGACGGAACCAGCGGTGAGGGGAGTTCAGATTCGGGAAGGCTGGACGGAACCAGCGGTGAGGAGAGTTCATGCTCGGGAGGGCTGGACGGAACTAGCGATGATGAACGCTCGGGCTCGGCAGGACTGACGCGGAGCGCAGGCTCGGCAGGGCTGACGGTGAGCGCAGGCTCGGCAGGGCTAATGTTGATATCTCGCATAATAACACGAATAACTGGCAGGGTGCAAAGATCTAGTTGAGCCCGCACATCCGACAGGATGCACAGGTACTCAGACCAATCAGGCATAGCGGCAGTCATCCTGGGGATTCAGATCAGGCGAGGGCACCTACTTGCAGATTTTCCTGAAGTACTGCTGGATTCATAGGTGGTGATTGCTGCTGGATCTTGGCACGGCAAAGTCTTCTGTTACGAACTGCTCCGAGACTGGGAGATGTAGATCCAAATGCAGCTTTAATATAAGAATAGTCGTACAGGCAGGGTCGAGAATCAGCAGACAGGACAATGGAGAATACACAATGGGAATCCAAGAAGCAGGCAGAGGTCAGGGCAGGCAGCAATAATCAAAATCCAAGAACAATCCAAAAGTCAAAAAACCAGAAAACAAACAGAAAATGCACAGAAATGCAGACAAACAGTACAACAAGACTTCGCAGGGATTGAACAAATGAACAAGGTATATATAGCCAGACTAACAAGATGGGACAGGTGAATGCAATAGTGAATGAGGTACAGGTGAATGTGATCAGTGATGATGAGTCCAGGCAGTGAGTTCTGGGAACTGTAGTTTGTGTGAAACATAGTCTTATCTGGAGTGCCCTCTGGTGGCTCAATAGGGCACTCCAGCTGGTAACCGTTACAACCTCTTAGTGTAAATTATGAGAAACGCAGTTATGTTCTATTTTCTGTCATTTGTTTTATTTTTCCATTTAGGAAAAAAAAACTGTTCAACTTGTGTCTGCGTATGAACATAAGAAGGGTTACAAATGAGAGGCGGCCATTTGGCCCATCTTGCTTGTTAGTAGCTTATTGATGACAGAATCTCATCAAGCAGCTTCTTGAAGGATCCCAGGGTGTCAGCTTTAAAAACTTTACTGGGGAGTTGGTTCCAGATTCCTTCAATTCTATATATTAATTATTATACTGTATTCAAGTGTTTACCGGTAGGATCTTTACAATGTGGAGAATGAATGGATGTGCAGGAATAATTGTTCTAATAATTCTATTGCAGTATCAGTGGAGAGTCTGGATCCTTTGAAGAGTTACATTGATACAGAGAAGGGGGTTGCTTTAATAGCAGACAATGGCATGTTCTGGTGCAGCAATGGTGACATCAACTACAAGATTGAGGCTGCCAAGATCTACAATGATGACTGGTGCAAGTTCAAGGTGTCCAGGGCTGACAATTCTAATATCCTGCTGAGGGACAAGCGGGGCAGGTACCTCAGTAGAATTCACTGGAGTGGGATTGACTATATTCATGCTTCTAAGCTTGTACCTGATGTATTCTGCGAATTCCAAGTCTTCATTGAGGATGAGAAAGTCCTCTTTAAAGCTGATAATGGAAAGATGCTAAGCAGAGTGTACCGTAATGGGAAACAGAACATAGAGGCTGCTAAAGATGCTCCGGATGTCTTCTGCAAATTTACTGTTAGCAGTGGGGGTACGACAGAAAAAGGTGAACTTAGAAAATAACAAAATATCAAATAACAAGTTAATTTTTTCTGTTAAGTTTTTATAATTATTATACTGTATTCAAGAGTTTACCAGTAGGATCTTTACAATGTATAGAATGAATGGATGTGCAGGAATAATTGGAATTCTTTTGCAGTCTCAGTGGAGAGTCTGGGTCCTTTGAAGAGTTACATTGATACAGAGAAGGGGGTTGCTTTAATAGCAGACAATGGCATGTTCTGGTGCAGCAATGGTGACATCAACTACAAGATTGAGGCTGCCAAGATCTACAATGATGACTGGTGCAAGTTCAAGGTGTCCAGGGCTGACAATTCTAATATCCTGCTGAGGGACAAGCGGGGCAGGTACCTCAGTAGAATTCACTGGAGTGGGATTGACTATATTCATGCTTCTAAGCTTGTACCTGATGTATTCTGCGAATTCCAAGTCTTCATTGAGGATGAGAAAGTCCTCTTTAAAGCGGATAATGGAAAGATGTTAAGCAGAGTGTACCGTAATGGGAAACAGAACATAGAGGCTGCTAAAGATGCTCCGGATGTCTTCTGCAAATTTACTGTTAGCAGTGGGGGTACGACAGAAAAAGATGAACTTAGAAAATAACAAAATATCAAATAACAAGTTAATTTTTTCTGTTAAGATTTTAAGTTAAATTAAAGTTAAGTTCATTTCTGTGAAACAGTTTCTGTATGTCAATGAGTAGCAGATGCTTTAAAAAAATATTCAGGCATTAGGTTGATTAAAAATGAACTACAGATGCAGTTTGCATACAATCTTGTAAGGATGTTAAAGATGGTGAATCTACACTCTGCTTGTCTTATTAAAAAAGATTATTACAACTAGAAACATGTTTTCTTTTAATGTTCATGCTCACTGTTCCACCAATGGGTGGATTTGTTGGGGTACCTCTTGTGATATCAGTATGCACTGATGCATGTGTAGTTCCTCCAACAGCATGACAGTGAATTCAAATATCCAACTACACTGGAAAAAAATATTTTCATTCATCCAATTAAAATATTTTAGGGTAATGGTTCACACCTATATTTTATAACTTACCCTAACGTCTCGGTTACGTATGTAATCCTCGTTCCTTGAGTAGGGAACGGAGATGTTCCGTCGGATGACGAGGAATGGGATTTTCGCTTAGAAAGCCTATCAGCTTCAATCAATATAAAACGATCCAATGGCAAAGAAATGCCATAATGGCGTAACTCCGCTCACCTGTGCCTTATCAGCTGTGGGTATTTAAGGAGGATGCTGAACGCAAATCAGGCATGTTTCTTAGCTGAGGAGCCAAGACTGAGGTCCGGCGATCCCCGCAAAACATCTGAAGGTGGCAGGAAGACAGAACATCTCCGTTCCCAACTCAGGGAACAAGGGTTACATACGTAAACGAGACGTTCCCTTTTGTTGTCACTCCGAGTTCCGTCGGATGACGACGAATGGGATTACCAGTCTAATCTCGCCACCTTCTCAGCTGTCTTCCAGTGCCCTGTGTAAATCTGAGAACCCTGTCGCACTTAGCTTGGCACGGATGAAGGACTCCTATTTAGCACAGGAATACCAAGGTACACTGTGGAGCATATTTCATAGTTTAGAGGGAGATATGCAATTATTGCCAATCCAGAGGGCGAGGGGGGGGGGGGGGGGGAGACTTAGAGAATACACATATGACCCGAAGGATGCATATGGGGAATCACTGGGGTGTCCAGCCGCAGGTGGAATATTTCAACCCCAGGAGTGGCAAGGTGGCTTGCCGAGGGAAAGACACACGCTCAGAGAGGCTTACAGTGGAATACACATGTGGGGGTCGCTCAGGGGAGGGACCATGCACACGGAAGGCACCTAGCCGACGCGCAGGCAATAGACACTGGCGCCAACGACAGGAGTGCTGGAGGAACTCAGGACTTATGAGGCTCACCTCAGGAATAGCACACGTATCCAGTCCGTGGAGTGGAATGGCAAGCAAGCGAAGACACCTAAGCGCGTCCAGTACTAGCTGGTTGAAGCGAGTACATGAGAGGACACTGGCTCCACTCTGAGATTATAGAATTTGACAAATGTATTAGGTGTCGCCCAGCCTGCAGCTCTGCAGATGTCTGTTAGCGAGGCGCCATGTGCTAGAGCCCAAGATGACGCCACGCTCCGGGTGGAGTGGGCAGTCACACCAAGGGGGCACGGTCAACCTTGCTGCTGGTAAGCCAAAGCAATGGCGTCCACTATCCAGTGAGACAACCTTTGCTTGGAGAGAGCCCTTCCCTTCTGCTTCCCACCATAACAGACAAAGAGCTGGTCTGAGGTTCTGAAGACTGCGTTCTGCCTACGTAAGCACAAAGGGTGCGTACAGGACAGAGCAGTGCCAAGGCTGGGTCTGCCTCCTCCAGGGGCAGCGCTTGCAGGTTCACTACTTGGTCCCGGAAGGGAGTGGTGGGAACCTTGGGCACATATCCAGGCCGGGGTCTCAGGATCACGTGAGAGTAACCCGGCTCGAATTCCAGGCACGCTTCGTCAACGGAGAATGCGTGCAGGTCCCCTACCCTCTTGATGGAGGCCAATGCAGTCAGAAGCGCTGTCTTCTTTGACAGGAACTTAAGCTCAGCTGACAGCAAAGGCTCAAATGGTGCACTCTTCAGGGCAGTTAGAACCACTGAGAGGTCCCAAGAGGGCACGAGAGGAGGATGAGGAGGATTCAGTCTCCTCGCTCCTCTCAGGAACCTGACGACCAGGTCGTGCTTCCCCAAAGACTTACCATCGATAATGTCATGGTGTGCGGCAATAGTGGCAACATAGACCTTAAGGGTGGAGGGAGAGTGCCTTCGCTTCCAGCCTTCTTGAAGGAAGGAAAGCACGACCCTGATCGAGCATCTCCTGGGGTCTTCTCGGTGAGAAGAGCACCAGTTGACAAAGAGGTTCCACTTCAATGCATAGATGTGTCTAGTGGACGACGCCCTAGCGGAAGTGATGGTAGTCACCACCGTTGGTGGTAGGGTACTCAAACCTGCCTTTTCCCGCCCAGGATCCACACGTGGAGGTTCCAAAGATCGGGACGAGGGTGCCCCGTCCCTGAGAAAGGAGGTCCTTCCTCAGAGGAATGGGCCAAGGAGATGCTGTCGCGAGGAGAGTGAGTTCGGAGAACCAGGTCCGGGTGGGCCAATACGGCTCGACCAGAATGACCTGCTCCTCGTCCTCCCTGACCTTGCGCAGGGTCTGCGCAAGAAGGCTCACTGGGGGAAACGCATATTTGCGGCCCTGCGGCCAGCTGTGCGCCAGTGCATCCGTGCCGAGCGTGCCCTCGGTCAGGGAATAATTCTGGGCGCAATGGGTCAAGTCGTGAGAGGCAAACAGATCTATCTGTGCGTCCCCGAACTGGTCCCAAATCAGCTGGACCAACTGGGGATGGAGTCGCCATTCTCCAGGGAGGGGCTGAAGCCTGGACAGCTCGTCGGCTGCACGGTTCAGGGCTCCAGGAATATAAACGGCACGAAGGGACCTCAGGCGCTTATGACTCCATATGAGGAGGTTGCGACATACGGCGGGAGCGCAGACCACTTTTATGGTTGATGGACGCTACAGCTACAGCAGTATTGTCTGTTCGGACTAGTACATGCTGGTTCTTGAGTTCGGAAGCGGCGCAGAGCGAGTTGTACAGCCAGCAACTCGAGGCAATTGACATGCTAAAGGCATTGGGGACCCGTCCAGGAGCCCGTGACAGCATGTCCATTGCACATGGCACCCCAGCCCGTGGCAGAGGCATCTGTCGTTACAACAACATGTAAAGGATGCCACTCGCAAATAATTTTAGGGCAATATTTAACAGTGCCTTTTAAAAGAGACTAGTAGGCCCTTTATTGTCAGATAATAAAATATAAATAATACTGTACAGTAGGGGTGTAATAATATATCGTGTCACAATATATCACAAAACAAAATGCGACAATATGTATCATGGATAGTGTCAATTTACAACTGACACTAAAACTCAAATGTTGGGAAAAATGTGAATTTTCAGAGTTTTAGTGTCAATGGTAAATTAAACTAGGCCTATATGTTGAATATAATGTATAATAATGGGAATATTTGTGGGTCCTCCTGATAATGACAGATATCTGGTGTTACCAGTAAAAGTGGATGTCATTACTTTAAATCTAAAATATACAGAGATCAAGCATATTAAAATACAATATTCTGCGTTTTCATCTTCAGAATCATGAATATTGTTATTCTGGTGTCCCTATTGTCTGTGTTTTGGGCTTCAGCATGGAGTCCAAGTCATTATCAAATTATTCTGGTCCAAAGTTTCTGTTTCTTTTTGAGGTGTTACTGTGTCCAGGCAGTATAGGTGAGGGCTGGAAGGACTCTTGTGGGATAGTGTGTGTCCAGGAGCAGGGTTGGACACTCACGGTCCCCTGGCCTACAAATACAACACAATACTGCCACCATGTGGACATGGTAAACCAATGGTTGCCAACCACACACACCTTAACCAGCTAAGTGTTTAGGATTACAAGTGTGTCTGACCTGAAGTCTGCAGGAAGGGTCAGATTTGGACACTTTATACCTGATATCTGGTATGATCTTAAATCAGATCTTCTGTTTTAATAAGAAAACCCTAACCCCTTTCACGTTCCCATGTTAAACTCAGCATCTGTAATAACTAATGTTGTTTATGTAAGGATAATAGTGTAATACATTTACATTCAAGTTATAAAAATATCTTTATCAATTTTAGAGTAAGATCTATTTTGTATTTTTTTATAAAAACATTTTTTAGTGCTGTACATATCACAGTACACTTGAAGTTTTTTATCTATATTGTATTTTTTTTACTTCTGAAGTAATGTCTATTTTCAAAAAAGATTAAGTGGTTTGTTAGTTGGTGCCCTACACAGGCTGCATACTCGCGTTAGGGAGCACTCGCGTGCACTCAGTGTGTGTCGCTGTCTCCTGTGTGTGAGGATAATCAGCTGGCGATCCACACAACACAACTGCTAATGTACCGATGCGCTAACATGGCTGTTGATTAGAGCATGTATAAAAGGTGTTTAATATTGAGGTTTGGTAATTGATGAATTTAATTTCTCATTGCTCTCATGGCTCTCAATGGTTTTATCGATAGGGTGGGTGACCCTATTTTGATCATCAAAAACTTCGGCCCGGCAAACAGATACCCAAATGATACTCCATGTTTATTCAAAAATGCTTTATTAATTTCAATACATTTAAAGTAGGCTATGCCTCCTCTGTATGGATATAAAATTGTTATATTATAAGACACAAATTCAGATAGGCTTCTCAAAGGTTACTCAACATGTTTTATTATGACAGGTTTCAAAAATAATGAATGAAATAATGATAGAAATAATGTCTCTTCTGTATTAGAAAAATACATATATAAATAAATAACCAAAAGAAGAACCTCCAAAAATGGGACAAAAATAGCTCTCACAAACTTACAAAAACAAACTTAATAAAATAAATTTATATTTTTAGTTTTCTTCCTCTTTATCCTGTTTTTCTTCCTCTTCCTCATTGTTTGCCCATCTATATTTTGCTGGAGCTGATCTTTCCCAGCAGTTTTTTAAAAACCAGGAATTAAAGTACGGCCAGGACAGGTGAAACAGGAAAGGACAGGACAGGCTAAAGGACAAGTGAAACAGGACAGGCTAAAGGACAGGTGAAACAGGACAGGTGAAACAGGACAGGACAGGACAGGCTAAAGGACAGGACAGGTGAAACAGGACAGGACAGGTGAAACAGGTTAAAGGACAGGACAGGTGAAACAGGTTAAAGGACAGGACAGGACAGGTGAGACAGGTTAAAGGACAGGACAGGACAGGTGAAACAGGACAGGACAGGTGAAACAGGTTAAAGGACAGGACAGGTGAAACAGGACAGGTGAAACAGGTTAAAGGACAGGACAGGTGAAACAGGTTAAAGGACAGGACAGGTGAAACAGGTTAAAGGACAGGACAGGTGAAACAGGTTAAAGGACAGGAAAGGTGAAACAGGTTAAAGGACAGGACAGGACAGGTTAAACAGGACAGGCTAAAGGACAGGACAGGTGAGACAGGACAGGCTAAAGGACAGGACAGGTGAAACAGGACAGGACAGGTGAAACAGGTTAAAGGACAGGACAGGTGAAACAGGTTAAAGGACAGGACAGGACAGGTGAAACAGGACAGGCTACAGGACAGGTGAGACAGGTTAAAGGACAGGACAGGACAGGTGAAACAGGACAGGACAGGTGAAACAGGTTAAAGGACAGGACAGGACAGGTGAAACAGGACAGGTGAAACAGGTTAAAGGACAGGACAGGTGAAACAGGCTAAAGGACAGGACAGGTGAAACAGGACAGGACAGGCTAAAGGACAGGACAGGTGAAACAGGACAGGACAGGTGAAACAGGTTAAAGGACAGGACAGGACAGGTGAAACAGGACAGGCTAAAGGACAGGACAGGTGAAACAGGACAGGCTAAAGGACAGGACAGGACAGGTGAGACAGGTTAAAGGACAGGACAGGTGAAACAGGACAGGACAGGTGAAACAGGTTAAAGGACAGGACAGGACAGGTGAGACAGGTTAAAGGACAGGACAGGTGAAACAGGACAGGACAGGTGAAACAGGTTAAAGGACAGGACAGGACAGGTGAAACAGGACAGGTGAAACAGGTTAAAGGACAGGACAGATGAAACAGGTTAAAGGACAGGACAGGTGAAACAGGTTAAAGGACAGGACAGGTGAAACAGGTTAAAGGACAGGAAAGGTGAAACAGGTTAAAGGACAGGACAGGACAGGTGAAACAGGACAGGCTAAAGGACAGGACAGGTGAGACAGGACAGGTGAATCAGGTTAAAGGACAGGAAAGGTGAAACAGGTTAAAGGACAGGACAGGACAGGTGAAACAGGACAGGCTAAAGGACAGGACAAGTGAGACAGGACAGGTGAAACAGGTTAAAGGACAGGACTGGACAGGTGAAACAGGACAGGACAGGTGAAACAGGTTAAAGGACAGGACAGGACAGGTGAAACAGGACAGGTGAAACAGGTTAAAGGACAGGACAGGTGAAACAGGTTAAAGGACAGGACAGGTGAAACAGGTTAAAGGACAGGACAGGACAGGTGAAACAGGTTAAAGGACAGGACAGGACAGGTGAAACAGGTTAAAGGACAGGACAGGTGAAACAGGTTAAAGGACAGGTGAAACAGGACAGGACAGGTGAAACAGGTTAAAGGACAGGACAGGTGAAACAGGTTAAAGGACAGGACAGGTGAAACAGGTTAAGGACAGGACAGGTGAAACAGGTTAAGGACAGGACAGGTGAAACAAGTTAAAGGACAGGACAGGTGAAACAGGTTAAAGGACAGGTGAAACAGGACAGGACAGGTGAAACAGGTTAAAGGACAGGACAGGACAGGTGAAACAGGTTAAAGGACAGGACAGGTGAAACAGGTTAAGGACAGGACAGGTGAAACAGGACAGGACAGGTGAAACAGGTTAAGGACAGGACAGGTGAAACAGGTTAAGGACAGGACAGGTGAAACAGGACAGGACAGGTGAAACAGGTTAAGGACAGGACAGGTGAAACAGAACAGGACAGGTGAAACAGGGCAGGACAGGTGAAACAGAACAGGACAGGTGAAACAGGACAGGACAGGTGAAACAGGTTAAGGACAGGACAGGTGAAACAGGACAGGACAGGTGAAACAGGTTAAGGACAGGACAGGTGAAACAGAACAGGACAGGTGAAACAGGACAGGACAGGTGAAACAGGTTAAGGACAGGACAGGTGAAACAGGTTAAGGACAGGACAGGTGAGACAGGACAGGTGAAACAGGTTAAGGACAGGACAGGTGAAACAGGACAGGTGAAACAGGACAGGACAGGTGAAACAGGTTAAGGACAGGACAGGTGAAACAGGACAGGACAGGTGAAACAGGTTAAGGACAGGACAGGTGAAACAGAACAGGACAGGACAGGTGAAACAGGACAGGACAGGTGAAACAGAACAGGACAGGACAGGTGAAACAGGACAGGACAGGACAGGTGAAACAGGACAGGACAGGACAGGTGAAACAGGACAGGACAGGTGAAACAGGTTAAGGACAGGACAGGTGAAACAGGACAGGACAGGACAGGTGAAACAGGACAGGACAGGACAGGTGAAACAGGACAGGACAGGTGAAACAGGTTAAGGACAGGACAGGTGGAACAGGTTAAGGACAGGACAGGTGAAACAGAACAGGACAGGTGAAACAGGACAGGACAGGTGAAACAGGTTAAGGACAGGACAGGTGAAACAGGACAGGACAGGTGAAACAGGTTAAGGACAGGACAGGTGAAACAGAACAGGACAGGACAGGTGAAACAGGACAGGACAGGACAGGTGAAACAGGACAGGACAGGTGAAACAGGTTAAGGACAGGACAGGTGAAACAGGACAGGACAGGTGAAACAGGTTAAGGACAGGACAGGTGAAACAGGTTAAGGACAGGACAGGTGAAACAGAACAGGACAGGTGAAACAGGACAGGACAGGTGAACAGGTTAAGGACAGGACAGGTGAAACAGGACAGGACAGGTGAACAGGTTAAGGACAGGACAGGTGAAACAGGACAGGACAGGTGAAACAGGTTAAGGACAGGACAGGACAGGTGAAACAGGACAGGACAGGTGAAACAGGTTAAGGACAGGACAGGTGAAACAGGACAGGACAGGTGAAACAGGACAGGACAGGTGAAACAGGTTAAGGACAGGACAGGTGAAACAGGACAGGACAGGTGAAACAGGTTAAGGACAGGACAGGTGAAACAGGACAGGACAGGTGAACAGGTTAAGGACAGGACAGGTGAAACAGGACAGGACAGGTGAAACAGGTTAAGGACAGGACAGGTGAAACAGGACAGCTGAAACAGGTTAAGAATAGGACAGGTGAAACAGGACAGGACAGGTGAAACAGGTTAAGGACAGGACAGGTGAAACAGGTTAAAGGACAGGACAGGTGAAACAGGACAGGACAGGTGAAACAGGTTAAGGACAGGATAGGTGAAACAGGACAGGACAGGTGAAACAGGACAGGACAGGTGAAACAGGACAGGAGAAACAGGACAGGACAGGTGAAACAGGACAGGACAGGTGAAACAGAACAGGACAGGACAGGTGAAACAGGACAGGACAGGACAGGTGAAACAGGACAGGACAGGTGAAACAGGTTAAGGACAGGACAGGTGAAACAGGACAGGACAGGTGAAACAGGTTAAGGACAGGACAGGTGAAACAGAACAGGACAGGTGAAACAGGACAGGACAGGTGAACAGGTTAAGGACAGGACAGGTGAAACAGGACAGGTGAACAGGTTAAGGACAGGACAGGTGAAACAGGACAGGACAGGTGAAACAGGTTAAGGACAGGACAGGTGAAACAGAACAGGACAGGACAGGTGAAACAGGACAGGACAGGTGAAACAGGTTAAGGACAGGACAGGTGAAACAGGACAGGACAGGTGAAACAGGTTAAGGACAGGACAGGTGAAACAGGACAGGACAGGTGAAACAGGTTAAGGACAGGACAGGTGAAACAGGTTAAGGACAGGACAGGTGAAACAGGACAGGACAGGTGAAACAGGTTAAGGACAGGACAGGTGAAACAGGACAGGACAGGTGAAACAGGTTAAGGACAGGACAGGTGAAACAGGACAGGACAGGTGAAACAGGACAGGACAGGTGAAACAGGTTAAGGACAGGACAGGTGAAACAGGTTAAGGACAGGACAGGTGAAACAGGTTAAGGACAGGACAGGTGAAACAGGACAGGTGAAACAGGTTAAGGATAGGACAGGTGAAACAGGACAGGACAGGTGAAACAGGTTAAGGACAGGACAGGTGAAACAGGTTAAAGGACAGGACAGGTGAAACAGGACAGGACAGGTGAAACAGGTTAAGGACAGGACAGGTGAAACAGGTTAAGGACAGGACAGGTGAAACAGAACAGGACAGGTGAAACAGGACAGGTGAAACAGGTTAAGGACAGGACAGGTGAAACAGGACAGGACAGGTGAAACAGGTTAAGGACAGGACAGGTGAAACAGAACAGGACAGGACAGGTGAAACAGGACAGGACAGGACAGGTGAAACAGGACAGGACAGGTGAAACAGGTTAAGGACAGGACAGGTGAAACAGGACAGGACAGGTGAAACAGGTTAAGGACAGGACAGGTGAAACAGGTTAAGGACAGGACAGGTGAAACAGAACAGGACAGGTGAAACAGGACAGGACAGGTGAACAGGTTAAGGACAGGACAGGTGAAACAGGACAGGACAGGTGAACAGGTTAAGGACAGGACAGGTGAAACAGGACAGGACAGGTGAAACAGGTTAAGGACAGGACAGGTGAAACAGGACAGGACAGGTGAAACAGGTTAAGGACAGGACAGGTGAAACAGGACAGGACAGGTGAAACAGGACAGGACAGGTGAAACAGGTTAAGGACAGGACAGGTGAAACAGGACAGGACAGGTGAAACAGGTTAAGGACAGGACAGGTGAAACAGGACAGGACAGGTGAACAGGTTAAGGACAGGACAGGTGAAACAGGACAGGACAGGTGAAAAAGGTTAAGGACAGGACAGGTGAAACAGGACAGCTGAAACAGGTTAAGGATAGGACAGGTGAAACAGGACAGGACAGGTGAAACAGGTTAAGGACAGGACAGGTGAAACAGGTTAAAGGACAGGACAGGTGAAACAGGACAGGACAGGTGAAACAGGTTAAGGACAGGATAGGTGAAACAGGACAGGACAGGTGAAACAGGACAGGACAGGTGAAACAGGACAGGTGAAACAGGACAGGAGAAACAGGACAGGACAGGTGAAACAGGACAGGACAGGTGAAACAGAACAGGACAGGACAGGTGAAACAGGACAGGACAGGACAGGTGAAACAGGACAGGACAGGTGAAACAGGTTAAGGACAGGACAGGTGAAACAGGTTAAGGACAGGACAGGTGAAACAGAACAGGACAGGTGAAACAGGACAGGACAGGTGAACAGGTTAAGGACAGGACAGGTGAAACAGGACAGGACAGGTGAACAGGTTAAGGACAGGACAGGTGAAACAGGACAGGACAGGTGAAACAGGTTAAGGACAGGACAGGTGAAACAGAACAGGACAGGACAGGTGAAACAGGACAGGACAGGTGAAACAGGTTAAGGACAGGACAGGTGAAACAGGACAGGACAGGTGAAACAGGTTAAGGACAGGACAGGTGAAACAGGACAGGACAGGTGAAACAGGTTAAGGACAGGACAGGTGAAACAGGACAGGACAGGTGAAACAGGACAGGACAGGTGAAACAGGTTAAGGACAGGACAGGTGAAACAGGTTAAGGACAGGACAGGTGAAACAGGACAGGACAGGTGAAACAGGTTAAGGACAGGACAGGTGAAACAGGACAGGTGAAACAGGTTAAGGATAGGACAGGTGAAACAGGACAGGACAGGTGAAACAGGTTAAGGACAGGACAGGTGAAACAGGTTAAAGGACAGGACAGGTGAAACAGGACAGGACAGGTGAAACAGGTTAAGGACAGGATAGGTGAAACAGGACAGGACAGGTGAAACAGGACAGGACAGGTGAAACAGGACAGGCTAAAGGACAGGACAGGTGAAACAGGACAGGACAGGTGAAACAGGTTAAGGACAGGACAGGTGAAACAGAACAGGACAGGACAGGTGAAACAGGACAGGACAGGTGAAACAGGTTAAGGACAGGATAGGTGAAACAGGACAGGACAGGTGAAACAGGACAGGACAGGTGAAACAGGACAGGACAGGTGAAACAGGTTAAGGACAGGACAGGTGAAACAGAACAGGACAGGTGAAACAGGTTAAGGACAGGACAGGTGAAACAGGACAGGACAGGACAGGTGAAACAGGACAGGACAGGTGAAACAGGTTAAGGACAGGACAGGTGAAACAGGACAGGACAGGACAGGTGAAACAGGACAGGACAGGTGAAACAGGTTAAGGACAGGACAGGTGAAACAGGACAGGACAGGTGAAACAGGTTAAGGACAGGACAGGTGAAACAGAACAGGACAGGTGAAACAGGACAGGACAGGTGAACAGGTTAAGGACAGGACAGGTGAAACAGGACAGGACAGGTGAAACAGGACAGGACAGGTGAACAGGTTAAGGACAGGACAGGTGAAACAGGACAGGACAGGTGAAACAGGTTAAGGACAGGACAGGTGAAACAGAACAGGACAGGACAGGTGAAACAGGACAGGACAGGTGAAACAGGTTAAGGACAGGACAGGTGAAACAGGACAGGACAGGTGAAACAGGTTAAGGACAGGACAGGTGAAACAGGACAGGACAGGTGAAACAGGACAGGACAGGTGAAACAGGTTAAGGACAGGACAGGTGAAACAGGTTAAGGACAGGACAGGTGAAACAGAACAGGACAGGACAGGTGAAACAGGACAGGACAGGTGAAACAGGTTAAGGACAGGACAGGTGAAACAGGACAGGACAGGTGAAACAGGTTAAGGACAGGACAGGTGAAACAGGACAGGACAGGTGAAACAGGACAGGACAGGTGAAACAGGTTAAGGACAGGACAGGTGAAACAGGTTAAGGACAGGACAGGTGAAACAGGACAGGACAGGTGAAACAGGTTAAGGACAGGACAGGTGAAACAGGACAGGTGAAACAGGTTAAGGATAGGACAGGTGAAACAGGACAGGACAGGTGAAACAGGTTAAGGACAGGACAGGTGAAACAGGTTAAAGGACAGGACAGGTGAAACAGGACAGGACAGGTGAAACAGGTTAAGGACAGGATAGGTGAAACAGGACAGGACAGGTGAAACAGGACAGGACAGGTGAAACAGGACAGGCTAAAGGACAGGACAGGTGAAACAGGACAGGACAGGTGAAACAGGTTAAGGACAGGACAGGTGAAACAGAACAGGACAGGACAGGTGAAACAGGACAGGACAGGTGAAACAGGTTAAGGACAGGATAGGTGAAACAGGACAGGACAGGTGAAACAGGTTAAGGACAGGATAGGTGAAACAGGACAGGACAGGTGAAACAGGACAGGCTAAAGGACAGGACAGGTGAAACAGGTTAAGGACAGGACAGGTGAAACAGAACAGGACAGGACAGGTGAAACAGGTTAAGGACAGGACAGGTGAAACAGGACAGGACAGGTGAAACAGGACAGGACAGGTGAAACAGGTTAAGGACAGGACAGGTGAAACAGGTTAAAGGACAGGACAGGTGAAACAGGTTAAGGACAGGACAGGTGAAACAGGTTAAGGACAGGACAGGTGAAACAGGTTAAGGACAGGACAGGTGAAACAGGACAGGACAGGTGAAACAGGACAGGCTAAAGGACAGGACAGGTGATCCTCGTCAGTCTGAGCTGAGAGTTTGCGTACGATGGAAAAGCTTGTCATGCTTGAAAGTACTTTAGCTTTTTTTTAAATCACGAATAGCTGAGTGTGTGTGAGAGCAGAGCGCATAATCAGCTGAGAGTGTGTGACAGGTGAACTGTATCAAGAGAAACGGCGTCTGTTTTCTCATCTCTCACACACACCCACACACACACGGGCTGTGACTGAGGAATAATCACTTTAAACGAACAGTGACAGTGAAATTTGCTGCTTATTACATCGTGGAATTGGATTATACAACGGATTAGGTAAGCCTTGTAAAGTTATTGCCTGATATTGTATGAATGTCTTTTGTATGAATTGAATTGTATGAATTATCTTCATCTTCAATACATCTCGTCACTGATCTTTCAGATCCTTACTTTTCCCTGGTATTATATGAATAAGATTTTAACTTTATTACCCATAAAGCGTGTGTTTGTTGAGTTTAGATGGACTTTTAAAAACTTTAATACTTTAGTGTTCGCAACAGAACTGACTTGATGAGGAATCACACACAGCAGTGAAACCCTAACCCCTGCTTGCACAGAAGTAACACAGTCTCATCCCAAAAAGTCATATAACTGACGTCTTGGGACGTCTTTTGACCATACGTCAATATCCGCCTTTTTAGGGCCCCCTTAAACTTCGGTAGATGGCGATCCCGGGCCGTCATACAACTGATGCTTTACCTTTACCCCATACCTAACCCGTCACCTAACTGACGTTAGAGTTAGGATCCCATAACCTCATCTACCGACGTTTAAGGGGGCCCTAAAAAGGCGAATATTGACGTATGGTCAAAAGATGTCCCAAAACTTCAGTTATATGACGTCTTGGGATGAGACCGGGTTGACGCGATGTTAAGGGGGTCTCCTGACTAGAGGAGCTCACTAAGGGCCGTTCACCTATCGCGTCTTTTGCACGCTCAAGGTCGTCATTTCTAATGTACGCGCACATGGAGCGCGCTCGTTATTGAAGGGACGCGCATTTTTTTCAGCAACAGTGAGATTGTAAACTTTTCATAATGGTTTTTCTTTTCTCCGTGAACAAATCTTTTAGCAGAGCTACAGCAAGCTTTTTTCTGTGGAGGAAATACATACTAAAACGTATTTGTTGTTGTGGAGAGCGAAGTGCATGGTTGTATAGAGCTCTCTAGATACTGTGGATTATAAATGTCAGGAATGTATCTTTATTGACTCATTCTTTTTATAAAGATGATTTAAATTCTGAAATATGTGAGGTTTATCTTTTTATAAAAAGATTATTTCAACGTGGGCATGAACAAATTCTTAAAGGACATAAGTTCGGTATTTTACAATTAAAGCCCTATTTTAAGATTGTTTCTGATGAAATATAATGGTTAAGATTGTTTTTTAGACAGAAGCTGCTGTCCCGAGAGTTTTTGGATTCTGTGGTAACACACACACACACACACACACACACACACACACACCTCTACAATGGTGGCATAGGTGCACAGGAACAATCCTTCATAAAACGCATAAACTTTAGTTTACAAAGACGTGAAACTCATTGAGTGGTTTGGGGTGTTCATACAATATTCGCTGCAAAATATGCTTTTGTTTGTTGAAAGGTTGGAGGACAATGATGAAGTCAATAAGTATCGAAAAACAGTAAACTAACCTGTATTTCATCATTTATAACGTTACGAATAGAAACATTTCAAAACATAAGTTTGGCTTGCATTAACTACACATTATGCAAAAATATGAGCTGATTTCTCCACATTAAAGAACCACAGATGACATGGTTCAAGAACGTACAACATCCTTTATCAAATAAGTTAGAATGTTCCAACCGACCTTTCATCCAAACCCCGACAGAAAAAGAAAAGAACGTACAAGCATCAGGCGAGAGTCTGGAGACGCTGGTAAACTCGTGTCGTGACGTCAGACGACTCGTGAAAACAGAAGATATGGAAATAAGACGAATTTCAGCATTTTAATCATAATACCACAATAGTGCCTTCACAATCGTCAAGTGCGTAGATTACGCGGGGGACGCGGAGGACGTGTCCCCCCCACATTTGATAAAATGTAAATTTGTCCCCCGCACTTTTTCATAGGGAAAGTGTTCACAACATGTTGAGGTTTTTGCAAGCCAATGCACTGCAAAAAATGCCTTTCTTGAAATAATCAAGATTCACTTGAATCTAGTTAAAGTTAACTAAATTCAAGCAAAAAAATCTGCCAATGGGGTAAACAAAACTGACTTGATAAGAATTCTTGAAAATAGCATAAATATCTAGTCACTGATAAATGCAGTTAAATCTTAAATCTAGGCAAAACTGCTTAAAACTATGCAGTTTTTACTTATTATAAAAATTGAATAATAAATAAATTTAGTGAAAATTGCATTAAAACTAGAACATTAATCTTAAATGTAGTCACAAAAAAAAAAAATATGTTGGTCTTAAAATTAGACAAAAAATGCTTAAAACTGCAGTTTTTACTTATTATCAGAATTAAATAATAAATAAATTTAGTGAAAATTTAAATAAAACTAATATTTAGATCTTAAATCTAATCACTAATAAACCATTGGTCTTAAAACTAGACAAACATGCTTAAAACTATGCAGTTTTCACTTTTTTAAGCACAGGATATAAAGTAATTTTTAGTGTATTGATTTAAAACTAGAAAATGAAACCTTATTTAGATTTTCTTTAAAGGGTTAGTTCACCCAAAAATGAAAATTAAGTCATTAATTACTCACCCCCATGCTGTACCAACCCCGTAAGACCTTCGTTCGTCTTCGGAACACAAATAAAGATATTTTTGATTAAATTTGAGAGCTGTATAACTACCACATTGGCTCCTAAGGGACTGCCTCTTGACGGCCCAGAAAGTCAATGAAGAAAATGTTTAAATATCCCAAGTGACTACCGTGGCTCAACTATATGTTTATCAAGCGACGCGAATACTTTTTGTGCGAAAAAACAAACAAAAATGACGAGTTTATTCGACTATTTCTTTTCTTCCTTGTAGGCCAGAACGAGACTTCCTTATAGATTTCCACGACGCATGCGCGAGAATTGCGATCTGAAGTGGTGTAAGCTGGCGTAAGCAGATCGCAAATCTCGCGCATGCGTCGTGGAAATCTAAGGAATTCTCGTTCTGGCCTACAAGGAAGAAAAGAAATAGTCGAATAAACTCGTTATTTTTGTTTGTTTTTTCGCACAAAAAGTATTCGCGTCGCTTGATAAACATATAGTTGAGCCACGGTAGTCACTTGGGATATTTAAACATTTTCTTCATTGACTTTCTGGGCCGTCAAGAGGCAGTCCCTTAGGAGCCAATGTGGTAGTTATACAGCTCTCAAATTTAATCAAAAATATCTTCATTTGTGTTCCGAAGACGAACAAAGGTCTTACGGGGTTGGTACAGCATGGGGGTGAGTAATTAATGACTTAATTTTCATTTTTGGGTGAACTAACCCTTTAAGATGCGAGACCTAAAAATAGATGAAAATTATTTGAAACAACCCAATAAAGAAATATAGTATACATTTAAATAAATAATCAAACAACATATTCAGATTTGCTGAACATTTATTAAAGAACATCTTCTTTAACAAATGGAGCACATAAAGCAGGATGAACTGATTCCTAGGCTATTCAACTGACATAAGGAAGTATCAGTGTCATAACATGGCACATCAACAGCAAATGTTCTGCATAAAAAGGCTATGCCTCAGTCTGTAAGCTGCATACACTGTATAACCTCAAACAGCTTTAAACAGCAATTACTCAATTAATGTATTGCATTAATACAACTGATTCAAGAAACACTACTGAAAAAGCAGGGAAATCTCATACTAACACAAATCAAGTGCAAATATAATGAAGAACAAACCAAAAACAAAAAAACACTCCATCACTGCCTCAGCCATACAGGTTTGCAACAGTATTTATTCAGCAAACATTTTCCATTCTTGAATGGCCTTTTTATAAGAGGGGGTTGCATCCTGCTCATGGAGGACATCTACCAGAACTTCTGTTTGCAACACAGACAAAAGTGTGGCAATACACCTGGGATAGGTCAGGTGGAACGCATAGTAATATGCCAGGAGGTAGAGAAGCCCCTCGTGCAGCAAATCTTTCTCAAAGGTTACAACTGGAGTTGTACCTACAACCACCATGCAGTTCTCCTCACCAACCAGCAAAACAGGACTAGAAAGCACACGCCGGTGGATGAAGGTATCAGGGTCCTCTGAGGGCTAGAAAACCAAATATATAAATACAGAATTTAGACTACAAACACAGCAAAACAGCAAAATATGTAGTCAAGTCACCCTCATTTATATTGCGCTTTTAACAATAGATTGTTTTAAAGCAGCTTTACAGTGATAACAGGAGATTACAGTAACATTGATTGTGTTGGATTCACAGCAGCTCTAGAATAAAGTTATTGTCCAGCTAAAGTTAGTTTTTATTGATTAATTTGCACTTACACAACGCCGTTTTAACTGAAAACAGAACACTTTGATGTGTTGTGGCAGACCATTTGCATAATAGTGTTTGTTTAAGTAATCTTAATTTTATGAAGCGAAGAGAAAATTTTCTGTGCACCAAAAATACAAATTAATGACTTTATTCAACAATTTCTTCTCTTCTGTATCAGTCTCTGACGCGCAATCACGAGAGCACCACGACATATGCGTGTGGAAAGCCAATCAATGACGGAAAGCCAATCAATCAATGACTCCTATGTTTACAAGCAGAAGAAGATACACACACAACATAAAACAGTTCAAAACTATGTCTGCAGATTTCGAAACAGAGGATGAATTGCATTTTTTAAAAAACAGAATATACAGAGAACGAACTAAAAGAGATAGAAGAGGCTGCAACACAAACACAGCCACAAGCTTCTGAGAGACAGAGAGCAATGAAGAGCTGGTGGTGTAGATCATCAGTGCCAAGTGATGCCTACTGAACAGGAGTGTGTGTGCTGCATCGATTGCGATATTGTACCCACATCTTGAAAGTTTGGATATTTCAGATGATGAGACGACGCATGTATCTCGCTGTATAACAGAGGACCCGGCTTTCCACACGCGTACGTCGTGGTGCTCTCGTGATTGCGCGTCAGAGACTGATACAGAAGAGAAGAAATTGTTGAATAAAGTCATTAATTTGTATTTTTGGCGCACAGAAAATATTCTCATCGCTTCATAAAATTAAGATTGAACCACTGTAGTCACTTGGACTATTTTAACAATGTCTTTCCTGCCTTTCTGGCCCTTCAAAGTGTTAATTAAATAGCTGTCAATGGACCCAATGGTAATAATATAATATAATAAATTATTATTACTGAAGAAAACTCACCGTAAGAACGTGGAAAAGAACCTCACTGATTTGGACCACTTTCTTGGGTACTGCAGAGCCAGATGGGAAGAGCAATGGCAGGGCAGTAAAAACAGCAATGGCATGTTCAACTAGTAAAAAAAAAAAAAACACAGAAGAGAAGAGATCTATATAAATATGCACTAAGAAATTTAACACTTTATAATAAGTATACAGTAATAACGTACTTGAAAATCATTAGCAAACTATTAGTTTATAGTTAATTCATAGTTCATATATTGTAGTATATACATTGTTAAAGGATTAGTTCACCCAAAAATGAAAATTGTCAGTATTTACTCACCCTCATGTTGTTCCAAACCTCTAACAAATAAACACACAGAGGTTTGGAACAACATGAGGGTGAGTAAATACTGACAGAATTTTCATTTTTGGGTGAACTAATCCTTTAATATTTTAATATGCTAAATACAAATAGTGAGTTCATTGTCACTGTTATTAACACAATTATTACTGTTTAATTAGCTCGTAGTAAAAAAAAAATTGATTGGTTATGACGCCCGTTTCACACATACTCCGTTTGCAGTGCGTATGCGTTGAGTGTTGCGGTGCGTATCCGGTACAGGAGCCGCACGCGCTAAAGTGCTTTCACATATGCTGCGTTTGCATTGCGTGAGCTGTACCACAAACACTCGCTATTTTTATTTCAAAATCAGAAGTTATGCAGCAATAGTGTGACCAGTGACCAACAGTCCTGTTATTGGTTTTCAAAAAAAAAAAAAAAAAAAAACGCTGGAAAAGATCAGCTTTATAGCAAAATATAGGAGATGAGCAGACAAGGAGGATGAGGAGGAAAAACAGGATAAAGAGGAAGAAAACTAGTTCGCTTTTGTACGTTTGTGAGAGGTATTTTTGTTCAATTTAAAGGTATTTCTTTTAGTTAATTAATATTGATATATTTATTTTTCTAATACAGAAGAGAGATTATTTTTTAATCATTATTTTATTCATTATTTTTTTAAACCAACCTGTCATAATAAAGCATGTTGAGTATCCTCTGAGAAACCTATCTGATTTTGTGTCTTAATACAACAATTTTCTATCCACAGAGGGGGCATAGCCTATTTTAATTGTATTGAAATTAATAAGGCATCTTTGAGTAAACTTCGAGTATCATTTGTTTTCTGGGCCATGTGTCCTGGTTTTTGGTAATCAAAATATGTTCACCATATGCAGTAACTTTTTTTAAAATAAAAGGTTTGCCATGGCTTTGCGATTCTCTTTTACAAACTTGAATGGACGCATGCTCGTTTAAACACGATTAAAACAACGAATGCATACAATTCCATGCATTACTTGTATATTAAGATGTCTTAAAGTAAAAATATGAAACAATTAAATACCTTTATGGAGAGGATTACTACATTTTATTGAATTAAATGCATTTATGGTGAAACTACTACATTTCGAGGTCAATCTGAGTTCATTTTGACCACGAACCGAGCGCTGTCACTTTATTTCTGCGTTTGCAGCACAGCAGAAATAGACTCGGTACGGAAACGATCTCTGCACTGCTGTATACGCACCGCAACTGGAACGGATCGACGGACTGCATCCGCGTGCAGTGTGAAAGCTGTAACCTGTTAACATGGGTACGGAAAAAAATACGGACCGCATACGCACTGCAAACGGAGTATGTGTGAAACGGGCGTTAGGTAAACGAACTGCGCTTTCAACAGACCCATGGCCACCAAAGCGCTTTACATTTTGCCTCACATTCACCCATCGACGATGTCAGCCATGCAAGACTCATCCAGCTCGTCGGGAGCAGCTGGGGTTAGGTGTCTTGCTAATGACACCTTGACACTTGGTCAGGTAGAACCGGGGATTGAACCACCAACCTTCCGGTTTGTAGACAACCACCTGAACCACTGCCGCCCATTAGGAGAAAATTGTTTTCTTTAGATTGAGAATGGAAAATGTAATTAAGTAAGTGCTTTAAACCAACCTTTATTAGACATTAAATGCATTCATATTCAGTGTTCCTTAAAATGTTTACAAATAGATGTAAACAATAAAATACAAATACAGTGAGCAGTTAACTAGCTAATGATTTGCAAGGACTTTATCACTGTATTTCTTATAAAGTGTTACTGAAATTAGGTGTGTGGGTATTATCTATAAAAAAATCAATCAATAAAATACAGCTTTACCTCCATTTAATGTCCTTGGAGGCTTCATGATTTTCTTCATGACACCATAAAACTGAACCTTGGAGTAGAAGGTCTCCCACCTGCCTTTCACCTCAGAAATATATTGGCAATTGTTTGGCTCAATGATTCTCCGCAGTTCATCCATTGTCTGAGATAAATAATTATTAAAAGTTATAAAAATCATCAACCTCTATGTCTGCAGTTAGGTAGATGATCAGTCTAAATTATGCTTCAGTGTACTCACATGGTCCAGTTCTTTGAAGCATGGGTATGCCTGTAATATTTGTGTAGGCCTGTCTTGCTCCTTCAAAGTATTTGAGTCGATGAAATTTCTTCTGAACTGGAACTCCAGGTCTAATAGATGAGTTACAGCAGCTTTGTTTGGCTTCTTTGATTTGTACATTTCTCGTAGAGTCCTGTAATGTCGTGCCTGTGTTTTCCGGCTGTCGAGGCTGGTGTCTTGACCATCGGCTATAATTCAGCCATACAATATAATTAGAATATATCATTGAACAAGATGCACAAAATCAACAATAGGTGGTTTGCAGTCACGTGATTGTGTTGACGCGCGAAAGTCAGACGGAGGGCAAGGAGTGAAGAGCGCAATGGACGAGATGGAGGAAAATCCGTACTGTACTACTTTAGACGCTATTACAAGAGAAATGTATAAACAGAAAATCGTGACGTTGTCGAAAATCGAAAATGTTGGACGTGATCCTTACGTTATGAAGAGGACCGATTTTCAACTGAATTGAGAGATTTGCCTGCCATCGAGGCTGTAGATATCAGCAACTAACTCATCTTACAGACATACTTTGACTTTACAAAGTTCTGAAACTGGTACGTTACACAAACAGCCACATAAGTGTATTTAAACACCTGAATAATATAATTATAAGCCACATAAATAATGTATTAACTCACATTTGACGAAGTGATCACTGCACACACACGGACATTTTCCCATTCGGCTCCTCCCCACCGCAGACGTAGGTTTGCAAGGCATTTTTCCAGGTGTTTTTCTGTCAATTTCTTGTATTTTCCTCCCTTATGAACAACAACTTTTGGCACACGATAAAAACTCCTCATGGTTTGATTGATTTGAGCAACCATAAACGACGCAAAACATAGGCATTTTCAGTTTGTTATAGTGCTTCCTAAATATAGAAAATCACTTCCTGGCCTCCATCTGCATTTCGCACCATGGCAACGCAGTGGCGTGACGTCATGTGAAAACAAGCTATTCAAGAATGTATGCCACATAAAAATAAATAAGGCAGAATTAGGCTTACATATATTACCAAAGATTATGGTATTATTTATTGCAAAAATTCAATATTTTTTATGGTAAATTTTGATGTACATACATGCTTCATCGATGCTGTCATTGTCTTGCGGTGGGGTGCTTGATTTTGAAGGTGGTGATAGATGAAGTGTTGATGCACTGGAATCAGCATCATAGTCACTTGCCACTGCAGCAGAAGGTTCTTCGTCCAGACGGGCTCTCTTGGAAGGAGGGTGTTTGGCCTTCACAGGACTTCGGATATTTGAAAGTCGCTTCAAGAGCTTTTTGGCAACAGTGTCCTGTACAACAGAACAAAATCATTAATGAACAGTTTTGAAACAATGTAAGCAAAACAACATGCTTTAACTATAAATATTCAAGTAAATAAAGTCACTTACCCACTCGTGACTAGATCCAGTTGACTTATCTTTTATCATAGGGTAGTATTCCACTAACCGCTTTGCCATGGCAAGAACTTCATGTTTAGTGGGGTATTTGCAGTCATCTGAAGACGCTCTTGCAATTGAGATCATATTTGTCATGGTATTTCGGATGAGCCGGCAGAAGAGCTCCTTTGATAAGGTGACTTCACTCTCTTTTCCAAGACGCTGCTGCTCAAAGTATGCGCGTCTCACATGTTGTAGTTCACTGTCAGTGAAGAGAACGTATTCTGGGCTGGGTAACTTCAAAAACTTTGTCATCTCGGTTTGAACTTTCATTATTTTCATCATCTGCTGATGAACCTTGGCCTTCAACAGGAATCGTGTGCCCCTAAAATACAAATGTATACTGTACATTAATCAAATCAGAAAAAGTCATTTTATTTTCAGAACATCTCATTTGTATGTGTAAGTGTTGATCTTTAACCACACCAACTGACATATGGTGTGGCTAAAGTACTGAAAATGTAATTTCCACTAACAGGTTAAATATCCAAAACACAAGTATTAAGTAAAATTACCTGTTCTTCCTTATAAGTCATAAGCCAAATGGCTTTGCGCCGCAGGAAGTGCTCAGGACCAGGAAAGAGATCCCGGATATCATCTCGTGAGAGAGTTGGTAAAATTTCTTCCCCAATGTTAGCAGCTTAGATTAGAACACATGTACATATGTTAGTTAGAATAGCTCAGGATTCTAAGCGTTATACTTTCTATGCAGAACTTTTCAGATATTTTAAAAATATATCCACATCATATAGCTATTTAGTTTACCCAAATAGAGAAATTTCTGTTTTGTAACATGGACCTAACAGGGCAGAAATATTAAATCTATTAAATGATTTGTGAGTAAAAAAAACAGGCAATAATGATAACAGTTTCATAACACTTGACAATAAGGTTATTTTTGTTAGCATCAGTAAATTAAGTATAATGAAAAAACAATAAACAGTTGTAGAGCATTTAACAAAATTGATTAATAGTAGTACTAATACAATAGTTCATCATTGCATGTTTGTTATGAAATAACCGATGTTAGTGTAAACACATTTAAATAAAATCATTTAGGTAACACTTTATAATAACTGCATGATATGAATCATCAGTTAGCCTAAGCATTACTAAATAGTTAGGCTAATTCATAATTTAAGACATTAATAAGAAGTTTATAAACACAGCTATAGGCTAAATTCTTTTTTCTTTATTTATAAGCATCTATTATATTTAATAAATGTATTCTCATCCTTTTTTCCTTATTGTGACGTATATCCGAGTTAAACGGCTTCTGAGATTAGAAAAAAATGTAGGGGCGGGGCTTGATTTCATCCTTTGGGAATTGATTGGATCGTTAGAGGTTGGGCGTTGCTAACAAAATGAAGGCAGATTTGAATGCGAGTTTACAGTCAGGTTGTGGAGATAGCGTCAGTCACAATAGCCATGCTCTCTAGTAATAGATTTTGACCGGAAGAGATATACTACAGAAAAGAAATATTGCATATAAAAATATATGAATGGTAAAATTTGATTTCATGACGACTTTAATGATCAATCTATCATTTCTAAATTAGTACATTATTTACAAACCAGTTATTTAAGAGTTGTCAGTGGTTCATAAGATCAGTTAGAATGTGCAAGTAAATGATTAATAAACTATTAAAAAGGTACATTTATACATATTATTATTTAGACATATGTGTTAATAAATGCTTTATTCACATGAATTCCTACTGTAATTCATGGTTAATTTGGGTAGTTATAAAGCATTTAGTAGTGGTCAGTTAACTATTTTTGTGAGCTCATCTAAAGTGAGGAATTTTTATACCTCATAAGGCTTTTATAAAAGAGATCTTAAGGCTCAGTTATCTTCTAAAGTTTAGGTTCTCAATCCTGATCCTGGGGTCTTGCAGCTGTGCAGTTTGTACTCTACCCAGATAGCAAACTGACATTGAGTCAACGTGGAAATATGACATCGAAACAACGTTGATCTGACATTGTTTTGCTCATCGAATTAACGTTGAACCAACGTCAGACACGCGAAAACTAACGGAAAATCAACTTGAAATCAACGCGTTGTTTCAACGTTATGAAAGCAAACCAATTTTCGATTTTCATTTAGCTTTGAAGAATGCCGCGTCTGACGTTGGTTCAACGTTAATTCGATGAGCAAAATCAACGTTGTTTCAATGTCATGAGAGACGTCGTTTCCACCTTGATTCAATGTCAGTTTGCTATCTGGGTACCTTATTCAACACACCTGACTCAGATCATCAGCTCGTTAGGAAAAGGCCATATAAACTGAACTGGGTGTATCAGATAAAGGAGACATATAAAATGTGCAGACAGTGGGTCCCAAGGACCAGGATTGAAAAGGAAACAAACACAACACAGAGTAATACACGTCTATGTTCTGTATCACTTGTGTTGTGTTTGTTTCCTTTTACTGTTTAGAAGATAACTGAGCCTTTAAATCTTGTATGTTAATAAAGCATTCATTAACACAAATAATAAGAATTTAAATAGTTTATTAAAGCATTTATTAACACACTGAGTAACTGTAACTAGGCCTATATGTCCAAATAATGTGAAATGTACCTTTAAATAGATTATTAATCATTTCCTTACACATTCTAACTGATCTTATGAACCACTGACAACTCCTAAATATGGACAAGAAACAGTTGCAGAGATTCACAGGCATCAGTTACGGACATGAATGAACAAACAATAACCCGACAAGAAGGGAAAAAGGCATGAGGTCTAAATTGCCAGAAAATCAGGGCAAAAGAGGAACAGGTGTGAGAAGAGCAGGAGAGAGAGATCGCTGATTGGGAAAGGACACAGGTGTGCGAGAGCACAGAGAAAGAGAGAGAAAAAGCAGAACAAAACTTGATTCCTGACAATCTGGTTTAAATAATGTAATAATTTAGAAATTATAAATTAATTAATAAAGTATGAAAATACAATTATTAAAAACATTATAGATATGTTTATAAATCAAGAATAAAGCATTTATCTGTTTTAATATTTATCTTTATTCTGTTTTTATAAACTGCTAATAAAATCTTGACTCACAATTGTGATTGTCAAAACATTTGGTAACTTAACAGAATTTTCAAGATTTAAATTCAATTTTTGTGATTTGATTTTGATGTTGATTCAATATTGATTACTTTGGATAAATATTAGGCACAGTAGATACATGTTAATTTTTCTTAAGAAAAGAATATCTCACCTAGGCCTGATTCTGTAAACATACAGAGCCCTGTCAGCTGGTATTATTATTAAAGGTTAAAAATAACAACTATATAATATAATACATAGCCTAAGCCTAATATGAAGAGCTCTTTTCCAAAACGCGATAAACGCCATTTTAAAAAAAAATGAGTTTGTCGTGTCATTCTGCTGTGGACAGAACCCTTTCACTGACCCATCAACGTTTCATGCCGAATCGCTATATTTCCTTGTTTAAAACTACTGCAAGATACAGTTTCTTTCCAAGCCGCGATAAGCGCCAGCCCTGTTTTTAGCCTAAACACGATAAATCCTCAAATTCAATGAGCGCTCTACACAATCCAGCACGGCGGCACTCTGAACAGACGTTTATTATGTTCATTTATTCCTCAAAATGAGTCCTAGTTTTCTAGTCGACTCGTAGTAGATCATTTAAGCCATTTGTCTAATCAGTAGGCTAATCACATATATTGATTTAATTAAATGGGAGAGAAACCATATGAGCGTTTTTTAATTGCATATTCCGCATCTCAACGTATGCATAAAGCTTGCCACAAAGAACCGGCAAAAGTAATGATTATGCATGAAACATTTGAATTGTTTATTAATAAACTAGTGTTTTCTGTTAGTGTCAGCAACAAAGATAAAGTTGATGATGCTACTCACCATCTTCGCAGTGAACGCGCATAAGCCTATAGAGAGATGCTTCTAATTAGCATACATACGCAGAGAGTTGTTTATTTTCATTTTTAATTGTTTTGTTTAAAAGTAGACATTTAAAGATTTCTGTAGCCTAGTTCTCAGGCCTGTGAGCCAAAGCATCGCAGTGTTTCGGTTCATAATATATTAGACGCGCTCTCCGGTTCACGTGCGCGCCTCTGTGTCCTAATTATATTGTCTGATATTTGCTGTTTTAATCCAGTCAATTTGTTGATGAAACATTTATTAAAATAAAGATATAATTTATATCAAACGAAATTTACAAGCTTTCTACAAAACAAAACTTTATAAGTGGTCAAAATCATGTCTGACCCACTCCAAATATTTTCCGATATTGGTCGGATATCTTACTCATCTCATGCGGTTCCCTTTTCATAGCCTACTCAACATAGATGAAATAATACAAATAAGTAATATTAGTAAACACAAATGTGAAACGTAGCCTATGTTTATTTTATGTTTTGTTTTTTTTTACTTATATTTAAGCGTCTCGCCGCTCCGCTTTGCTCACATGCTATGTATGTAGCCTATTAGGGGTGCACGATTCAGAAAATGTCACGATTCGATTCGATACCGATTTTTTGTCTCGAGATTCGATTCAAAATCGATTTTCGATTTAAAAACGATTCTCGATTCAAAAAACGATTCGCAGGTCTACATAAATGTAGTTTACTTTTTCCTATGTGATTGATTGCAGTAGACATAATTTAAAAGAAAAGTTTGATATTACTTTATATGTCTTCATACAAAAATAAAAACTTTTGCAACTAAAAAGTGCGAAGTGCCAAGCTTTGGCCAGCTTTTAAATACATTTAATTCAAGTTTAAAATAAAACTGGTAACACTTTACAATAAGGTTCATTATTTAACATTAGTTAATGTATTTACTAACATGCACTAACCATGAGCAATACATTTGTTACTGCATTTGTTCATCTTTGTTAATGTTAGTTCATGAAAATACAGCTGTTCATTGTTTGTTCATGTTAGTTCAGGGTGCATTAACTAATGTTAACAAGATTTTAATCAAGTATTAGTAAATGTTGAAAATAACATTAACAAAGATTAACAAATGCTGTATATGTGCTATTCATTATTAGTTCATATTAACTAATGTAGTTAACTAATGTTAACTAACGAACCTTATTGTAAAGTGTTACCATAAAACTTAAATAAAAAGCTTTTACATTTAGCTTTAAAGTGCTATAGTCAGATCAAACAAACAATTATGCTAAATGTGGTTTAAGGAGTAGGCCTACTTCAGCTACCAGGTTGACTGTTGAAATGTGAACTCGACTGGGCACATTGAACTTCCTAAAAATATATATTAATTTCATAGAACCCTTGCGAAAATATTTTAAATAGATTTTCATTTTAAAAAAGCCACCGCTACTGGTAACATCTATGGTTAGATTGATTTGTTTAGATCCAGTGAAGTCGTTCATAGGCGCGTAATTTGCGGGTATCTCCAGTTAACTAGCAGAGCATTCATTTAGTTCGCTATTAAATAAGAAACCTGTTGTTTTTGAAATCAAGCTGAGCGCTCGTGTCCGCTGCGATCAGTGTCATGGATACAGTGTTCTCTGTGGCTCACGCAGTCTTCTCTCGGACGCGCGCTTCAATCTATCGCCGTTGTGGAGACTCCGGTGAAATCACAAAATAAAATGCACACAAACGTGATGAACATATTCGGTTTTGATGAGAGAGAGAAAAAACTATACGAGTGCGGTTTAGAACCCGTAACCTCTGACACGCTTGGCAAAAGATCTACAGAACTCAAACATAAGATCTGCGGATCGATGCATTTATTTACGGGTTGAGCAGAGTGGCTGCACAGTTTGACCAGCGGGCGGCAAGAACGTGCAATGACTATTTATCAGACCGGCCCTCGCAGCCTCGAAACCATAGAAACACTACTGGACCACCGGTAAAAGTCCCGACTTACCCGATTGCCACTCCGCCCCTGCACGCCATTAAAAAATATAGCCTATGAATCGATTTTTGGAATTCTATGAATCGATTCTGAATCGGTAAAGATTGAATCGCGATTCAAATGTGAATCGATTTTTTTGCACACCCCTATAGCCTATGTGTGTGTGCATGTGCTGGAGGGGTGCCCATCCCTTTTTTGAATATCGTTATCATTATTGATCATTTTTAATAATTAGTTTTTTCATGCATATGTTGAAATTGGTAGCCTACTATTTGTTTGAGGTTTGACACTTTACTAAAAATGATACAAAAAAAATGGATGGATGTATAGCGTTTTGAAAAAATAAATAAAATTAACTTTTAATTTATCATTAACAATATTTTTGTTTGATTTAATAATCATTGTTCAAAATGTTCAGACTGAACCAATAAAACATTTCAACAGGATAATTTGTAGGGATGCACCGAAATGAAAATTCTTGGCCGAAACCGAAAACCGAAAAAGAGGAAACCAAGGCCGAAAACCGAAAACCGAAAACCGAAAGAAATTATGCCAATTATCAGTATCATTGCATTTATGCCTATGACTGTGCAAACTTTACTAAAATCAAGGCATTGCAATTGCATAAATTAATATAACATTTTCAAAGAATAAATCAATTACAAATTATGCAAATATATATTTAGCACAATGCACAGTATAAAATAAAATTCAAACTAAAATGTTTAACTTGACCCCACTCATGTGTGCACTAAATAATAATCTACTGGCCTGCAGAAAGGTTTTAAAATGAAATGTTCTCTCAAAAACAAAGCCAACCGCAAACTTCTCATCACTAGCACACAGTTTGCAGGTCTAAATTAGTTACATTTAAAAAAAATGTAGCATACAATAGGATAAAAAGCCTTTTTAAATGAACAATGGTCCATGTTTAATACAAATGTACATGAAACTTAATGAAACATTTTTAGTGAATGTAGAAAATATTTAAGAGAGCATTAATTTAGTTCTATACATGTTCTCATATACATATTTTTTTTTGTAATGTCACAAGTTATAATCTCAGGGTTTACTGGGTTTTACTTTACATGATTATTTTTGTATTGGTGGTGGAATACTAAAAAATAAACATTGTCATGTATTTATCTGTCTTCTTCTCGCCGATTCCTGATGGTTAGAGGACAGTTGCTTGAGTCGTCCCCTGTCGTTTCAAGGAATAGTACAACGGAGAGCGCGTCAAGTATAAACGCCTCGACCGTTTGGAGCGGTGCACGCGCTGTTTGTGGAGACTCGCGCTGCCTTGTTTACTTTCGCCTGCCTCCGCAGCGCGAGTCTAATTTATAATTTTTAATTGTTTCCTGCTCCAAACAATGCGTGCCGCCATGACGACGACTCCGGTTCCGAGCGGGTCAAGAGCGGTGCGCGCGCTGTCTGTGGAGACTCGCGCTGCCTTGTTTATACTTTCGCCTGCCTCCGCAGCGCGAGTCTCCACAGACAGCGCGCGCACCGCTCTTGACCCGCTCGCAACCGGAGTGGTCGTCATGGCGGCACGCATTGTTTATAGGTGGATAAACAAGGTTTCCGTCTCCTCGCGGGTACAGATACACTGAAATACGTCCACACCGCAGACATGTTGCTTCAGACAAGCACGTGCAGGTCGCGGTTTCTGTTTGCGTCATCACAACATTTCGGCCGTATTATTTCGGTGATAAAAGTCTTTCGGCCGAAAACCGAAAATGCACTTTTGGGCCATTTTCGGCCGAAAATTTTCGGCGGCCGAATATTCGGTGCATCCCTAATAATTTGATAATTCACAAAATGTGTGGGTCTAGGTAAAAAATGTAGTTCTCTTACGAGAGGTTCTCTCGTATTGCGTAAGCTAGCTTACGCCACGGGAAAGATTCATCTTTGCTGAGAAGTTGAAGCCAAAAAATTATTCCATAATTTTGTAATCATTGTCAACGCAGTCTCTTCTGAGGCAGACCATGAGCGGGCTAGCTAGCAGCTCATTGGTTCGCTCAGGGAGAATGCACGAACCTATGGGAGAGCGGCGCTGAGCCCGCGGCCAATGAGCGGACGGCGCTCGCTCATTGCGTCAGAGCCCGCCGAAAGGGGCGTGGCTACAGTGTATAAAAGTAGCTCTCCCAGACTCGTTCGTCGATTCTTCATCATTCAGCGAGCTACACGCATCCGCTGTCCTGGGAAGAAGCCGCCGTCGTCGAGAAGGCATCTTCTAGCGAGCTCCGGAGACTGAGGAAGCCGGCCGTCTGCCACCTTCAGCCGCCCAGCAAGCTAGCGCCATCCGACGCCGTATCCTTTTCTATTCCATTCACAAAAGAGCTCGAGCGTCTTTTTCAAGATGCCTCGAATTTCCTGCGGCTCATGCCGCTCTCCACTCGAGGAAGGAGACCGCCACCCCATCTGCGTTCTCTGTCTCGGAGTGGAACACGCAGAGCTCGCCCTCGCGACCACTGCGAGGACCTGCCTCTGTCCTCCCTGCGGGCACGACTGCAGGCGGTCAAAACCGCTCCCGCGCCGCCTCTCACTTCGCCGCGGAAGAAGAAATGCCGCTCCCAGAGGCCGCCGGAGCCCCCTGCGGATCCATGTGGGCCGCCGCCCACCGACCGCTCTCCCTCTTCGCCCCAGCCGGACATACAGTTGCCGCCGAGTGGTCGCTCTGTCGCCTCCGACAACACCGCGGATGAGAAGGACTCCTGTTCGCTGCACGCTTCTGACAGCGAGGACTGGTCCTCGATTGGCTCATCGACGAGAGAGTCTGCGGGGACCCGCGCCGGCATCGAGGAGGAACTATCGCGTCTCCTCTCACAGGCCGTCGACCGCCTGGGTCTCGAGTGGTCTCCTCCCCCCGAGCAACCACCGAACCGTATGGATGGTAAATTCCTGCACCGGCGCCCGGCCCCCGCCTGCACCCGGGCTGCACCATTCCTGCCTGAGCTGCATAACGAGCTCAGTAAGTCCTGGAATGCCCCTCTTTCGGCTCGAAACCGCTCCGACGTGTCCGCTTCGCTGCGCTCAGTGGACGGAGCCGCCGAGAAGGGTTATACTGCCATGCCGCCCGTCGAGGACCTGGTCGCCGCTCATCTTTGCCCGCACTCTGCTAGATGGCGTTCTTCCCCTATGCTTCCTTCAAAAGCATGCAGAGCGACCTCTAACTTTCATGCTCGCGCCTATGCTGCCGCCGGACAGGCCGCTTCAGCGCTGCATTCTATGTCAGTCCTCTAACTGCTTCAGAGCGACATCTTGTGCGAAATGGCGAACAGCGGTAGGAACCCGCCCATCCTCTCGGATCTGAGAAGCGCTACGGACCTTTCCCTTCGCGCCACAAAAGCCTCCGCACAAGCCCTGGGGAGATGTATGGCCAACCTCTGTGTCGCTGAGAGACACTTGTGGCTCACGCTTACCGACATGGGAGATTCAGAACGCGCCATGTTCCTCAACGCGCCTATCTCTCCGACCGGTCTCTTCGGATCTGCCGTCACGGGCATTGTCGACCGCTTCTCCGAGGTACAGAAAGCGACCCAGGCCATGAACTTGTTCCTACCCCGCCGCGCTAGCTCTTCAGCAGGCCGCTCTCACGAGCCCCCTGCCAGAACCCCACATCAGCGCCCGCCTCAGCAAGCTCAGCAGCCCCAGCGTAGACAGGGCGGCCGCCCTCGCTCTCGCTCTGACAGCCGCCGCAGACAGCCTCCCCCCCGGGGGCCTCGACCCAAGATCACGCTGAAGCCTGATCAGCAGAAGTCTGCCTAGCACAGCTGAGAAAAAGACGGCTCTCTCCCGCTGCGGCTGGACCGCCGTCAAAGCTTCGCCCTCTGTTAGTCCCCGTCTCAACGCCGACTACAGTAGAGTTCACCGCCACAAACAAGCCGGTCTCCCTGCCCGCTTGCGAGCGACTAAAAGCCGTTTTCACGGCTACCCAGAGAGTTCACAAAAAGAGCATAAAAGCCTCAAGTGTAATAAATGTGCCCACAAGCATGTGTTCACGTATACACACAAGCACCATATGCCCCGGGTCTCACACAGAGCCCATTCTCACGGAGCGAGCACTATCCGCTCCAATAGCAGAGAACATAAACACGCCCACGAGCCCATGCGCGTGTCCCCCCTCTGCTCGCTCTGTCACACGGCCCATAAACTCCTCTCTGAGTGTAAGTCCCGTTGCCATTCACATTTTAAGCGCGCCCACACCCAGTGTCCAGCCCGCTATGTGCAGCAACCAGGGCGAAATCGCCATTCAACCGCTAGCCGCATGCTGCGAAGCGTGGGAAGCCATCCCCGGCATCTCCCCGTGGGTTTTAAGCATCATAAAGAATGGCTATCGATTACAGTTTTGTCGCCGCCCGCCACGCTCGCGCGTGCGGCTCGAATCCACTGTCAGCCCAGCTGCTATGAACACGCTTCGCTCAGAAATAGCCAAGCTGCTGCAGAAGGGCGCAATAGAGAGAGTCCCGCCATCTATGACCGAGTCGGGGTTCTACGGCTGTTACTTTCTGGTTCCCAAGAAAGACGGCGGCCTCAGGCCGATCTTAGATCTCAGGGCTTTGAACAAAGCGCTCATGAAGAGACCGTTCAAAATGCTCACAGTCAAGAAACTCCTCGCACACGTCCGCCAGGGGGACTGGTTCATCTCTCTAGACCTGAAAGACGCCTATTTTCAGATCCAGATAAACCCTCATCACAGGCCATTCCTACATTTCGCCTTCGAGGTTAAGGTTTACCAATATGCCGTTCTCCCGTTCGGCCTATCCTTAGCACCCCGTACGTTCATGAAGTGCATGGATACAGCGCTCACCCCCCTGCGGAGTCAGGGGCTGCACATTCTAAACTATCTGGACGACTGGCTGATTCTAGCAGATTCCCAGACGGAGCTTCTGTCGCACCGCGCAGTTCTCCTCAACCATCTGAAAGCACTGGGACTCTCTGTCAACTGGACAAAGAGCTCTCTCCAGCCCAGTCAAACTATTTCATTCCTTGGAATAGATTTGAACTCTATCACAATGACGGCTCGCTTATCCACACAGCGCGCGCGCCGTGTTCAGCGTCTAGCCGCTTCTTTTCACATGGGTACCCACACATCCCTGAAATCTTTTCAGAGGATGCTGGGTTATATGGCTTCAGCCTCCGCTGTGCTACAGCTGGGTCTTCTGCACATGCGCCCCCTTCAACTCTGGTTAAAGAGCCGCGTATCCCACCGCGAGTGGGCTACGGGCCGCCAGATTATCAAGATTACTCAGACATGTATCTCTGCACTGCAGCCATGGTCAGTAATCGAGTGGTTTCAGAGGGGCGTTACCATGGGAACCTTTTCTCGCCGAAAAGTCATCTCGACAGACGCATCCAACTCGGGTTGGGGTGCGGTCTGCGAGGGCTCACCGGCCGCCGGCCAGTGGTCGAGCCAGGAGAGTTCCCTACACATAAACTGTCTGGAAATGATCGCGGTCGAGAACGCGCTGCTGTGTTTCCTCCCGCGCATACACGGTCACCACGTCCTGATTCGCTCCGACAATATGGCCGTGGTATCATACATCAACCGTCAGGGCGGCGTCAGATCCAAGAATCTCTTTCATCTGACACGCCACATCCTATTGTGGTCCCAGAGTCACCTGCTTTCGCTCAGAGCGACGCACGTACCAGGCCATCTGAACGACGGTCCAGACATGCTGTCCAGCAACCTTGTCTCCCCCGGAGAATGGTCCCTGCACACTCAAACAGTCCAAACATTGTGGCGCCTATTCGGCAGAGCGGAGATAGATCTTTTCGCATCAGAAGAGAACGCTCACTGCCCGATATTCTTTTCAAAGAGCGAGGACGCGTTAGCCCAGGATTGGCCCCGCCGCCCGCTCTATGCTTTTCCCCCGATTTCTCTGCTACCGCAGGTCATTCAGAGAATCAGGGACTCACGCCACTCGGTGCTCCTCATAGCCCCGCACTGGGAGAATCAGATTTGGTTCCCGGAGCTTACGCAGCTGTCACAGACAGCCCCGTGGCCCATTCCAATCAGAGCAGATCTCCTCACTCAAGCTCGCGGCTCGATCTGGCATCCCCATCCACAACGCTGGGCGCTTCATGCATGGGTGACCAACGTCTACGCGTCGAATTGCCAGAAGGGGTTCTGAACACGATCAAACACGCCAGAGCGGAATCTACAAGAAAGCTCTATGCTGCTAAATGGTCTGTGTTCTCTAGATGGTGCACCGACAAAAATTTGGACCCACAGACGTGCGAGGTTTCGTCTTTGCTCGTGTTCCTTCAGGAGATGCTGGATCCCCAACCACTCTAAAGGTTTACGTGGCAGCCATCGCGGCGTTCGTTGAACCCCGGCGCGCCCAGTCTTGGGCAAAGACGAGCTAATCATCCGCTTCCTCAGGGGAGCCAGAAGGATGAACCCCCCTCGCCCCCCTACGGTGCCGGTCTGGGATCTTTCTATAGTTCTAGAAGCTCTGAAAGCCCCACCGTTTGAACCACTCGAGTCCGTGGAGCTAAAATACCTCTCGCTAAAAACCGTTTTTCTGACTGCACTCGCCTCAGTAAAATGTGTGGGGGACATTCACGCGCTTTCTTCAAGCGCCGCGTGCCTTGAGTTCGGACCGAATGACTCCATCGTCATTCTGAAACCTAGACACGGTTATGTTGCGAAAGCGATCGGTACCCCCTTCAGGGCGCAAGTGATCTCTCTATCGGCGCTGCCTGCATCCGATAGCGAACGTGACGCTGATCGCCTCTGCCCGGTTCGGGGTCTCAGAGTGTACACTACACGCGTTGCTGCGTTCAGACGCTCAGAGCAGCTGTTTGTGTCGTTCGGCGGCCGCACCAAGGGATTAGCCGCCTCGAAACAGACTCTATCCAGGTGGATAGTAGATGCGATTGCCTCTGCTTATGCCTCAAAAGACCTGCCTTGCCCACTGGGCATCAGGGCACATTCCACCAGAGGCATGGCCTCATCGTGGGCATGGTCCTGCGGAATTTCCATTCACGACATTTGTGTGGCTGCGGGATGGGCCTCCCCCTCTACTTTTGTCAGATTTTATAACTTGGAAGTTCCCGCCTTACAGGCTAAAATTCTGGCGGTCTAGTACTATACAGCTCTCTTATAGGAAGCCGCACTATTGGGAGTTCTATCACAACCGGCTTGCCCCTTGTGTTTCCCCTATGTGCTTATGCATTATACGTTCACGGCCTGCTACGCCGGCCGCCTTAGGGCATTTTGCACTAGATGGTAACGGCCGCTATGCTGGCCGCCTTATTGTCTTCGTCCACTTAAGATTCCCCCGGTGTTCTTTCCCCCTGGGATGTTTAGTGGTTTCATAGTGCGCACGTCGTTGACCAGATGTTCCCGTAGCGTAAGCTAGCTTACGCAATACGAGAGAACCTCTCATAAGAGAACGAATCGGTTACCTAACGTAACCTCGGTTCTCTCTAGATGAGGGAATGAGTATTGCGTTCCCGGCCGTGCTTGCGCCACCAGCATTTCGCTTCATGATGAAGAATCGACGAACGAGTCTGGGAGAGCTACTTTTATACACTGTAGCCACGCCCCTTTCGGCGGGCTCTGACGCAATGAGCGAGCGCCGTCCGCTCATTGGCCGCGGGCTCAGCGCCGCTCTCCCATAGGTTCGTGCATTCTCCCTGAGCGAACCAATGAGCTGCTAGCTAGCCCGCTCATGGTCTGCCTCAGAAGAGACTGCGTTGACAATGATTACAAAATTATGGAATAATTTTTTGGCTTCAACTTCTCAGCAAAGATTAATCTTTCCCGTAGCGTAAGCTAGCTTACGCAATACTCGTTCCCTCATCTAGAGAGAACCGAGGTTACGTTAGGTAACCGATTCGTTTTCCTGAAAACTATTGAAATGGATTTATAGCGTTTTGGAAAAAAAAAGTAACCTGCTCTATCTTTGTCTGTCTGTGTCAGTGTCCTCTTCGCGATTTTTCTCTGTGAGAAAATTAATGTGGAGCGCGAGCGTGCTGAATGCGTCAGAGTTTGGCAGCTGTCAGCTAATTTCATTCCGTTACAGGTTGTTTCCAGTAGGAATCATTTTCGATAACAATTCAATTTCAAACACACAGAATGGCCAATAGAGGAAATTTGCAACACATTTTTACAAATGACTTACCTTTAAGTGTGGAAATCGCAACACCATCAAGTGCATCCATAGTGAGAAACTGGCGGTAGTAGGAAGTGCCACTGACTGAGTGCTCCTCATTCGCTGCAGTTGGCGCGTTGATTGCGCATGCGTATTACAAAACGTCGTCATGCGTCACAAGATCAAAGCGCGCGCGGTTCTCTTCCTCGTCCTGTGTTGTACATGTTAGTTTGGCACGTTGGTTGCGATGGAAAGATACGATTTTAGACTCAACTCTTCGGTTTTATCTGAGGTACAAAGCTTGCTTTAATTTAACCAGAAACAATGATTTGGTGCTGCGTCATTTGTTATGTATTTGTGGCTCTTTCTCTCAAATCTTTATTGAGTCACATCAATTTTGCACATAGTCGTAGTCCAGATTTCCGCCTGGTTTGTGGAATAGATGGGTGCACTAAAGAGTACAGAGTCTACCCCTGCAAACATGCCCCTGCGGGGCCGACGTTGGCTTTTTGAGGGCACAGTGGGCTAGGGCCAGCCCACGCCAAACCTAAACAGGCCCAGTGCGGGTTGCCCAGACGAGGCCCACAGCTTTGGGCTCACTGCGGGCTATCAGTGAGCAGCCCACACTAGCGGGCTGCCCACATTAAAGGTTCTCAAAGCGATCCAGGGTGTTGACGTTCGAATATTTTCAAACAAATCGGAGCTAGACCCGCCCTCCTCCGCATCTCATCTCCTCCCCCTCCCTTCCGTGCTTCCTGAAATAATTGTGAACGTGCATAGTTCTAGCTAATTATATCCTTGTGTGGGTTTGGCGAACATAAGCGTCAATTTAGAAGAAAAAAACAATTTAACATTACCCACCTGTCCAGCAAAAACAGAGCAACCTGAATGTCGGACTGGAAGCCCTTCTGCCGCCGGAGTTCTCGCCATCGTTCAAAAGCTCTGCTACCGATGTAAATTCAGAACTTCGCACGTTCTTTATCCGACTCCTTCTTCTTTTTAATTTGTTCTTCAGAACAAAAGGCAGCTAGTCGATAGTGAGGAGACGTTTGATGTATGTGACAAAAAATGTTTTTGCATCGCTTAGAGAACCTTTAACTGAGTGAAATGTCAAACTTACCATCATTACTGTGGTACTATGATCTTCTCCTTAGAAATAATAAGAGTAAGTTGAAAAATAAAATCCTGTGATGTTTATATTGTTCCATAAGTGGACCGGCGCGCTCTCACCTCACAGCCCAGATTTGATCTTGTAGTAAATGAATCCAGCCGCGGCGGTGGTGATTCCCAGCATCAGTCCGGCAGTTTCAACGGCCAATAAGAGTTCAACATTCAGCTCAAACTCCGGGACAGGAGGGTCTGTGAGAGACTACAGCTCTGGAATGAGGAAGTGACGTGTGTCGTGGAGCTGGTAAATTAATGAAATTACTGAATTTTTTACTTTTACACACATTAGCCGACCTCTCGTGAATCTAGTCAGTACATTTTATGTAGCCAGTTTTAGTTAATGCTTATTGGAAGATAATGGGTTAATTGCAGCTAGCTATAGCTTACATGACCAACTCTTCATTAAAGTTAGCTAACTTATGGTAACCTGAAGTATTTATTATTTATAATATATATATATATATATATATATATATATATATATATATATATATATATATATATATATATGCATTTATATATGTAGGCCTATGCATATATACACACATAACTCTAACCCATTTAAATAAGTGAATTGTGTGTGTGTGTGTGTGTGTTTACAATTAATATATTATGTGTATGGGTTAAGGTTAGTTATGTGTGATTCAAATATACATGTGTACTGAACATCGAATACATGTATTTGTGTGTGTTTTCTTATATGGTTTAGTCCATGATTAGGGTGGGATGAAGGGCTACATTAGCCATACTGAAATTAATCCCGTTATGGATCATGTTTAGGAACATAGTTAATTGACTCATTAACTATCTCTCCGGTTTCATTTTATAAGTTTATTTTTACCGAACATTACTGCAAATTTGTGCATGCACACTTATACTTTATGTTGGTTGTAATTCTGAACAGACCGTTTTGCGTGATCACGAAGGTAGGCTAATGGCTGAATGGGAATTTATAAACAAGATCACGGGAATCAATAGCCTAAGAAAAAAAAGTAATGATTTTGTGCAAAGTAAAACCAAAGAAACAGCACACAAAGAAAAAAACAAAACATGCAGAATGCAGGAAACCACCACTAAATGAGATGACAGGGACAGAAGGAAAGAAGATAACTAAAATAGATAAATACCACTAAATCATTGGACTTGTCTGTGGAAAGAAAATAATGTGAAGTTAGGCTCTTGAAGCGTGACTGCCGGGCTAGGTAGAGGCTGACGGCCTCCTCAGGAACCTGTTTGACGGAGGTGGCGATGGGGGCGCGTGCATCAGGGCAAACTGGCGCTAACCTCTCGAAGAGCTGCAGGTGAATCGGTGTAGCTTTCCTGAAGGGCCTTCATTAAAGATGTTGCATAACCTGCAGGCATAATAATAATACTGTATACAGATCATTGCCACTAATGGAAAAACATGAAATTGTCCTGCATATGAATTATAGCAAACATAAACAGTAAACAGAATGTTATGAGATTGCCAGGGAGATTACAGAACATTGGACCCTGATATGCGCTACTAAATGTTTTAAACGTACAGTGTGCGATTTTTGGCCACCAGGGGTCACTCGTTTAAAATAATAACAAAAGACATACTTTGATGACGTCGGGAAAGAGCGTGGGCTCACGGGAGTTGCTGTCGCTGTCAATGACAATCAGCTCAGCTCATGACATGACATCATCGTTTCACAAAATATCCGGATATACGGCATCTCTCTGTAGATTTAGCTTGTCAAGAAGCTTTAAATGCAACGCAAATGTTTACCTGTGTCATGCTTCTCCTGTCCCAAACCCTTCTCGGGTCATATTTTTCAGGCCATCCTTAAAAATATTTTGGTTTGCAGTAACAGCAATTTTTTTTTTAAAAAGGGTCGGTAGGTAGGTCTATATTTTTTTTTCCAAGATTCAGTGTAAAAAAAAAAGGTAAAATTTTGGAGATGGTGATCGTGAATTAAAAAAAAAAATGCATATTGTGACGTCACTGACTGGGTCTTCAAACTGTGCATCCGCCGCTAGGTGTTAATGCAAAATACGACCAGTTACATTTTAGGCTAGTCACAAAATGTATAAAATATCTATTTGTTATGCATATATACATGAGATAAGCAAAAACAAGTACAAACACATGGTCAAACAAAGAATACAATTAAACAAAGATACAAATTAGCCTATATACACAGTGCTTTAATTTCAGGAAGGTCTAAAATTAGTTGAGTCTGTCGCTCTCTCTGAAAAGAAATTTAATTTAGCTAGTAATCAAATGTAAAATGACACTGCATAGTTTATCATAGTTAGATTAATGCTTATAAAAGTTTAAGTTATTCATTCAAGCGCTGTGAGTGATTTTTATCTACCTTTTGTTGTTTGATTCGCATTGGCTCAATCGTCACGTTTATTAGACTACTGCCCCTTTAAGACCGAATGCAGAACTCTACTGTAATAGATGACTGATGCACCATCGTTTTCTCCCAACTATTTACGTCCAATTAAGACATAAACTGTGTTTATGTATATTTGATGGTTTAGATGCGCACATGAAGCCCAAAATGAGGCGATAGCCTACTTTTCTTGTCTCGTTTTAGTGCATTTCGGAGCGCGCGTCGCGCGTCGTGAAAAGCGTCTCTTGCGCAGACTTTTGTGCTTTTAATAGCTCTTTTAATGATTGCACGCGTCCGCAGTTTAGCAACAGTACAGACTGCATTTTACAACAATCACCGATCGTGCTGATTCTGACGGTACGTTTGGGTTTTAGGAAGAAATGACAGCGCAACGCTGTGAAGGGAAGGAAGTTACGCTAGACTCGTCTGTAATGGTTTCATCTCAAATATCTTCTTTTTATAATCGTTGAAAGCGGAAATCTAAAATACAATTAGAATAATATCCCAGATCTAAAGTGTAACCACGTTTTGTCCTCATTGTCACTCATTAAGCAGGGCTGTAGTGCTGTGCGCGCTGTGGCTCCGGGTGAGAGATCGCTCTCTCTTCTGGACTGCGAATAGCAAAATTGCATCACAGACAAATTGTTTAATATTTTTATATAGAAATGGTTGATATTCAGCCCCGTTGCCCTTTTAATACCGGGTACCAAGCGGGAACACTGAAACGAGCGAACGTACAAGCCATATAGTGACACGCGTAACCTTAAACCAATGGTGTAAACATAATCTGATGACTATGACGCCACGGGTTTTTATTTAAGAAAGAACGTAGCCTACGTTTGTAGGCTATGTAGACACAAGCAACTTTCACAATACTAACTAAAATATAATTAATATTATTTTATTGAATTTGAATTAGTCGTTTGAAGAGTAAAAAAAAAATCGGTCGGTCTGAACGCAGGTTACAACCGGCAAGTCGGTCGGACAAAAAGGAAAAAAAAATAAAAAATTGGGTCGGCCCTAAATTGACAGGGTCGGTCGGGTTACGGCAAACAAGAATATTTTTAAGGGTGGCCTCAGGTACGTTTGAGCTTTAGCTAATGAGCTGGCTGTAGCAGCAGAACGTGCAGGCAAAGCGTAATCGTGGTCCATAACTATTATACAGACAAATATAAATATTAATATTACGGTCCTTCAATGAATGACCTATTTTAGAACATTTTTCATATGGCGCACCGGATTATAAAGCGCATAAGATACTGCAGTCAAACGTTTGACTGGGTTTGCGTTATGCATCCACTATGTGCTAAAGGCTAAAGGGAATGTAGTGAGTGCGCGGCGCCGGAGGTGAGGCGTTTATTTAGTAAGCATGAGAGAGCTGAAGCGGGCACGTACATTCGCAGCCTGACTCATAATGAGTATTCAATGTGCGCGGCTCGCTAACAGCAACAGTTGGCTGATTTGAATGAGACGAACCGGTTACTGTGAACGGGGAGCGCTTTATGCGTGAGCAGCACCGGGGACAGTGTGTCTGTTAAGAGTGAGCGCTCGTGAGTGGGCACGTGATTTACACACATAAACATACGTACTACTTTTTTTTCTTCGTCATTTTCTTTGCTTTATTGGCGGTAGTCCAGTGTTCCCCTTTGTGTTTGGCGGTTTCCGCAAGGAAGTTAGAGAAAATAGAGGAGTCAAAGGTTATATGACGCCATAGACGGGCGACGAAACGGAAATATAGAAACGTCCCGTGTCTTCGAATTAAACTATAAATTTCTCCGTATTTGAAAGTTGGTGGAAACTGTCGGGATAATGTAAGTACACATCTAATAGAAATATATAACATAGATTCAGTTATTTTTGCTATTTTTAAAGCAGAAAAAATACATATTGTGGCTTTAAAAAATACATAAAAGATATGCAGACCATATTTGATGATTTGAATGTTACTATTAAATGTTTACACCAATACTAGTGGTAATACATGTGGTAAAGTTACATAAACTCTGTGAGGTAGTGAATTACTGATGTGACGAACATGATGTTCTCAGTCACATGATGTTCTCAGTAATAATAATAATAATAATAGATTTTATTTATAACGCACTTTTCATTCCAAAGAATCCCAAAGTGCTACATAAAAAGTACAATAATAATAGCTACAAGATACTAAAAACAATAAAACAATAAGACAATCAGCATATAAAAGCCTTTCTAAATAAAAAAGTCTTCAGTTCTGCCTTAAAGGCGTCCAGGCTCTGTACTTCTCTCAGATCACTCGGGAGGTGGTTCCAAAGCCGGGGTGCAGCTGAGCAGAAAGCTCGGTCCCCCATGGTACGGAGTCTGGTAGTCGGGGCCTGAAGAAGCAGGTGACCTGATGATCTGAGAGTGCGGGAGGAGGATTTCAGGGTGGTGAGTTCTTGTAAGTATGGTGGTGCATGTCCAGTGATACATTTGTGTGTGTATAGCAGAATTTTGAAATCGATCCGGAATGCAACGGGGAGCCAGTGGAGTGAGTGTAGGATGGGAGTTATGTGGTCATATTTTCTGACTCTCATGAGGACTCTGGCAGCGCTATTTTGGATGTATTGTAGCTTCTGCATGTTTCTGGCAGAGATTCCAGTGAAGAGCCTGTTACAATAATCCAACCTGGTGGAAATAAAAGCATGGACAAGTTTCTCTGCATCCGAAAAGGATGCAGTCACATGATGTTCTCAGTCACATGATGTTCTAAGTCACATGATTCACTGAGTCACATGATGTGTGGAGCACATGGCTTAAAAGAGTTGGAAGATGGCAGTTTGAGAAGACCTTGTGCAGTGGAAAGGTGTGGGAAGTTAAGCCCTACAAAAACCCTGTGAGGTAAAAGGAACATTTTGTTGATTTGCCTTGGGATTTATGGTTCTTTTGGGTGTTCCTGGATGTTCAAAGAAACTACCAATGGTTCAAACAACAATGGAGGACTGATCATTTCGCTAACTGACTGACTGGACAAACCAACCAAGTATTGTTTTTTCTTTTCTCTTTTCTCATATTCTTATGTTGGATTTGCCAGTTGAGACTTTTTGGCATGAGACTTTGTGACTGTGGTTAAAAGTGCTGAGAACTCTTTTTCAACTGCACAGTGGACTGGTTGCTCAGTGCTGGCCTGAATGGACTCTGAAAGGTCTAAGTGCATGTACAAAAAAAACTATGCTGAATTGAGAACTTGGTCAAGAGCTGTTAATGTGAAACCCTTAATGAGTTGAAAGGAAAATAAACTGACTTTGAATGAGCTGATCTGATTTTGTTTAAATACTTGTTATGGTAAATGAACTAAATGAATCTCAGAATTGGGAATTGACTATTTGAGTTGTTGGGATATTTTTCTTATAAATTGAAGAACTTTTGGTTTCTGATTTTGTTTTTATTTAGTTTTTTGTTTGTTTTTTTCCATTTGTGAAACATTATTGTTTTTTCCTCACTGAATGTTATCTTGCGCAACATAAACTAATAACAGTTTATATGAATTGAGCCTATTGCTGTTTGTTGTTAATTCTTCATCCACAAATTAAGGGTTCTACTTTATTTGTTTTTTAAATGTCTGAATCCTTTGTAAGGTTGACTGACTAAACAAAATATAGTAGGTTTGAAAAACCTGCTTGGCACCCCAGTCAATTAGGTCAATCCGTTACATAAAAAATGGCACCCCGGATGGGACCTAAATTGGATGAAGGTTTTTTTTAACCCATTTATTTATTTATTTTTTTTAAATCAAATGGAGGTCTCAGACATTTCTGCTACCCCTTCTGTCATAAGGGATGTTATTCCTACATTGCAAGATGACCATATATTACCAGTACTGGATACTGGGTTCATTCCAGAAATGAATTCAGATGTTGAGGATGTTTCCTTATTGAATATACCACAGATTTCTAGTCCTCTTCAAGACCCCCCACCCTCTTCAATGAACCTTACAACTCGTTCTTTAATTGATATGGAATTGTGTGATGACGTTGCACTTTCCCCTCGCTTACTACCAAGCTTTGTGGACCTTCCTAAACACAGAGAAGTCTATGTCAGGGATTTTGATGAGTCAAATATTATATCCAATCAAGCTAAACTCCAGAAACTCCTTGCTCAAACCTTCACAGAAATGAAAGAGGAACAACAAAACGTCAAAGGAGAGCTTATGAATACCTTAACAACAATCAATCAAGATTTGAGACTGTTGTATGTTGACGGGCAGAAGGATTTGCAAAAAGAAATGATGAAGCAATTGGAGTATCATCAAACTCAGAATTCTGCTAACCTCAATTGGCGATTGGAACGTTTCCAGAACCAAGTTTTAAAGGATATTGACGCCATTATTCTGCCCCTAAGGACGGCTATTGAAGATCTTCGGACTGAATTTAAAGCTCAAATTCAGCAAGTGAACGCTGTGTCTCAGGACTTGGCTTCATTGAAGTCCAGCATGCATGCCCATGGGAATACTTCTCAAGTATCATCTTCCCCTCAACCTTCCCCTGTGACTAATGTACACGATGCTACAAAGAAATCGTATCCCTTTCAGTCCACCATGCAACCCGGGCTTCCTGACAGGAGTTCAAGGGGGGAGTTCACAGACACACTGTTACCCGGAGACATCAGTCGACGATATGTGGGAAATAGTCCTATTAAGCTAGAATTCCCTGTCTTCGGTCGGAAAGAGGATGACCCAGATCCTTTAACTTACACTGAAAAGTGTCAAGATTTTCTAGCAATGTTTCCTCTATCAAATGAAGAACTGATGGCCACCCTTCGAAATGTACTGCACGAGACTGCCAGAGATTGGTGGGATGTAGCTCGAGGGTCCATTCATACATGGACTGAGTTTGAAACTAGCTTTCTTTCAGCTTTTTTGTCTGAAGATTATGGGGATGAATTGGCAGAAAGAGTTCGTAATAGAATACAAGGAGAAAATGAAAGTATAAGAGACTTTGCATACATGTATCGTTCTCTTTGCAGACGGTGGAAGCCTGAAATTGATGATGAAGAAGTGATCAAACTCATCCTGAAAAACATCAATCCCCGCATGGCAAGTCAGCTTCGACATAGAGTTTCTTCTGTGGAGGAATTGGTTCGTCTAGGACAACAATTAGAAAAGGATAAAGACAATCAACAACAATATGAGCAACGTAAACGTTTCACCAACAAGGTTAACCAAACGTTTCACCAAGGTTCCAAACCAGACACCCAGAGCCAGCAAAATTCAGGTAAACCTGAACAAGATAGAACGCGACAATTGTTCTGTTGGAAATGCAAAGGGGCCCATTCACCAGCTACCTGTCGTCACCCTAATGCCCAAAGGAATAAGGAATTTTCGAAAGGTCCAAATGCTGTTGTTAGGGATGCACCTGTTCCTCAAAATCATCCTAATGTAAGTACCGTAACACCTAAAAGAGATACCAAAGACCCTAATACTGAATTTTATAGAACCCCTGTATTGGCCACTGGTAATTCAAGTCCTCACCAACTAGTTGTTCCCTTAACGTTACGTCAGTGGAAAGGAACTGCTATTGTGGATACAGGCTCTTCTTTTACTCTTCTTTCTGAAAAACTTTGGAAAACTGTAAAAAACCCAGAAGAAGAACTGAACGTTTGGAAAGAAGGACCATTGTACTTGGCAGATGGGGAAGCAAAGCAACCACTTGGGTGGACTGAGATGGAGTTCCAGCTGCACAGTCGTCACTGGGTGTTGCCTACCGTAGTGTTGTCTGATAAAATGTTTGCCTTTGCTGCTGTTCTGGGACTTGATTTTCTGTTTCTGAGTGGGTTACAGATTGATGTATCTACCAATACCTATTGGTTCAAACCCTATAAAAAAGACAGATTTACCTTCAATAGTGACATTCCAAAACTGCATGACTGGGGACCAGAACGGCAAGTTGCCTTAATTACAACTATAGCCCCAACACTATTGTCTCCAAATCCTTCTGAGGAAGTAATATTACAAGCAGTCAAAAATGCTCAGTTGGAAGAAAATGAAAAACTGACATTCAAGGAACAGCTGAAACAAAATTTGGATGTGTGTACAACAAAACTGGGCCGTACCAAGTTGTTGAACCATACAATTTTCCTTACCCATGATATGCCTGTGAAGCAGAAGCCTTACAGAGTTTCGCCTACTAAGCAGAGGATCATGAAGGAACTAATTGATGAGATGTTGGCTACGGGAGTGATTGAGCCCTCCTCTTCCGCTTGGGCTTCACCAGTAGTTCTGATCCCAAAGAAATCAGGAGGCTTGCGATTCTGTGTTGATTACAGAAAGTTAAATGCTGTTACTTACAGTGATGCCTATCCTTTACCCACAATTCAGGAAATTCTAGAATCTTTAGCAGGCACTGGCATTTTCACTACTCTTGATTTAAACAGTGGCTATTGGCAAGTTGAAATGGATCCAGAAAGTCGAGACAAAACAGCCTTTGTGTGCTCTTATGGGCTATTTCATTTTAAGGTAATGCCGTTTGGGCTTAGAAATGCTCCTGCCACGTTCCAACGGCTGATGGAGACTGTGTTAGGAGATCTCAGAGGCAAGACCTGTTTTGTTTATCTGGATGACATTATTGTCTTCTCTCCTTCAAAAGAACAGCATTTCCATGATCTTCAAGTTGTCCTGGATACACTGAGAAATGCAGGACTCACTGTGAATATGAAAATATGAAAAGTAATTTCTTTCAAGAGACCTTGAAATTCCTTGGCCATGTGGTTTCTTCTGAAGGCATTCAAGTAAATTCTGAAAAGACTCAAGCCATTAAAAACTTTCCTGTCCCATCTAATCTGAAATCCCTTCAACGTTTCTTAGGAATGGCAGGTTGGTATCACCGGTTTGTACCTGACTTCTCAAAAACAGCAGAGCCTCTCACTGCCTTGAAACGAAAAGGAGCTAGATTTAAATGGACATCTGAATGCCAAACTGCTTTTGACACCATTAAAGGGTTAGTTCACCCAAAAATGAAAATTCTGTCAGTATTTACTCACCCTCATGTTGTTCCAACCCCGTAAGACCTTCGTTCATCTTCGGAACACAAATGAAGATATTTAAGATATTAAGATCGCTCCTGCATACAGTCCATAGGCTTCTTGAGGGACTGGCTCTTGCTGCAGTGGCGTAGCCAGGGGAGGGGCCATGGGGGCACTGGCCCCTCCTGAAAACTGATTGGCCCCCCAGTGTGCCCCCACCCTTCTAATTGCCTGTCACTCAAAAATTCAAATCATAATCTTTCAGCTTGTAGTAGAATAATTCATGATTCCGCGTCGCGCAATGCTTCTCAAAACCACACGGTAAGTTGATATATTTTATACAGCTTATTTTTTAAGGAAAGACGATGTGTATTCACCCTGCTGAGGGGAATGTAATAAAGCCTGGAGTGGAGCGAAAGCACGTTCCTCTCTCCACTCTAAGCATTCTGTAATCACTTCGCTCATGGTCCACTCCGGTTTTTCAATTCCCGCTCACGGAAAAACTGCTCCATGTTCACTCAATTAATCTTAGATTTTGAGAAGTGCATGTCAGGCTACAGGTCGTTTGCTGCGGTCCCATGATAGAAAACAGAACGCGGGTCAATATTGGTCGTTTCTCAATACCAAGTACGCAAACTTCGGAGAACGAACTCCCGAGGATGAGAGGAGGCGAGTCCGGTTTTTCTGCGGAACAGCGCGTTCTTGATTGCGTCACTCAGCACGCGGCTACTCCGGTTATCTCTTTATGTATAGGCAATTAAACGAAATATGGTGTAAAATACAACTTTGCCACTTTTTATCAACAATAAAACGAAATAGATATAAAACACCACTCTGCCTCATTTCATTTATAAATGAACATATTATCATAAACATATTAATGCCACAAAAATGTGGTTCAGGTAACGTTAACGCAGATTTACTATCTTCACTGCATATATTCATAGCAACACGAAATATAAAACACAACCCTGCTTCTTTTTGTTTTCATTTTAAAAATGTGAAACATTATTGATCATTAAAACTGACATTTAACAAACAGACAGGGTTGTATCGTTTTATTGTATTACACAGTGAAGAGAATGCATAGTAAAAACACACACATATCTATATATATATAAAGAATATTTTATTTATTTTACAATATATAAAATTACACAACCCTGTCTCTTTTTGTTAAATGTCAGTTTTAATGATAATATCCCGTTCAAAAGTATAAGTAGCCTAATAGGTGGCTATAATAAGCTATACAATGAGAAATAAAGCAAACAATTCAGTTAAACTTAAGTCAGCTCTCTAATAGGCTACAAAGTTAAAGTTAAATGGCCTAAATATATAAAGTTATGAAACTTCACTTTTCCCTCAGCCAAAACGATTTGGCATGAAACAAACTATATTAAAATAGTTTAGCATTGTTTAAGATAAACAAAAACATGCACTGAAAAGTTATGTAGATGGTTGATTAGGCCTATTTGTCAAGATAGCCTAAGTAATTGTTTTTCATAGATTAAAATAGCTTTTAAATTACGCAAACTGGCAATATTAGATCGGTTTAAAACACTATTGGTCTCGACTATTTAAATAAAGTTACAGGAATATGACTTGGCCTGAAAAAAAAAAAAATTCAGTCAGAAGAATTTTTTGTCAATTTAATCCCTGCATCTAAAAACATTCTCAAATAAAAATAAAAAATCATAAATAAATAAAATGCATGATTAAATAGCAAAATAAATAATTAATACTAAAATAACACTGGATTAATTAAGTCATTCTAAACTGTTTCTATGATCCACATATTTTACGTTAAACTAAAGCATACCTTTTTGAAAAAGTAGCTATGTAACAAAGTATTTATATATGATATTTTACAATCAATATGCTCAAGACTAATTAGCCTTCCTTGAAATAAGTAGATTTGGTCTATTCATCAATGCAAATTTACTGCAACTGCTGAAATGCAAATTGAATAGGATGTGGGAAAAAATATGTATTGTATACAATTTTATTACAGTTATATGAATTCATTAACTGTGTATTTATTATATGAATGATTAATATAATTATGCATGTATATAAATAGGGCTGTTCTATTATTATTTGTGAGTTTGACACTAATACATTGGATTATTTTATTTATTACAGTTTTTCTATCACTTTTGTAAAGTGAAAAGTTAATATAAATTGTATTTTATTGTTTTGATTTAGAGCAGTAAATAACTGCTATTAAAAGATAACAGGGTATCACTGTTTATTGCTGATTTTAAAGCTTACTGAACTTGAAATGATTTGGATATCTACAGTTCTACATAAATGCATAACATAATAATGGCCCCTCTGTAATAATTGTGGCCCCTCTTGTGCCCCCCAGTTGAAAAAATCCTAGAATCGCCCCTGTCTTGCTGTCCTCGAAAAGTCATTAAAGACATCGTTAAAATAGTCCAAGTGACTACAGGGGCTCAATCTTAAGTTTATCAAACGACGAGAACACTTTTGTGCGCAAAAAAACAACAAAAATAACGACTTTATTTCAACTATTCGTTTATTTCTCCATGAGCCTGTAAGTCAGTTTACGTAGTGTGATTGCGTAGAGCTACGTCACACGTAGGCTCACTATTGGCCGACGCTGGTCATGTGTGTGTGATGCGTGTGACGTACAATAACAGAAGCTTACGCTATTAAACTAGTAACCTGACTCGCGCAGAGGGAGAAATAAACGAATAGTTGAAATAAAGTCGTTATTTTTGTTGTTTTTTTGCACACAAAAGTGTTCTCGTCGTTTGATAAACTTAAGATTGAGCCCCTGTAGTCACTTGGACTATTTTAACGATGTCTTTAATGACTTTTCGAGGACAGCAAGAGCCAGTCCCTCAAGAAGCCCATGGACTGTATGCAGGAGCGATCTTAATATCTTAAATATCTTCATTTCTGTTCCGAAGATGAACGAAGGTCTTACGGGGTTGGAACAACATGAGGGTGAGTAAATACTGACAGAATTTTCATTTTTGGGTGAACTAACCCTTTAAGGAGCATTTGGTGAAGCCACCAATCTTAGGACATCCTAATTTTGAATTACCATTTGTGGTATACACTGATGCTAGTGACATTGGCCTGGGAGCGGTACTTGTCCAGCAGAGAGGTTTAGGCTCTGAAGAAGTTCTGGCCTTCGCCAGTCGGACTCTAAACAAGGCAGAACATAATTACTCTACAACAGAACAAGAATGTCTTGCTGTAGTTTGGGCCCTGGAGAAGTGGCGGTACTACCTGGAAGGTCGTTATTTCACAGTGGTAACTGACCATGCATCACTAGCTTGGGTATTTAAGACCAACAAACCTAGCACACGACTTATGCGCTGGGCATTACGTTTGCAGGAATTCACCTTTGCTGTCGAATACAGGAAAGGAAAATACAATACAGTTCCAGATGCCCTTTCTCGTGCTCCATTAGACCAACCTTTCCTGTCAACCTGTGCCACAGTGTTAAAATCCACCAAAAAGGAGGAGGTGTCTGTCTTTCCTTGTACGGATGATGAGGTATGGAAAGCCCAACAAGAGGATGCAGAAGTGCAAGCATTATATCAGTCTATTCTGGAAGATGGAAAGAAAAGAGTTAATTCCTCTATCACTCTGACCATCATTGAGGACAAAGTCTATCGTATAGTTCAGCTCCCACACCGTACCATCTACCAGGTGTGGATACCCAGTTCTTTACGTGCTAGACTTTTGAATTTCTTTCATGACGATCCTCTTTCAGGTCATCTAGGCAGATACAAAACCTATAGGAGATTACAGTCTCTTGTTTACTGGCCAAATATGAGTTTGGATGTCAGGAACTATGTCCAGAATTGTTCCGTTTGTCAACGCTACAAACCAGAAGCTAAGAAACCAGCAGGCAAGTTACAGCAAACTCTAGTTTCAAAGTCTTGGGAAATGCTTGGTGTTGATCTAATGGGACCTTTTCCCGTAAGTTCCCAGCTAAATTCTTACCTACTGGTCTTTGTTGACTATTACTCCAGATGGGTGGAACTTTTTCCCTTGCGGAAAGCTACAGCTCTATCAGTATCACGAATACTGGTTAAAGAAATCATTACTCGTTGGGGAGTCCCTGAGTACATTCTGTCTGACCAAGGACCTCAATTTGTGTCAGAAATCTTTGCAGAGACTAGTAAGGCTTGGAACTTGACCCACAAGTTAACCACTGCCTACCACCCCCAAACAAATTTCACTGAAAGGATTAATCGGACACTGAAAACTATGATTGCTTCCTATGTAGGAAGCCAACACAGCCATTGGGACCAGCATCTTCATCAGTTCCGTTTTGCTCTTAATTCTGCAGTACAAGAGTCTACTGGTGTTACACCTGCTGAGCTTAATCTCAGTAGACCACTCAGAGGTCCCTTGGACCTTTTGTTACAACCACACACCGTTCTTCCTGACTCACCAGCATATAGTACCCTTGCTCAACTCAACGACTTGAAAGAACTTGTCACAAAAAAATTTGTCCAAAGCTCGTCTGAGACAACAAAGGAATTATGATAAGAAGAGACGCAACCTTGAATTCAAAAACAATGATAGGGTTTGGCTACGTTCTCATCCCCTTTCTAAAGCAGAGAAGAAGTTTTCAGCCAAGCTTGCACCAAGGTGGCAAGGTCCTTATAGGATCATACGTCGGATGGGTCCTTTAAATTACCAGGTTGTAATGGAAGAAACAGGAGAGGATTTACGTACTATACATGTATGTCAACTAAAACCATGTTATCCCACAGCAAAAGACCTGGAGGAAATGCAGCGCGTAAAATTAATGGATCTGTTCCAAGAGGATACAGATGAAGAGGAATTCCTTGGATTTTCTGACCTCAACAATAAGTCTGTCACCTAATTGTTTTGCTTTTTACAAGGGAAAGGGAGTGTGATGAACATGATGTTCTCAGTCACATGATGTTCTCAGTCACATGATGTTCTAAGTCACATGATTCACTGAGTCACATGATGTGTGGAGCACATGGCTTAACCTGTTAACCTTCAGCTCCACAAGGGGGCTCACAGCTGAAAATGACATGCCTGGATAACAATAAATACAGCTCCTGAGAACAGTGTACCACAGGCACAATTAAGGTATCTTTGGAAAGAAGACAGTTGGGACTCTACTAACAATCAATCAGATTTGATAATGCTCAAACAGAAAAAAAGTTATAAAAGTTAAAAGTGCCTCAAAAATAATGTGCGCCACAAAAATGTTTTAGTATTTCATGTACAAATATATAAAAATAGACCTGGAGTAATTCAGATAGATAAAGGATTGAAAGCCACAAGTCTCATCAGTTTATATTTCAAATTTGAGGAAGATATAATGAACAATGGGGTTCCTGCAAACTTTTTTCCAAGACTATGTCAGTTCCCTTTCTCCCTCCCCCTGCCTGAGGCACATCCCCAGAAATAACATGCCCAAACTAAAATATTTGCAGTTGCTCAACTATTTGCACTACATGCACAATTTAGACATGTTTAAAAAGAAGACGCTTTAGAGTGTATTACCCAACTGTTAAAGTTGAAAAAACTTACACAGACAAAAAGTTATAGAATTTAAAGTGTCTTGAAGGTAATTTATACTGCATGTAATATTTTACAATTTCATGTAAAATAAATGAAAACAAACCTGTAGGAATCCAGTTAGGTAATTGATTGAAAGACATAAGTCTAATCAGTTTATATTTCAAATTTGAGGAAGATATTATGAAAAATGAGATTACTACAATATTTTTTCCAAGACTATGTCCAGGTACCAAGAAACCTCCTTGGATACATCAAAAAGCAACCTAATGACCAAATGTTATGCAGGGCACTGCAAGCTATTTCAGTCAATTCATAAAATAATGCAATTATAAAATAATACACACAACCATTAGACTTTATGCAAGTGATTTATTTGCACAACAGAACAAAAAAATATATATGTAAAATACATAAGTAAAATATTATGAAATATAAAAAAAAAATAACTGAGGTTCTTTGCAATAGAAAATACAAGTGATATAAATACTGTACTTTGTTGGCTTGGCCTTCATATATTGCTTTAGTCCATTCCTAGCTTTTGATGCCACCATCCTCTTGACAATTGCAATGTTCTGAAAAGGATGGAAAAAGTGAAGAATAGTGAAGAAACTGAGAGCTTGCATCTCTGGCTGGTGCTTGGATGCCATTCTTCATCTGAAGATTCAACTTGATGGCTGTTGCATGGGAAAGAATGGAAAGATAATTAGCACTGCATGTCAAGTAAATAATTCTGTTTAGTTTCTATATAGCTGGCCATTCATTCAACAATCAAACTGATGGGCAGTCGTTTACACAGCATTCGTACTAAAGCTCATCCATTCAATCAACAATCAATGGCCAGTGATATAGACAGCATTCATATGGATGACCAGACAAAGAACCAACAATCACACTGATGGCCGGCCATCAGACAGGAATGTGGCATTTTGAAAGCATACAACTCCTTCCTATATAGCACATATTTTCTGCAATTCTTCCCACCAATTTCTGCAAAAAAAACAAAAAACAAAAAAAAAACAATATATATACATATATATATATATATATACATACAACATATACATTTACAGTACAACATACATCATATTTACAGTACAAATATTTGCATTTGTACTATAAATATTATGTATATTAGACTGTAAAAATATACAGTATGTGTGCTAGGAAAAAATGTATATTGCACAGGTGTCCAGCCCCTCCATCCTTCAGATAGCACACCACATGTGCCAGAAAAAAACGGCAAACAACTGCATAACCGTACAACGCATATAAATACATATATACAAATAAATAAATGCATATAAAGTAGCATAATCTTTTCAGACACAACTTTACACAATGCATTTTCCGTATGAAACAACTGGAAACCAAACACACTCTCTCTCTCTCTCTCTCTCTCTCTCTCTCACCCACCCACACACACACAGACACACATACGTATAATGTGTGCATGTTACATAAGTTATGTATAAAGCAACTCACCGAAAATTGGATAATCTTTTCCGCCCTCAAGCATAATTATCACCGTCGTCACGATCTTCTCATCACTCATCTTCTCATCAATGTCGACATAATCCATCTTCGAGTGATCTCGAATAACTAACGTTACTTCAGCAGAAAAATACTTCTTTTGACAAATCATTTTATGACAGTCTGCATGTCTGCACGAACAGATGTTTGTTGACTAACGTTAGCTACCTCTTAGCTTGTTATCTTAGCTCTTAGCTATAGCACTGCAGGCTGTCAAAACATGACGGCGGTGGGTGTGGCTCTGCAGAGCCTGAAGTTTAGCTCCTCTACCGGACGGAGAGCAAATAAAAACATATGTTCGTGTGAGAAATTCAAACTTCCCGGGCATCGTTGGAATCGTGCACTGGTTGGCTACACGTTTTATCAGTCATATCATGTCGTTTCTTTTATTAGCTTTCGTTGTAAAGACAGAATGATATGATGTGCATATCATGACGTCAAAAAAACGGACTGCAGTGTTCGCATATTTTGAACTAAATATCGCTTATCTTTGTATTTGTGTGTGTGTGCGCGGTCGTAATTTGTTCATTACACTCTAAGCAACACACCCATATAAGGGTCTGCTACCGGGAGTCTGTTTTCTATGGACTATTTTATTGCATAACAAAACCGCATGATATTCACCCTGAAGAAACGCGATGTAAACAAAGGAATAACCATGGATATTACAACATTATTTTTTCTTTGGACAAAAAATGCTCTATGGGATGTTATTCAGTGGACCCTCAGCTTTCCATTCAATCTGGAATTTTTTAACAGTGGATGCGTGTCTGGCTCGTTATTACAAAATAATGGTGAGTACTCCGTTTTTGTTTACGTGCGTTTTTATGTGTACTGCTTACCTAAATGCAAGAAATACATTTGTTATAAGCTTTCCATCGAAAAACAGTGCACTGACATCGATGCCCGAGGCTTAGACCTTTAAAATTATAGTTAGTTTGCCAAGATTAATGATCTTCTTTCATGTTAAATCCATTCATAAACATTAAACTAGTGGGGGGGGGGAGGGCTTCAGAGCGCCGTCGGTTGCCCGAAGGTTAACTGGTTAAAAGAGTTGGAAGATGGCAGTTTGAGAAGACCTTGTGCAGTGGAAATGTGTGGGAAGTTAAGCCCTACAAAAACCCTGTGAGGTAAAAGGAACATTTTGTTGATTTGCCTTGGGATTTATGGTTCTTTTGGGTGTTCCTGGATGTTCAAAGAAACTACCAATGGTTCAAACAACAATGGAGGACTGATCATTTCGCTAACTGACTGACTGGACAAACCAACCAAGTATTGTTTTTTCTTTTCTCTTTTCTCATATTCTTATGTTGGATTTGCCAGTTGAGACTTTTTGGCATGAGACTTTGTGACTGTGGTTAAAAGTGCTGAGAACTCTTTTTCAACTGCACAGTGGACTGGTTGCTCAGTGCTGGCCTGAATGGACTCTGAAAGGTCTAAGTGCATGTACAAAAAAAACTATGCTGAATTGAGAACTTGGTCAAGAGCTGTTAATGTGAAACCCTTAATGAGTTGAAAGGAAAATAATCTGACTTTGAATGAGCTGATCTGATTTTGTTTAAATACTTGTTATGGTAAATGAACTAAATGAATCTCAGAATTGGGAATTGACTATTTGAGTTGTTGGGATATTTTTCTTATAAATTGAAGAACTTTTGGTTTCTGATTTTGTTTTTATTTTGTTTTTTGTTTGTTTTTTTCCATTTGTGAAACATTATTGTTTTTTCCTCACTGAATGTTATCTTGCGCAACAAAAACTAATAACAGTTTATATGAATTGAGCCTATTGCTGTTTGTTGTTAATTCTTCATCCACAAATTAAGGGTTCTACTTTATTTGTTTTTTAAATGTCTGAATCCTTTGTAAGGTTGACTGACTAAACAAAATATAGTAGGTTTGATAAACCTGCTTGGCACCCCAGTCAATTAGGTCAATCCGTTACAACACCTAGTGGAGGTTGGTTTTGCCTAGCCTATTTTTTGATCTAGGCCTATACCTGCCCTTTCCCTAAACTTAACCATAGTAGCCCTGTGGTCTTCACACCTAGTGGAGTTTGGGTTTGCCTAACCTATTTGGATGTAGGCCTATACCGGCCCTTTCCCTAAACTTAACCATAGTAGCCCTGTGGTCTTCACACCTAGTGGAGTTTGGGTTTGCCTAACCTATTTGGATGTAGGCCTATACCGGCCCTTTCCCTAAACTTAACCATAGTAGCCCTGTGGTCTTCACACCTAGGGGAGTTTGGTTTTGCCTAGCCTATTTGGATGTAGGCCTATACCTGCCCTTCCCTAAACTTAACCATAGTAGCCCTGTGGGCTTCATACCTAGTGGAGTTTGGTTTTGCCTAACCTATTTGGATGTAGGCCTATACCTGCCCCTCCCTAAACTTAACCATAGTAGCCCTGTGGTCTTCACACCTAGTGGACTTTGGTTTTGCCTAACCTATTTGGATGTAGGCCTATACCGGCCCTTTCCCTAAACTTAACCATAGTAGCCCTGTGGTCTTCACACCTAGGGGAGTTTGGTTTTGCCTAGCCTATTTGGATGTAGGCCTATACCGGCCCTTTCCCTAAACTTAACCATAGTAGCCCTGTGGTCTTCACACCTAGGGGAGTTTGGTTTTGCCTAGCCTATTTGGATGTAGGCCTATACCTGCCCTTCCCTAAACTTAACCATAGTAGCCCTGTGGGCTTCACACCTAGTGGAGTTTGGTTTTGCCTAACCTATTTGGATGTAGGCCTATACCTGCCCCTCCCTAAACTTAACCATAGTAGCCCTGTGGTCTTCACACCTAGTGGACTTTGGTTTTGCCTAACCTATTTGGATGTAGGCCTATACCGGCCCTTTCCCTAAACTTAACCATAGTAGCCCTGTGGTCTTCACACCTAGTGGAGTTTGGTTTGGCGTAGCCTATTAGGATGTAGGCCTATACCTGCCCTTCCCTAAACTTAACCATAGTAGCCCTGTGGTCTTCACACCTAGTGGAGTTTGGTTTTGCCTGGCCTATTTTTGATCTAGGCCTATACCTGCCCTTTCCCTAAACTTAACCATAATAGCCCTGTGGTCTTCACACCTAGTGGAGTTTGGTTTTGCCTAGCCTATTTGGATGTAGGCCTATACCTGCCCTTCCCTAAACTTAACCATAGTAGCCCTGTGGTCTTCACACCTAGTGGAGTTTGGTTTTGCCTAGCCTATTTGGATGTAGGCCTATACCTGCCCTTCCCTAAACTTAACCATAGTAGCCCTGTGGTCTTCACACCTAGGGGAGTTTGGTTTTGCCTAGCCTATTTGGATGTAGGCCTATACCTGCCCTTCCCTAAACTTAACCATAGTAGCCCTGTGGGCTTCACACCTAGTGGAGTTTGGTTTTGCCTAACCTATTTGGATGTAGGCCTATACCGGCCCTTTCCCTAAACTTAAGCATAGTAGCCCTGTGGTCTTCACACCTAGTGGAGTTTGGTTTTGCCTAGCCTATTTGGATGTAGGCCTATACCGGCCCTTTCCCTAAACTTACCCATAATAGCCCTCTGGTAAACACCTAGTGGAGTTTGGTTTTGCCTAGCCTATTTGGATGTAGGCCTATACCTGCCCTTCCCTAAACTTAACCATAGTAGCCCTGTGGTCTTCACACCTAGTGGAGTTTGGTTTTGCCTGGCCTATTTTTGATCTAGGCCTATACCTGCCCTTTCCCTAAACTTAACCATAATAGCCCTGTGGTCTTCACACCTAGTGGAGTTTGGTTTTGCCTAGCCTATTTGGATGTAGGCCTATACCTGCCCTTCCCTAAACTTAACCATAGTAGCCCTGTGGTCTTCACACCTAGTGGAGTTTGGTTTTGCCTAGCCTATTTGGATGTAGGCCTATACCGGCCCTTTCCCTAAACTTACCCATAATAGCCCTCTGGTAAACACCTAGTGGAGTTTGGTTTTGCCTAGCCTATTTGGATGTAGGCCTATACCTGCCCTTCCCTAAACTTAACCATAGTAGCCCTGTGGTCTTCACACCTAGTGGAGTTTGGTTTTGCCTAGCCTATTTGGATGTAGGCCTATACCGGCCCTTTCCCTAAACTTAACCATAGTAGCCCTGTGGGCTTCACACCTAGTGGAGTTAGGTTTTGCCTAGCCTATTTGGATGTAGGCCTATACCTGCCCTTCCCTAAACTTAACCATAGTAGCCCTGTGGGCTTCACACCTAGTGGAGTTTGGTTTTGCCTAGCCTATTTGGATGTAGGCCTATACCTGCCCTTCCCTAAACTTAACCATAGTAGCCCTGTGGTCTTCACACCTAGTGGAGTTTGGTTTTGCCTAGCCTATTTGGATGTAGGCCTATACCTGCCCTTCCCTAAACTTAACCATAGTAGCCCTGTGGTCTTCACACCTAGTGGAGTTTGGTTTTGCCTAACCTATTTGGATGTAGGCCTATACCGGCCCTTTCCCTAAACTTAACCATAGTAGCCCTGTGGTCTTCACACCTAGTGGAGTTTGGTTTTGCCTAGCCTATTTGGATGTAGGCCTATACCGGCCCTTTCCCTAAACTTAACCATAGTAGCCCTGTGGTCTTCACACCTAGTGGAGTTTGGTTTTGCCTAGCCTATTTGGATGTAGGCCTATACCTGCCCTTCCCTAAACTTAACCATAGTAGCCCTGTGGGCTTCACACCTAGTGGAGTTTGGTTTTGCCTAGCCTATTTGGATGTAGGCCTATACCTGCCCTTCCCTAAACTTAACCATAGTAGCCCTGTGGTCTTCACACCTAGTGGAGTTTGGTTTTGCCTAGCCTATTTTGATCTAGGCCTATACCTGCCCTTTCCCTAAACTTAACCATAGTAGCCCTGTGGTCTTCACACCTAGTGGAGTTTGGTTTTGCCTAGCCTATTTGGATGTAGGCCTATACCTGCCCTTCCCTAAACTTAACCATAGTAGCCCTGTGGTCTTCACACCTAGTGGAGTTTGGTTTTGCCTAGCCTATTTGGATGTAGGCCTATACCGGCCCTTCCCTAAACTTAACCATAGTAGCCCTGTGGTCTTCACACCTAGTGGAGTTTGGTTTTGCCTAGCCTATTTGGATGTAGGCCTATACCTGCCCTTCCCTAAACTTAACCATAGTAGCCCTGTGGTCTTCACACCTAGTGGAGTTTGGTTTTGCCTAGCCTATTTGGATGTAGGCCTATACCTGCCCTTCCCTAAACTTAACCATAGTAGCCCTGTGGTCTTCACACCTAGTGGAGTTTGGTTTTGCCTAGCCTATTTGGATGTAGGCCTATACCTGCCCTTCCCTAAACTTAACCATAGTAGCCCTGTGGTCTTCACACCTAGTGGAGTTTGGTTTTGCCTAGCCTATTTTGATGTAGGCCTATACCTGCCCTTTCCCTAAACTTAACCATAGTAGCCCTGTGGTCTTCACACCTAGTGGAGTTTGGTTTTGCCTAGCCTATTTGGATGTAGGCCTATACCTGCCCTTCCCTAAACTTAACCATAGTAGCCCTGTGGTCTTCACACCTAGTGGAGTTTGGTTTTGCCTAGCCTATTTGGATGTAGGCCTATACCTGCCCTTCCCTAAACTTAACCATAGTAGCCCTGTGGTCTTCACACCTAGTGGAGTTTGGTTTTGCCTAGCCTATTTGGATGTAGGCCTATACCTGCCCTTCCCTAAACTTAACCATAGTAGCCCTGTGGTCTTCACACCTAGTGGAGTTTGGTTTTGCCTAGCCTATTTGGATGTAGGCCTATACCTGCCCTTTCCCTAAACTTAACCATAGTAGCCCTGTGGTCTTCACACCTAGTGGAGTTTGGTTTTGCCTAGCCTATTTGGATGTAGGCCTATACCTGCCCTTTCCCTAAACTTAACCATAGTAGCCCTGTGGTCTTCACACCTAGTGGAGTTTGGTTTTGCCTAGCCTATTTGGATGTAGGCCTATACCTGCCCTTCCCTAAACTTAACCATAGTAGCCCTGTGGTCTTCACACCTAGTGGAGTTTGGTTTTGCCTAGCCTATTTGGATGTAGGCCTATACCTGCCTTTCCCTAAACTTAACCATAGTAGCCCTGTGGTCTTCACACCTAGTGGAGTTTGGTTTTGCCTAGCCTATTTGGATGTAGGCCTATACCTGCCCTTCCCTAAACTTAACCATAGTAGCCCTGTGGTCTTCACACCTAGTGGAGTTTGGTTTTGCCTAGCCTATTTGGATGTAGGCCTATACCTGTCCTTTCCCTAAACTTAACCATAATAGCCCTGTGGTCTTCACACCTAGGGGAGTTTGGTTTTGCCTAGCCTATTTGGATGTAGGCCTATACCTGCCCTTCCCTAAACTTAACCATAGTAGCCCTGTGGTCTTCACACCTAGTGGAGTTTGGTTTTGCCTAGCCTATTTTGATCTAGGCCTATACCTGCCCTTTCCCTAAACTTAACCATAGTAGCCCTGTGGTCTTCACACCTAGTGGAGTTTGGTTTTGCCTAGCCTATTTGGATGTAGGCCTATACCTGCCCTTCCCTAAACTTAACCATAGTAGCCCTGTGGTCTTCACACCTAGTGGAGTTTGGTTTTGCCTAGCCTATTTGGATGTAGGCCTATACCTGCCCTTCCCTAAACTTAACCATAGTAGCCCTGTGGTCTTCACACCTAGTGGAGTTTGGTTTTGCCTAGCCTATTTGGATGTAGGCCTATACCGGCCCTTTCCCTAAACTTAACCATAGTAGCCCTGTGGTCTTCACACCTAGTGGAGTTTGGTTTTGCCTAGCCTATTTGGATGTAGGCCTATACCTGCCCTTTCCCTAAACTTAACCATAGTAGCCCTGTGGTCTTCACACCTAGTGGAGTTTGGTTTTGCCTAGCCTATTTGGATGTAGGCCTATACCTGCCCTTTCCCTAAACTTAACCATAGTAGCCCTGTGGTCTTCACACCTAGTGGAGTTTGGTTTTGCCTAGCCTATTTGGATGTAGGCCTACACCTGCCCCTCCCTAAACTTAACCATAATAGCCCTCTGGTAAACACACCTAGTGGAGTTTGGTTTTGCCTAACCTATTTGGATGTAGGCCTATACCTGCCCTTCCCTAAACTTAACCATGGTAGCCCTGTGGTCTTCACACCTAGGGGAGTTTGGTTTTTCCTAACCTATTTGGATGTAGGCCCATACCTGCCCTTCCCTAAACTTAACCATAGTAGCCCTGTGGTCTTCACACCTAGTGGAGTTTGGTTTTGCATAGCCTATATTTGATCTAGGCCTATACCTGCCCTTTCCCTAAACTTAACCATAATAGCCCTGTGGGCTTCACACCTAGGGGAGTTTGGTTTTGCCTAGCCTATTTGGATGTAGGCTTATACCTGCCCTTCCCTAAACTTAACCATAGTAGCCCTGTGGTCTTCACACCTAGTGGAGTTTGGTTTTGCCTAGCCTATTTGGATGTAGGCCTATACCTGCCCTTCCCTAAACTTAACCATAGTAGCCCTGTGGTCTTCACACCTAGTGGAGTTTGGTTTTGCCTAGCCTATTTTTGATCTAGGCCTATACCTGCCCTTTCCCTAAACTTAACCATAGTAGCCCTGTGGTCTTCACACCTAGTGGAGTTTGGTTTTGCCTAGCCTATTTGGATGTAGGCCTATACCTGCCCTTCCCTAAACTTAACCATAGTAGCCCTGTGGTCTTCACACCTAGTGGAGTTTGGTTTTGCCTAACCTATTTGGATGTAGGCCTATACCTGCCCTTTCCCTAAACTTAACCATAGTAGCCCTGTGGTCTTCACACCTAGTGGAGTTTGGTTTTGCCTAGCCTATTTGGATGTAGGCCTATACCGGCCCTTTCCCTAAACTTAACCATAGTAGCCCTGTGGTAAACACACCTAGTGGAGTTTGGTTTTGCCTAGCCTATTTGGATGTAGGCCAATACCTGCCCTTCCCTAAACTTAACCATAGTAGCCCTGTGGTCTTCACACCTAGTGGAGTTTGGTTTTGCCTAGCCTATTTTTGATCTAGGCCTATACCTGCCCTTTCCCTAAACTTAACCATAGTAGCCCTGTGGTCTTCACACCTAGTGGAGTTTGGTTTTGCCTAGCCTATTTGGATGTAGGCCTATACCTGCCCTTCCCTAAACTTAACCATAGTAGCCCTGTGGTCTTCACACCTAGTGGAGTTTGGTTTTGCCTAGCCTATTTGGATGTAGGCCTATACCTGCCCTTCCCTAAACTTAACCATAGTAGCCCTGTGGTCACACCTAGTGGAGTTTGGTTTTGCCTAGCCTATTTGGATGTAGGCCTATACCGGCCCTTTCCCTAAACTTAACCATAGTAGCCCTGTGGGCTTCACACCTAGTGGAGTTTGGTTTTGCCTAGCCTATTTGGATGTAGGCCTATACCTGCCCTTCCCTAAACTTAACCATAGTAGCCCTGTGGTCTTCACACCTAGTGGAGTTTGGTTTTGCCTAGCCTATTTGGATGTAGGCCTATACCTGCCCTTCCCTAAACTTAACCATAGTAGCCCTGTGGTCTTCACACCTAGTGGAGTTTGGTTTTGCCTAGCCTATTTGGATGTAGGCCTATACCTGCCCTTCCCTAAACTTAACCATAGTAGCCCTGTGGGCTTCACACCTAGTGGAGTTTGGTTTTGCCTAGCCTATTTGGATGTAGGCCTATACCTGCCCTTTCCCTAAACTTAACCATAGTAGCCCTGTGGTCTTCACACCTAGTGGAGTTTGGTTTTGCCTAACCTATTTGGATGTAGGCCTATACCGGCCCTTTCCCTAAACTTAACCATAGTAGCCCTGTGGTCTTCACACCTAGTGGAGTTTGGTTTTGCCTAGCCTATTTGGATGTAGGCCTATACCTGCCCTTCCCTAAACTTAACCATAGTAGCCCTGTGGTCTTCACACCTAGTGGAGTTTGGTTTTGCCTAGCCTATTTGGATGTAGGCCTATACCTGCCCTTCCCTAAACTTAACCATAGTAGCCCTGTGGTCTTCACACCTAGTGGAGTTTGGTTTTGCCTAGCCTATTTTTGATCTAGGCCTATACCTGCCCTTTCCCTAAACTTAACCATAATAGCCCTGTGGTCTTCACACCTAGTGGAGTTTGGTTTTGCCTAGCCTATTTGGATGTAGGCCTATACCTGCCCTTCCCTAAACTTAACCATAGTAGCCCTGTGGTCTTCACACCTAGTGGAGTTTGGTTTTGCCTAGCCTATTTGGATGTAGGCCTATACCGGCCCTTTCCCTAAACTTACCCATAATAGCCCTCTGGTAAACACCTAGTGGAGTTTGGTTTTGCCTAGCCTATTTGGATGTAGGCCTATACCGGCCCTTTCCCTAAACTTAACCATAGTAGCCCTGTGGGCTTCACACCTAGTGGAGTTAGGTTTTGCCTAGCCTATTTGGATGTAGGCCTATACCTGCCCTTCCCTAAACTTAACCATAGTAGCCCTGTGGGCTTCACACCTAGTGGAGTTTGGTTTTGCCTAGCCTATTTGGATGTAGGCCTATACCTGCCCTTCCCTAAACTTAACCATAGTAGCCCTGTGGTCTTCACACCTAGTGGGGTTTGGTTTTGCCTAGCCTAATTTTGATCTAGGCCTATACCTGCCCTTTCCCTAAACTTAACCATAGTAGCCCTGTGGTCTTCACACCTAGTGGAGTTTGGTTTTGCCTAGCCTATTTGGATGTAGGCCTATACCTGCCCTTCCCTAAACTTAACCATAGTAGCCCTGTGGTCTTCACACCTAGGGGAGTTTGGTTTTGCCTAGCCTATTTGGATGTAGGCCTATACCGGCCCTTCCCTAAACTTAACCATAGTAGCCCTGTGGTCTTCACACCTAGTGGAGTTTGGTTTTGCCTAGCCTATTTGGATGTAGGCCTATACCTGCCCTTCCCTAAACTTAACCATAGTAGCCCTGTGGTCTTCACACCTAGTGGAGTTTGGTTTTGCCTACCTATTTGGATGTAGGCCTATACCGCCCTTTCCCTAAACTTAACCATAGTAGCCCTGTGGTCTTCACACCTAGTGGAGTTTGGTTTTGCCTAGCCTATTTGGATGTAGGCCTATACCTGCCCTTTCCCTAAACTTAACCATAGTAGCCCTGTGGTCTTCACACCTAGTGGAGTTTGGTTTTGCCTAGCCTATTTGATGTAGGCCTATACCTGCCCTTCCCTAAACTTAACCATAGTAGCCCTGTGGTCTTCACACCTAGTGGAGTTTGGTTTTGCCTAGCCTATTTGGATGTAGGCCTATACCTGCCCTTCCCTAAACTTAACCATAGTAGCCCTGTGGTCTTCACACCTAGTGGAGTTTGGTTTTGCCTAGCCTATTTGGATGTAGGCCTATACCTGCCCTTCCCTAAACTTAACCATAGTAGCCCTGTGGTCTTCACACCTAGTGGAGTTTGGTTTTGCCTAACCTATTTGGATGTAGGCCTATACCTGCCCTTCCCTAAACTTAACCATAGTAGCCCTGTGGTCTTCACACCTAGTGGAGTTTGGTTTTGCCTAGCCTATTTGGATGTAGGCCTATACCTGCCCTTTCCCTAAACTTAACCATAGTAGCCCTGTGGGCTTCACACCTAGTGGAGTTTGGTTTTGCCTAGCCTATTTGGATGTAGGCCTATACCTGCCCTTCCCTAAACTTAACCATAGTAGCCCTGTGGTCTTCACACCTAGTGGAGTTTGGTTTTGCCTAGCCTATTTGGATGTAGGCCTATACCTGCCCTTCCCTAAACTTAACCATAGTAGCCCTGTGGTCTTCACACCTAGTGGAGTTTGGTTTTGCCTAGCCTATTTGGATGTAGGCCTATACCTGCCCTTCCCTAAACTTAACCATAGTAGCCCTGTGGTCTTCACACCTAGTGGAGTTTGGTTTTGCCTAGCCTATTTGGATGTAGGCCTATACCTGCCCTTCCCTAAACTTAACCATAGTAGCCCTGTGGTCTTCACACCTAGTGGAGTTTGGTTTTGCCTAGCCTATTTGGATGTAGGCCTATACCTGCCCTTTCCCTAAACTTAACCATAGTAGCCCTGTGGTCTTCACACCTAGTGGAGTTTGGTTTTGCCTAGCCTATTTGGATGTAGGCCTATACCTGCCCTTCCCTAAACTTAACCATAGTAGCCCTGTGGTCTTCACACCTAGTGGAGTTTGGTTTTGCCTAGCCTATTTGGATGTAGGCCTATACCTGCCCTTCCCTAAACTTAACCATAGTAGCCCTGTGGTCTTCACACCTAGTGGAGTTTGGTTTTGCCTAGCCTATTTGGATGTAGGCCTATACCTGCCCTTCCCTAAACTTAACCATAGTAGCCCTGTGGTCTTCACACCTAGTGGAGTTTGGTTTTGCCTAGCCTATTTGGATGTAGGCCTATACCTGCCCTTTCCCTAAACTTAACCATAGTAGCCCTGTGGTCTTCACACCTAGTGGAGTTTGGTTTTGCCTAGCCTATTTGGATGTAGGCCTATACCTGCCCTTTCCCTAAACTTAACCATAGTAGCCCTGTGGTCTTCACACCTAGTGGAGTTTGGTTTTGCCTAGCCTATTTGGATGTAGGCCTATACCTGCCCTTCCCTAAACTTAACCATAGTAGCCCTGTGGTCTTCACACCTAGTGGAGTTTGGTTTTGCCTAGCCTATTTGGATGTAGGCCTATACCTGCCCTTCCCTAAACTTAACCATAGTAGCCCTGTGGTCTTCACACCTAGTGGAGTTTGGTTTTGCCTAGCCTATTTGGATGTAGGCCTATACCTGCCCTTTCCCTAAACTTAACCATAGTAGCCCTGTGGTCTTCACACCTAGTGGAGTTTGGTTTTGCCTAGCCTATTTGGATGTAGGCCTATACCTGCCCTTCCCTAAACTTAACCATAGTAGCCCTGTGGTCTTCACACCTAGTGGAGTTTGGTTTTGCCTAGCCTATTTGGATGTAGGCCTATACCTGCCCTTTCCCTAAACTTAACCATAGTAGCCCTGTGGTCTTCACACCTAGTGGAGTTTGGTTTTGCCTAGCCTATTTGGATGTAGGCCTATACCTGCCCTTTCCCTAAACTTAACCATAGTAGCCCTGTGGTCTTCACACCTAGTGGAGTTTGGTTTTGCCTAGCCTATTTGGATGTAGGCCTATACCTGCCCTTCCCTAAACTTAACCATAGTAGCCCTGTGGTCTTCACACCTAGTGGAGTTTGGTTTTGCCTAGCCTATTTGGATGTAGGCCTATACCTGCCCTTCCCTAAACTTAACCATAGTAGCCCTGTGGTCTTCACACCTAGTGGAGTTTGGTTTTGCCTAGCCTATTTTGATCTAGGCCTATACCTGCCCTTTCCCTAAACTTAACCATAGTAGCCCTGTGGTCTTCACACCTAGTGGAGTTTGGTTTTGCCTAGCCTATTTGGATGTAGGCCTATACCTGCCCTTCCCTAAACTTAACCATAGTAGCCCTGTGGTCTTCACACCTAGTGGAGTTTGGTTTTGCCTAGCCTATTTGGATGTAGGCCTATACCTGCCCTTCCCTAAACTTAACCATAGTAGCCCTGTGGTCTTCACACCTAGTGGAGTTTGGTTTTGCCTAGCCTATTTGGATGTAGGCCTATACCTGCCCTTCCCTAAACTTAACCATAGTAGCCCTGTGGTCTTCACACCTAGTGGAGTTTGGTTTTGCCTAGCCTATTTGGATGTAGGCCTATACCTGCCTTTCCCTAAACTTAACCATAGTAGCCCTGTGGTCTTCACACCTAGTGGAGTTTGGTTTTGCCTAGCCTATTTGGATGTAGGCCTATACCTGCCCTTCCCTAAACTTAACCATAGTAGCCCTGTGGTCTTCACACCTAGTGGAGTTTGGTTTTGCCTAGCCTATTTGGATGTAGGCCTATACCTGCCCTTCCCTAAACTTAACCATAGTAGCCCTGTGGTCTTCACACCTAGTGGAGTTTGGTTTTGCCTAGCCTATTTGGATGTAGGCCTATACCTGCCCTTCCCTAAACTTAACCATAGTAGCCCTGTGGTCTTCACACCTAGTGGAGTTTGGTTTTGCCTAGCCTATTTGGATGTAGGCCTATACCTGCCTTTCCCTAAACTTAACCATAGTAGCCCTGTGGTCTTCACACCTAGTGGAGTTTGGTTTTGCCTAGCCTATTTGGATGTAGGCCTATACCTGCCCTTCCCTAAACTTAACCATAGTAGCCCTGTGGTCTTCACACCTAGTGGAGTTTGGTTTTGCCTAGCCTATTTGGATGTAGGCCTATACCTGCCCTTTCCCTAAACTTAACCATAGTAGCCCTGTGGTCTTCACACCTAGTGGAGTTTGGTTTTGCCTAGCCTATTTGGATGTAGGCCTATACCTGCCCTTTCCCTAAACTTAACCATAGTAGCCCTGTGGTCTTCACACCTAGTGGAGTTTGGTTTTGCCTAGCCTATTTGGATGTAGGCCTATACCTGCCCTTCCCTAAACTTAACCATAGTAGCCCTGTGGTCTTCACACCTAGTGGAGTTTGGTTTTGCCTAGCCTATTTGGATGTAGGCCTATACCTGCCTTTCCCTAAACTTAACCATAGTAGCCCTGTGGTCTTCACACCTAGTGGAGTTTGGTTTTGCCTAGCCTATTTGGATGTAGGCCTATACCTGCCCTTCCCTAAACTTAACCATAGTAGCCCTGTGGTCTTCACACCTAGTGGAGTTTGGTTTTGCCTAGCCTATTTGGATGTAGGCCTATACCTGCCCTTTCCCTAAACTTAACCATAGTAGCCCTGTGGTCTTCACACCTAGTGGAGTTTGGTTTTGCCTAGCCTATTTGGATGTAGGCCTATACCTGCCCTTTCCCTAAACTTAACCATAGTAGCCCTGTGGTCTTCACACCTAGTGGAGTTTGGTTTTGCCTAGCCTATTTGGATGTAGGCCTATACCTGCCCTTCCCTAAACTTAACCATAGTAGCCCTGTGGTCTTCACACCTAGTGGAGTTTGGTTTTGCCTAGCCTATTTGGATGTAGGCCTATACCTGCCCTTCCCTAAACTTAACCATAGTAGCCCTGTGGTCTTCACACCTAGTGGAGTTTGGTTTTGCCTAGCCTATTTGGATGTAGGCCTATACCTGCCCTTTCCCTAAACTTAACCATAGTAGCCCTGTGGTCTTCACACCTAGTGGAGTTTGGTTTTGCCTAGCCTATTTGGATGTAGGCCTATACCTGCCCTTCCCTAAACTTAACCATAGTAGCCCTGTGGTCTTCACACCTAGTGGAGTTTGGTTTTGCCTAGCCTATTTGGATGTAGGCCTATACCTGCCCTTCCCTAAACTTAACCATAGTAGCCCTGTGGTCTTCACACCTAGTGGAGTTTGGTTTTGCCTAGCCTATTTGGATGTAGGCCTATACCTGCCCTTCCCTAAACTTAACCATAGTAGCCCTGTGGTCTTCACACCTAGTGGAGTTTGGTTTTGCCTAGCCTATTTGGATGTAGGCCTATACCTGCCCTTCCCTAAACTTAACCATAGTAGCCCTGTGGTCTTCACACCTAGTGGAGTTTGGTTTTGCCTAGCCTATTTGGATGTAGGCCTATACCTGCCCTTCCCTAAACTTAACCATAGTAGCCCTGTGGTCTTCACACCTAGTGGAGTTTGGTTTTGCCTAGCCTATTTGGATGTAGGCCTATACCTGCCCTTCCCTAAACTTAACCATAGTAGCCCTGTGGTCTTCACACCTAGTGGAGTTTGGTTTTGCCTAGCCTATTTGGATGTAGGCCTATACCTGCCCTTTCCCTAAACTTAACCATAGTAGCCCTGTGGTCTTCACACCTAGTGGAGTTTGGTTTTGCCTAGCCTATTTGGATGTAGGCCTATACCTGCCCTTCCCTAAACTTAACCATAGTAGCCCTGTGGTCTTCACACCTAGTGGAGTTTGGTTTTGCCTAGCCTATTTGGATGTAGGCCTATACCTGCCCTTCCCTAAACTTAACCATAGTAGCCCTGTGGTCTTCACACCTAGTGGAGTTTGGTTTTGCCTAGCCTATTTGGATGTAGGCCTATACCGGCCCTTCCCTAAACTTAACCATAGTAGCCCTGTGGTCTTCACACCTAGTGGAGTTTGGTTTTGCCTAGCCTATTTGGATGTAGGCCTATACCTGCCCTTCCCTAAACTTAACCATAGTAGCCCTGTGGTCTTCACACCTAGTGGAGTTTGGTTTTGCCTAGCCTATTTGGATGTAGGCCTATACCTGCCCTTCCCTAAACTTAACCATAGTAGCCCTGTGGTCTTCACACCTAGTGGAGTTTGGTTTTGCCTAGCCTATTTGGATGTAGGCCTATACCGGCCCTTCCCTAAACTTAACCATAGTAGCCCTGTGGTCTTCACACCTAGTGGAGTTTGGTTTTGCCTAGCCTATTTGGATGTAGGCCTATACCTGCCCTTCCCTAAACTTAACCATAGTAGCCCTGTGGTCTTCACACCTAGTGGAGTTTGGTTTTGCCTAGCCTATTTGGATGTAGGCCTATACCTGCCCTTTCCCTAAACTTAACCATAGTAGCCCTGTGGTCTTCACACCTAGTGGAGTTTGGTTTTGCCTAGCCTATTTGGATGTAGGCCTATACCGGCCCTTTCCCTAAACTTAACCATAGTAGCCCTGTGGTCTTCACACCTAGTGGAGTTTGGTTTTGCCTAGCCTATTTTGATCTAGGCCTATACCTGCCCTTCCCTAAACTTAACCATAGTAGCCCTGTGGTCTTCACACCTAGTGGAGTTTGGTTTTGCCTAGCCTATTTGGATGTAGGCCTATACCTGCCCTTCCCTAAACTTAACCATAGTAGCCCTGTGGTCTTCACACCTAGTGGAGTTTGGTTTTGCCTAGCCTATTTGGATGTAGGCCTATACCTGCCCTTCCCTAAACTTAACCATAGTAGCCCTGTGGTCTTCACACCTAGTGGAGTTTGGTTTTGCCTAGCCTATTTGGATGTAGGCCTATACCTGCCCTTCCCTAAACTTAACCATAGTAGCCCTGTGGTCTTCACACCTAGTGGAGTTTGGTTTTGCCTAGCCTATTTGGATGTAGGCCTATACCTGCCCTTCCCTAAACTTAACCATAGTAGCCCTGTGGGCTTCACACCTAGTGGAGTTTGGTTTTGCCTAGCCTATTTGGATGTAGGCCTATACCTGCCCTTCCCTAAACTTAACCATAGTAGCCCTGTGGTCTTCACACCTAGTGGAGTTTGGTTTTGCCTAGCCTATTTGGATGTAGGCCTATACCTGCCCTTTCCCTAAACTTAACCATAGTAGCCCTGTGGTCTTCACACCTAGTGGAGTTTGGTTTTGCCTAGCCTATTTGGATGTAGGCCTATACCTGCCCTTCCCTAAACTTAACCATAGTAGCCCTGTGGTCTTCACACCTAGTGGAGTTTGGTTTTGCCTAGCCTATTTGGATGTAGGCCTATACCTGCCCTTTCCCTAAACTTAACCATAGTAGCCCTGTGGTCTTCACACCTAGTGGAGTTTGGTTTTGCCTAGCCTATTTGGATGTAGGCCTATACCGGCCCTTTCCCTAAACTTAACCATAGTAGCCCTGTGGTCTTCACACCTAGTGGAGTTTGGTTTTGCCTAGCCTAATTTTGATCTAGGCCTATACCTGCCCTTTCCCTAAACTTAACCATAGTAGCCCTGTGGTCTTCACACCTAGTGGAGTTTGGTTTTGCCTAGCCTATTTGGATGTAGGCCTATACTGCCCTTTCCCTAAACTTAACCATAGTAGCCCTGTGGTCTTCACACCTAGTGAGTTTGGTTTTGCCTAACCTATTTGGATGTAGGCCTATACCTGCCCTTCCCTAAACTTAACCATAGTAGCCCTGTGGTCTTCACACCTAGTGGAGTTTGGTTTTGCCTAGCCTATTTGGATGTAGGCCAATACCTGCCTTTCCCTAAACTTAACCATAGTAGCCCTGTGGTCTTCACACCTAGTGGAGTTGGTTTTGCCTAGCCTATTTGGATGTAGGCCTATACTGCCCTTTCCCTAAACTTAACCATAGTAGCCCTGTGGTCTTCACACCTAGTGGGTTGGTTTTGCCTAGCCTATTTGGATGTAGGCCTATACCTGCCCTTCCCTAAACTTAACCATAGTAGCCCTGTGGTCTTCACACCTAGTGGAGTTTGGTTTTGCCTAGCCTATTTGGATGTAGGCCTATACCTGCCCTTTCCCTAAACTTAACCATAGTAGCCCTGTGGTCTTCACACCTAGTGGAGTTTGGTTTTGCCTAGCCTATTTGGATGTAGGCCTATACCGCCCTTCCCTAAACTTAACCATAATAGCCCTGTGGTAAAACACCTAGTGGAGTTTGGTTTTGCCTAGCCTATTTGGATGTAGGCCTATACCTGCCCTTCCTAAACTTAACCATAGTAGCCCTGTGGTCTTCACACCTAGTGGGTTTGGTTTTGCCTAGCCTATTTGGATGTAGGCTATACCTGCCCTTTCCTAAACCTAACCATAGTAGCCCTGTGGTTGTCACACTGAGTGGAGTTTGGTTTGGCTAGGCCTATTTGTGATCTATGCCTATACCTGCCCTTTCCTAAACCTAACCATAGTAGCCCTGTGGTCTTCACACCTGGGGTTTGGTTTTGCCTAGCCTATTTGGATGTAGGCCTATACCTGCCCTTCCCTAAACTTAACCATAGTAGCCCTGTGGTCTTCACACCTAGTGGAGTTT
>NW_024121150.1:160954-399772 GCF_016745375.1 Pimephales promelas
TTCTCCACTCACAGCAGTGGGCGTTTTACTTCCAAGTCTTCAATGCGAGACGCCCATAAAAACCAAGTGTTTCTGAGCTGGGCTCAAAACTAGGGTAGAAAATAGCCTATTACTTATTTATTTTTATGTTTTTGAATGCAAATACCAAGCGAACATCATAAATTGACCTCAGACAACAATATGATAAAATTTAAAAAGCCAGTTCATGACCCCTTTAAGATTTTACGCCAAAGATCACTGGCTTCCGGTAACGTCAGGTCAGAGGTCTCTCTTCCGCGTACGGCCATTAACGAAAGCCAATGATTAGAGTTTAAAGTTATAATTATGGATATGTCTCTTGCTTTTTTTGTATAACTCTGATTGTGTTTGGCTGAAAGAAGAAAGTCATACACACCTAGGATGACTTGAGGGTAAATTAACGTAAATTATGGGATGATCATTTTTGGTTGAACCATCCCTTTAAGTGCAGTCATTACCAGCACTGTCTATTATATCAATACAAAAGAATACATTGCAGATAATAATTGTAGGGTTTGGTCCATTAAGAGACTACATCTTTGTGAAATTACATTTCAGTGAATTTTCTTTCAATGTGTTATGATTTCAGTTATGATATTGCTTGGAACTGAGAATTCCCTCTACATCTGTATATTCAACCAAAATGATGTTCTTAAAAAAATAAAAAAAAACAGCACCAGATGATTTAAAATTGTGACATAATCTGTATTTATTGTCAGTCAGGATACACAGCTTTCAAACAGAAGTCTCAACACAGAGAGAAAACAAACAGATGTATTTGTGGCCATACGGTGCTATATCAACATTCACACACACAAGGCTTGCCACAATATCAAGTTGTGAAAATATGAATCATATTTAAACAACCGGAGCATTAAGGGACGGTTTGGTCTTTCAAATCTTCAGCAGGAGATACTGACTCGCTGATCTCTGCAGAGTCTTCTTTGCTAAGGCTCTTGAGGCATTTTTCGAGTCTCTTGATGCACAATGTTATGTCTTCTTTGGTTATTCCAATAGCGGAGGCTGCATTAAGGTACGGGCACGGATAGGAATCCGTGTGTGACATGAAGCCATTGAACGTGTGTCCACTCACGGTCTGTTCCACACCCAGTGGGACCACCCTGCAACAAAATTTTGCATGAATGAACAAGCCATCTGATTTATTTCCGCATTGCTTCTCCTACAGAAACATCACTGTTTTGTTCAGTAGCTTCTTCTGTGCAAGAGAAAGCAAACAACACCGCAAGAGACAAATCTTATATGCTTTACATCAGAACAAGTGACTGAAGTTATTTAATTAATTATTATATATTTGGTTTATATATGCACTTGCAGATAATATCCTATTAATTAAATAAGAGGCCATGTGAATTTAGAGAGTACACCTTCATTAGTAACACTTTAATGTAGTACTTTTAAAAAAAACGTTTGCTGATAATTTACACACCCCCATGTCATCCAAGATGTCCATGTCTTTCTTTCTTCAGTCGAAAAAAAATCAAGGTTTTTTAAGGTCAAATGCTCGCCTTGCTCTGTTCTGTGACGCGCGTTCGTGACTCTCCTGTTCGAACTCGTTTATCAAAATGAACGAATCTTTTCCCGATTCAATTTGTTCATTTCTTCATTCGTTGAATGAACCAAATGACACGAAAAAAGATGTTCATTTTGATAAACGAATTCGAACGGGAGAGTCACGAACGTGCATCACAGAACAGAGCAAGGCGAGCATTTGAGCTTATAAAACGTAAACTTTTTTTTTTTTTAATGAGTGATCGTTTCACTTGATAAGTCCCTTATTCATCGTCTGGAATCGTTTAAAGCCCTTTGAACAGTTTGCACTGAAACTGTCTTTTGGACTTTGAACCGTTTGGTTCCCAGTAAAGAAAGACATGGACATCTTGGATGACATGGGGTGAGTAAATTATCAGTAAAAGTTTTTTTAAAAGTGAACTACTCCTTTAATAACTACAAATTATGCTTACTTTTATGCAACTAACTCTAAACCAAACCTTAATCCTAACCTTAGTAAGTACATGTGTTTAATTATTATTAGCCAGTCTGTTACAGTGTAATTATACATTTAAAGGAGTAGTTCACTTTTGAAAAAACTTGTGCTGATAATTTACTCACCTCCATGCCATCCAAGATGTCCATGTCTTTCTTTCTTCAGTCAAAAAGAAATTAAGGTTTTTGATGAAAACATTCCAGGATTTTTCTCCATATAATGGACTTCAGTGGGAACCAAGACGGTTCAAGTTCTAAAAGAAACTTTCAGTACAAACTGCAAACTTGTTCAAAGGGCTTTAAACGATTCCAGACGATGAATAAGGGTCTTATCAAGCGAAACGATCGCTCGTTTTATAAATAAATAACAAAGTTTACGTTTTATAAGATCAAACGCACTCCTGTTCGAACTCGTTCATCAAAATAAACAAATCTATTTCCGAGTCATTTGGTTCATTCGGCTGAAGAAATGAACGAATTGATTCGGAAAAAGATTCGTTCATTTTGTTGAACGAGTTCAAACAGGAGAGTCACGAACATGCACCACAGGACAGAGCAAGGCGAGCGTTTGATCTTATAAAAAAAAAATGAGCGATCGTTTCGCTTGATAAGACCCTTATTTATCATCTGGAATCGTTTAAAGCCCTTTGAACAAGTTTGCAGTTTGTACTGAAAGTTTCTTTTGTCTGGTTCCCACTGAAGTCCATTATATGGAGAAAAATCCTGGAACGTTTTCATCAAAAACCTTCATTTCTTTTCGACTGAAGAAAGAAAGACATGGACATCTTGGATGACATGGGGGTGAGTAAATTATCAGCAAAAGTTTTTTGAAAAGTGAACTACTCCTTTAAATACTAAGACACCTTAAAATAAAGGGGAAGTTCTTAACACACTTAAGTACAGTACAGTTAAAAAAGTGCACTTTATGATAATGTCAAATGAACAGTTTTCTTATAAAACATATTACCTCATTGTTTTAATAATTTTTTGTCATGTTTTAAACAAGTACACTTGTTTTGGTGTTGCCTAACATACTAAAGCACATGCAAAGTACATGATTATAATAAACTGTTGTTTTATTCGAAATAATACAATATTAACATTTAACATACTAAATTGCAACTTTACAACAAATGTGTAATTATAAATATACATTTAAATACATGACATTCCTTGTGCTATAGTTTTCTGCATGCATGACTAGCTACACTAAGAATCATTCTACACAAAAGTTCCGCAACATGTAGCCTATATCTAAAAAAATATGTCATCTGAGCAAGATTAAGAATAGAATTTTATATTTGATGTAAAAAGGCAAGGACAGATGACAGAAAACTGACATTTCCAGTAGTATCGATATGGTAGTGGTAGTGGCACATCATTTATTTCAACTGAAACATTAAATGTTTTTCTGTCTACTGTCTCTTCTCAAAGATTTCCTAAATATCAAACATAATTTACAGTAAGCTATTGATGAACCCACAAACCAAACCAGGATGTACCTTATCTAATGTTATGCAATTTGGACAAAGAAAACAAAAGTTCTCAATACTTGTTACAAATAGTTGTGTCATCCTAATTATTACCACAATGATGGATTTCTAAAAATTATCAATTAAACTGGTCATCTAAAAATTAACGAGGGAGACAAATAGAGTCTCTCTTTCCAGGCGAAAGAGTTTCTGAAACGAAACATGAGCCAATTCAGAGAGTTTTACACGGCTCTATCCAAATTCACAGACATTCAGTTCAAGCTTAAATTATGGTGTCATATTTATTCATTGCACATCTATCACTGCAGATATAGTGCACAGTCTGTGACAGACTAAAAGGATAATGCAACAAGATAAACCCTTGAGAATGAGAATGACTCCCTTTTAAATAATGAAAGTGGACAGCAGAAAGAAAGTTGAATCAATATTTCAGCAGATCATCTAGTGTCCAGTAGAAAATATGGCAACACTTTATTTTACAGTGTCCTTGTTACACGTTGCATGTAGTTATTATATTAATAACTATAAATGATGCATGATTACATGTTATGTAACTAACCCTAAACCAAACCCTAATGCTAATGCTAGGAAGTACATGTAATTATTATTACTCTGTATTAAATGTGTAATTACACTAACAAGGAAAGTAAAGTGTGACCGAAAATATAAACAGAAGAAAAATAATGTAGCTTTGGGATGTAAAAGTATTTAATCAGTCAGCTTGTATACAGTATATAAAAATTAATTGTAAGCTAGCTACAGTGACCCCAGAAAGGACTTTTAACTCCCAGAAGAAGGCATGCGTCAGAAACGCGTTGGAGTTTTTAAGATGGTGAATTTGACCAAGCCATATTAATAAAGGCTTTTTAACTTTTTTACTTGAGAGTGCCTTAAAGTTCTCTTGTTTTATTCTTCAGAAAGTATTTTGAGACCAAACTTTAAGTTGCATAAGGATAACAAGCACACTTCTCACAACATTTCATGAAAAAGGCTATGTTAGCAAGTCAACTGTAAGGTTAGAGATTATATAACAATATACTAGGGCTGGGTAACGATTAATCGCGATTAATCGCATCCAAAATAAAAGTTTGTGTTTACATAATATATAATTGTACATAATGTATATTTATTTTGTATAAAAAAAAATCACACACATGTATGTATATATTTAAGAAAAATGTGTTACTAATATATATAAAATATTAATATTTAATATAAATCATCAAATCAAATTTATATCAAGTATATACATGCAAAACATTTCTTAAATATAAACATGCATGTGTGTGTATTTATATATACAAAATAATTATATACTCTACACACACATATATTATGTAAACACAAATTTTTATTTTGGATACAATTAATCGCGATTAATCATTTAGACACTGACTTCACATCCACTATACTTTATCAAATTTTTGCTTTGAAGTGAAATTACAGGATAGTATATGTATGCTCACCTGGCCCCAGACACCTGTCTGGTGAAGAGCATGGAGCCCAGCTGAGTGACAGCTGCGTTACTGTGTGTCTGGAGACGGTTCAGTGACACAGCTGGAGTGCATAGGGACAACATAGACAACTTTTCATACATTTGCACTTTAAAACATTTGTTTTAGCTTGAAAACAGTTTGAAAAAGACACTTAATTGATTTAAAATTAAATAGAATTAGATGAACTGAATACTTTTCTAACCCATTTAAAGGAATAGTTCACTTAAATATAAATTCTGCCATCATTTACTCACCCTCAAGTTGTTTCAAACCTGTATGAAACTTCTGCTGAACACAAATAAAGATATTTTGATGAATGTCAGTACACTTGTTGGTTTAACTTAAAAAATGAAGTAACCTGGTTGCCTTAAAATTTTAAGTTCATTGAAATGGAAAAATTGAGTTAATACAATGAAGAGATTGATTTAATCACCAGAAACCCAAAATATTATGTTATCTGAACTACTTAAATTATTTAAGTTGATTTGATAAAAGAAAAAAATTTTACAAATCATGAAAATATTTTTTACAGTGTAACCAGAAAGTTGATGAACCCTATTGACTTCCATAGTAGGAAAATGAAGACAATGATGTACTGTACATCAACTGTTTGGTTACAGACATTCTTCAAAATATCTTTCTTTATGTTCTGCAGAAGAAAGAAATTAGAGCAATTTTTTAAAAATTATTATTAATCAAATCATATTTATATTAATACAACTAGGTTTCACAAAAGGGTTATTGACTGATAGCACCATAAGAACGCTTAAGGAGCCATATAACCATATGTTGCGCGGCCTTACTGGGTAAATGTATTTGGTCCCCATGAGGAAAACAACTCATACATATTAACGATGGTTTCTGAAAAGGTAAAAATATTAAAATCTGTTATTCATAGATGCCACCTACGTCACTACAAATAGAACGCCGCCATATTTGCGACCGACTCAGTAGGCTAATGTTACTCATTCACTTTCATTCCATCGACAAGAAGAGTCTCCATTAGGCTACATATTCAAAAATGTCCCTTTGTACCCACGGAAAGAAAACTTAAGGATTTGCACATGAAGGTGAGTAGTTAAATGACGGCAGAATTATCATTTTTGGAAGAACTAGTCCTTTAATATGCATTTCAAGGCTGAGATTATGCATCGTCTGCAGAGCTAACATTACTTACACAAAATAACATCTAAATTAGAGCCAGACCGATATATCGGCCGGCCGATATTATCGGCTGGCCGATATTATCGGCCGATATTAGGCATTTTCCATAATATCGGTATCGGCAGTCATAATGGCCGATAAATAAATATTTAAAAAATAAAATAAAAATGGACAAAACACATTTCAATCATCTCTCCTTGGTCTGTTATATTGAAAATGTATGTTTTACAATTTGCAGTATGATGTTATCTATTGCTAAATTATGACTCATCATAGACTAGCTAACCACAAAGCTGGCTAATGCCACTATCATCAGTGGAAGACCGCTAACGTTAACATTAATGAGCTTGGAAACCACAATGAACTTTTTCTGCCTAAATAAAGTAATGATTACTGTATTTATAACTAGCATATCTCTAGTTACAGTCCCTACATTGTAAAATGTAAGTTATACTTGCGAGGAGTGAACATTTAGACAGAGAAAAAGTATCAAACGTATCTTATGCAGAGAAGTTAGCTTTTCTTTTACACGTGTGTGAAATCCAACAATATTTAAAAAAAAAAAATAAAAATATCGGCCGATATATCGGAATATCGGATTTTAAAACCCAAAAATATTTGTATCGGTATCGGCCTTCAAAATCCTTTATCGGTCAGGCTTTAATCTAAATCGCATGTGATGAAGACAATATCTTTAGGAACTTCAGAAAAATATTTATTATATTTAGGTAGGTATTAACTAACAGACAGACAGACAGTTATGTTCAAAATAACCCCAAATCTAATAACTTACCATGATAAAGTGCATTTAAACAGATCCAACAATTAAAATGAAAGAAAAAAAAAACATTATCTGTCGATATCTGTTTGTATAATGTTGGCCACTGAGAGTAGGCTATAATAGAAATATAATTAACCACAAACCAGCAACATGAGACTTCAAGTCTTTTAAATAAATTATTTTCTCTTCTCTCTTCTTTTGGTATAGAATAACATGCCAGTTCAGGGTTCCTCTTTCGGCTGTTGTTGCAGCCAACTGCACAACATATTGCAGGCATTATTGAGGCCGTCGGTCACGTTGACGTCACGTGAACCGACTGAATTGTAGGTTTAGGGGATAGAATGTACAGTTTGAAGTATAAAAATCATGTCTATGGAAATTCCCAAAGGAAACCCAACTTGTCTGTGTGTGTGTGTGTGTGTGTGTGTTAAATGTTGCTTGCAAAAGAAAAAGCAAAATTCTGTCAAAATACATAATAACTTCTGAACAGCTGTCAATAGAGAAAAAATAAGAGATGCTCTTTACAGTCAAATGGTGTTGGTTAGTTTCAGCATCTACCAGCAGAGGCTAACAGGTTAATGCTAACCAACCAAACCTTGACCCCTTGTGCAACAAGCAAAAACTTTTGGAACTATTTTCATTTACAATCAAACAATAATTGTTCATTAAACTGTTTTATAAAAGCAGCAACAGCCCTCTTGCTCATATGACACGGCACTATATGTATTATTTCTCACCCAGTGATATTGGATTGTGTGGCGTATGCAGCAGTCTCTCCCCGTGCCTCTCAGCTAGAGCTTTCAGCTCCTGTGCCAGGTGGCTGTACAGCTCCTGTGGGCCATACAAAACACGTTATAAATAGCTTTCCACACTCCACTTTACACACCTTTTTCTGTTGCACATTCTGTTTTCTGCTCATATAGCATTTCGGTGTCTGTTGGCCTTCAGTACACCCACCACCTGCATCATTCTCCAGCCCCCTAGCTCTCTCCTTTCCAGGCAAACACACAGCCTGCTTTCCCATCTGAAGCTGTAATGTAATTGCGTCAACAGAATCAGCTATGTTGGCAGAGTTGTGGGTCTACCACTGGGATCAATTATAAATGAACTGTAAGAGGTTGCAGCCCCCTATTATGATGCTGTTAGTAAGACAGTATGAAAACGCAGAGACAATAAGCGGCTGTCTTTAACAGTTCATATTATGCAAGCGAAATTCATCCTAGCAACCAGATGGAAAACCCTAGCAACCAAACACCACTGCCCTAGCAATCACCCACAAGACTATAGAATGTTTGCACAGGCAAAAACGTTGAAATCTAAAAAAAATAAAATAAATCACCCTTGTGAAAGCTTTAAATGCTTTGAATGTGCACTTTAAATATTTTAAATAAAAGTAAATATGAAAATTACACTTTAAATACTTTAAACAAAGAAGTATTGTGGTACATTTTGGGATTGAATGAGTGCATTTATATAAATTTCAATTAGAATACTTTTTGATTTAATTGCAATTAACATGTAAATGAGTGTTGGAGAATTGCATTCAGTTTGCATTTAAGTATGTTCTTTTTGATGTATATTACTTCTGTAACAAGTACTCTTTTTGAAAAGTATGCCAAAGTACACTTCCTTTTTCTCATGGGGACAGTCCAAATCTTTCTCCTTTGGCTAAAACCTGTTAGACCACCAAATCTGACCACAGAGAACATCTTATGTGATCAACAAAGGTGGTAAATTATTAATAATCCGGATGCATTAGCAGTAAATCAATATCTCCTTAAGTTTCTCATCGCATAATTGCTAGTGGTATTTTCCTCCACGTACTCAAGTCTCATTGGGATAATATGCCCACCTGCCAGTGGTTCTCAACCAGGGGGCCTCAGTAAACTTCCAAGGGGGCCACAGAATGACTATGTTGGTTAAAGATGTGGAAAGTGATTTCTGGATGCCTCTTTTATCATAGTTGAAGCAAAGCAAAATGATGCTTTGAGAAAAATAAAGTATAGATAATGAACGAACAACAAGGAAGAAAAAAATGAACATACAGTACACAAGAGTATATACAAGCAAGAGTTTGTTGTTAGACACCAGCAGCACATGAGCTCCAGACGAACTTCTTCATCCGGTGGGTAATATTTAATATTAGTGCGTAAATTTCACTTCAAACTTTTGTTTTTTACACGCGTCAATTTCGCTCTTGACACGCGAATGGATTCAAAGTAGTCAAGCGTATAACTAGACGTGGTAGGCAAGAATTCGACGCGCTATTCACATCTGGTGTGAACGCACAGTAACACATCACACTCCACTGTGTTGGTGGCAGTTTCAGTAGATTTACTCACTAATTGTGGAAACACAATAAGAATGGAAACTAAAATAAGGTAGTATCGTGCTATAGCACACATTATATCAGCTGTAGTTCTGGCACCTCAGTCCCAATACTGTAAAACTCGACGAGAACATTTCATTGGCGTTCTGTTCTAATGCACTTTTTCTGAGCGCGCACTGTCAAACAGGGCCAAACTGGAATTTTGTTGGGTCAAACTCTGATAGTGATGGGGGGCCGAGACCGAGAGAGCAACATGGAGCTAAATGGAAAAAATATGCACCAAACAAGCCACTTTTTTGCTGTTTTCATGAATTCAAAAGTTGGGTGACCCTCCCCCTAGACTAAAAATAGTTAGATGACCCTCCCCTCAACAAAGAATAAAAAGACATGACCCTCCCCTATTTTCTTCCAGTGGCCCTTTACATAATACCGAATGGTCCCTTACACTTTCCCTCCAACTAAAGTAAAAGTTAAAGTACTAAAATTACAAACTGAAATAAAACTAAAATTGAATAAAAAAGAAAAAAATATTACAAATATTTAGAAATGTATTTAAAAACAAAAACTAATAAAAATGACAAAAGTATAAATATATATATATATAAATATATATAAATGTGTTTAATATTAATAAAAGCTAATATATACATATTACTAAATTATGCATAAAACTAAATTATCTAAAATATAAAAAACAAATAAAAATAATTCACATAAAATTATCAAAATAAAAATCTTAAATTGAAAAATGAAAATACAGTATTTAAATAATGTCAGTATATTATTAATACTAAATTAGCAGTCAAAAAGCCCAGCTACAATTGGAAGTTATGAGTCCAGATGCTTTTAAAAAAAAAAAATGTTTTACCTTTCTCTCAGACAGAAGTTTCTTGTAGCCACTGGCCCCCAGTGTGAGCAGCGTAATGAGGACGTCTAAAGACGGGGAAGCAGAAGCTCGACCTGGACAAGAGCAGGTAATCTCAATGACTTTAACATCAACAGCTTGCAATAGTACTGCTTAAGTAAATTGTAATGCATTAAAGAAATACTTCTCATTGCAACACGTTATTGCAGTTCATAGTGAATTTGAAGTATAAACAAAATAAGGATGCATGATACATCAGTACCATAACAAAACTAAAAACTAAAGAAAATTAAAACAACCGATTTTAGTTTTAAGTCTTTATTATTTTTAGTTGTTTAGAGAAAACATTATAGAATGATAGTTATTGTCAATAACATGAACATGATCAGCTTGTTGTATCAGTCTGAATTTTAATACTGGTTCATTCCCACATCCTTTGGATTTGATAACCTCTGCGGTAAAATTCATAAGCAGTATTCACTCGTTTGACAATGGACCAAATTACAAGCACTTTCCACTGTCTAACTCACTCTAGCACACTCAGTGAATCAATAGTATTAGGAGTGTTTGGGATTTCCTCTGCAGTGCAGAAGAAAGTGGGAGGGATATGTGGGAGCCAGCAGAGAGCAGTTCTGATGTGGCACACTGCACAAACAAAAACTCTTTCTAGATTTCTAGAGATAGTGTACGTGCAAGAGGAAATGGAATATGAAAAATACACATTCACGCAGACCACTTTTTACACTAAATATTCAGTATGTTTAAAGGGATAGCAGTATTTTAGTCTTGTATTTCAGACTCTGCAAATGTCTGACTTCAGACATTAAGTTTGTAACAGATCACTCATCTACAACATGTTTGCGGTTTAAAGAAAATATGCATACCAGGGTACATCTTACTGATCTCCTTAATGAAGCTCTCATCAAACCCTGCGATGATGGCACCACCAACTGGGACCATGAAGTTTTTATCAAGACTTTGGACAAAAGCATCGATTCTCCCAACGCGAGCCCCCTATAAAAACATCTCATCAGGTTTCATTGAAATAAAGTAAATTATTGCAATATATTTACACAAAAAAGTATGTTACCTGCTGAATAAGGTGCATACATTTGGATGATTGCATTCCATATGCATTATTGACTATGTGAGGAATATTGTGCTTGGCACACAGAACAGCAAGTTCCTCTAGCCTGTAAAAATAAAGAAAATAAAGTGACAGTGCAATATATTATATATATATATATATATATATATATATATACACACACCTCCATTAGTGTTTCATAAAAGAAAGAAAATAATATGTGGTCGGATTGTTAGCGAGTAAATGATAACATTTCACTTTTTAACTGTTCCTTTAAACTTTATGTCTACATGCTTATGGAAGCTTTGAAGGCTAATGATTTGTTAGTAAAGAAACTGACCTGTCAGGGACACGTGGTGCAAAACAGGATGTTGTGGAATGGACACAGAGGATGTTTTTAGCACCCAACTCCTCAATCTTCCTCTCCACTTCCTCCATGTTTGTTCTCAGCTCATCTCCTTCCAAGACATTCTCTATCACCACAGGTTCAAACCCTTTCAAAAGTTGGAAAACAAGAGTCCATTTTAAAATTATTTTCTACTCTAATATAAACGAAAGCGGCAAGATGGTCAACTGTGACATATTCAGGTCCCACTTTATATTAGGTGTCTTTAACTACAATGTTCTTATCCTGAACATATTGTCCTGAAAAACACTTTTGATGCTACTGAGAGGGATACAGGTTAGGGACTAAGAGGTCAAAAGTTTAATTGTAGACGCAATTACAGAAATTAATTACAGCTGTAATTACATGTAGGTTTTTTTTTAAATATGTGCAAAGAAAAAACATGTGTGTACACAATAAGGACATTATCTCAAATTATTAATTTAAATCTTAGTGCACAGTAGGTAAAGACCCTTCATATAAAGTGGGTCCTAAAGGGTTACATTCTATTTAAGGTGTCCTTGTTACAGTTAAATTATACATTTAAGTACTGAGTCATATTAATTAAATACATGTACTTACTATAGGGTTATGGTTAGGATTTGGGATTAGTTAAGTTGCATGTAATTATGCATAATTGTTGTTATTATTATAGTAACTACATGTAAGACATGTAACAAGGACACTGTAAAATAAAGTGTTACCAAGAAATATTTTTTTTTTCAATAACAAAAATGACAAAAGCATATAACGAAATAACTGAAACTAAAATGAAATAAATATAAAAGCTATTAACACAGGTGTTCTCTGTGGTGGGCTGTACTGAGAACTGGCCCTCAGGCAATCTTACCAGCAGTCACCATGGATTTGAAACAGGACTTCTGGTCAATGCGAGGCCAGAGGATGTATCGCGCTCCTGGCCTTCTGTGTCTCAGGGTGAGGAAACACAATGTGAGACTCATTCCTGTCGCCATGGGGACCACAAAGCACGAGGACACACTCCTAACACCTGTGAAAACAGAAATATGCACAAAAACACTGGATTATAAGCAAAGGCTTGCTGTTTGCTTGTTTGTTCTGCTTAGTGATGTGTCCCATTACCAAGCATGTTGTTTAATAAAACATCACAGAAAGTACCTGTAAACTTCAGCACATCCAGAACTACTGAATTGGTGATTTTATTCAAGAGGCTGGAACCAGCAGCCTTAGGCTGAACAGCAGCAATGTCACCCGATCGGCCGATTCCATGGATCAGTCTGGGGGGAAAAACAATAAAGCCTTAAAGTAAAAAAGATTATTGTAGAAAATTCAGTTTGTTTTTCCCCCATAAAATATATATTTTTAATAAATTGCTATTTTAAAGGTTCCTAGTTTTGTTTTGGAGGCCTCATACAATAGGTTTGCATGCATTCAAGTTCAAAAAAACACTTTAATTTTCTCATAATATACATTGCAGCATCACTTCTTTTTCTCAGTGTCTGAAACGGTTTGATCAAGGATACGGTCTCTCTAAACCCCTCCTTTACCAGAGCCTACTCTGCTCTGATTGGTCAGAGGGATCAGTCTGTTATGATTGGTCTACTCTGCTCAGGGTTTCGTCTCCCACAGCCAACCATGGTCGTGAGTTACATTGTTATCAATAGAATTCAATGGAATTTTGGGACCATAGTTTGCTAATAATTCTTTTGGAATACACATCCCAGATTGGTTAGATGGTAAAGTCTGTTGTGAATGGTCAGATGGCCCAGTCTGTTGTGATTGGTCTGATGGCTCAGTCAGTTGTGATTGGTCAGATGGCCCAGTCTGTTGTGATTGGTCTGATGGCTCAGTCGGTTGTGATTGGTCAGATGGCCCAGTCTGTTGTGATTGGTCAGATGGCTCAGTATGCAGTCGGTTGTGATTGGTCAGACAGCCCAGTCTGTTGTGATTGGTCTGATGGCCCAGTCTGTTGTGATTGGTCAGATGGCTCAGTCTGCAGTCGGTTGTGATTGGTCAGATGGCCCAGTCTGTTGTGATTGGTCAGATGGCTCAGTCTGCAGTCGGTTGTGATTGGTCAGACAGCCCAGTCTGTTGTGATTGGTCTGATGGCCCAGTCTGTTGTGATTGGTCAGATGGCTCAGTCTGCAGTCGGTTGTGATTGGTCAGATGGCCCAGTCTGTTGTGATTGGTCTGATGGCCCAGTCTGTTGTGATTGGTCAGATGGCTCAGTCTGCAGTCGGTTGTGAATGGTCAGATGGCCCAGTCTGTTGTGATTGGTCAGATGGCCCAGTCTGTTGTGATTGGTCAGATGGCTCAGTCTGCAGTCGGTTGTGATTGGTCAGATGGCCCAGTCTGTTGTGATTGGTCTGACGGCCCAGTCTGTTGTGATTGGTCAGATGGCTCAGTCTGCAGTCTGTTGTGATTGGTCTGATGGCCCAGTCTGTTGTGATTGGTCAGATGGCTCAGTCTGCAGTCGGTTGTGATTGGTCAGATGGCCCAGTCTGTTGTGATTGGTCTGATGGCCCAGTCTGTTGTGATTGGTCAGATGGCTCAGTCTGCAGTCGGTTGTGATTGGTCAGATGGCCCAGTCTGTTGTGATTGGTCTGATGGCCCAGTCTGTTGTGATTGGTCAGATGGCTCAGTCTGCAGTCGGTTGTGATTGGTCAGACAGCCCAGTCTGTTGTGATTGGTCTGATGGCCCAGTCTGTTGTGATTGGTCAGATGGCCCAGTCTGTTGTGAATGGTTTGATGGCCCGGTCTGTTGTGAATGGTCAGATGGCCCAGTCTGTTGTGATTGGTCAGATGGCCCAGTCTGCAGTCTGTTGTGATTGGTCAGATGGCCCAGTCTGTTGTGAATGGTCAGATGGCCCAGTCTGTTGCAATTGGTCGACCGCTTACAGCTAGTGTCAGAAACCAAACGCCCATTACTATATCTGAATTTCAGCTGTAGAGGCTTTCTCAGCACTTGATGCAGTGATACGAAAAGCAACGATGGCATTGGTTTTACTGTATCAATTCAACCCTGAGTCCTCTTCATGCAAAGTGTATGCAAAGTGGATTTGCTGTTGCAGCACAGAAAACAGCATCTTCTCAACATGTTGAAAACACGAACCAAACTCTTCCAGTCTCAGCTACAACAAAGATGCTGCACAAAATAGATGCTGTTTGAAGGCAGCCGATGAAGACCATACACTGGCATTGTGCAAAGTGCTACAAACCTATGTAGATTTTTGCAGGAAGTAAACAATAACTCCATTTATCTGCACTTTGATCTTTGCAGACTTTTTACATTCACAAACAACTATATTACACACTACATGAAAAGTAATATCTGAAAAAGCATAATAGGGGCACAATAATTATTACACTCATGTCAAGATTTGGTTTGATACACAATACTAATCTCACAATACGATTCTTTAAACAAATCCAAATTTAAAATGGTTCGTTTTTTTAATTATTACTTCTAAGACCTATGATAAACAAATGACAAAAAGTACTGTTCAAAAAAATGCTAAATTTGGTATGAAATTAAGACTTGGGTAGTTTGGGACTCAGTACTTCTTCCCCATGTACAGGGAAATGGAGACACCAGAAAAGAAATAGCAAGTGCAAATGTGTGACCCTCTGAGTTTACCATATTTGATGGTTAATTAAACCTACATGATGCATATTGTTGCATTTTTGTATTGTGATATCTATAATGTGATATCTGTAATGAATTCACATGAATTTCTTAAATGTGTCTAACCTGTAATGTCTCCTGGCCACCAGGCTGGAGGCGACTCTGCCCTCTCTCTCTCCCACACCACAGTTCCCTAAGAAGTTGTTGCTGTCCATGACGGCGAGCTCATTTAGAAAGAGCTCTATTGTGCTTTCACTCCATCCCTCCTCTGGACATTTGCCCTACAAGGAAAAAGAAACCTGATAGTCACAAGGACCCATTTATGTGTCCACCATGACAAAAAATCTTTTTAAAATCTAGTTTAAAGTCGTCATGAGATGGAAGTTGCGATAGTCTTTTCTTCCCTATTGTGACATATATATCCAAGTGAAAAGGCTTCTGGATCAAGAAAAAAACGTAGAGTGGGACTTAATTGTTAATTCGGACTAAAAAGTTGGGTGGTGTTAACTAATGGAGGAAAGATTTGAATGCCAGCTGTGGAGGGTATTTAGTCCCACCCTCCGCCAAGACATGAAGAGAACAGAAGTCGTTTAGAGGGGAGATTAACATTTTGTAAAAAATTTGAATGCACATGAATAAATAAAAAATAATAATGAAATGTTAAAGGGTAACTAAACACCAAAACAACTTTTTTTAGTTAATGATCTGTAAGAATGGAGGTTCATAAATGCTGTTCATTGATTCGAGTACATTTTTTGACAATTGAGTATAAAGTGTTTTGATTTTCAAATATATGGTGTAAAAAGGTCTGAGTGCTGCCCTCTTCAGGTTAAACGGAAAGCTCCTGCAGTAGGGGTACTTTCTGACGTAGCGAACTCTCAGACGCGACTCTGTCACGCCCTTGGTGCGAGCTCACCACGCCCTGGTATAAAAGCACCTGGTTCCGTCAAAACTACTGTAGCGAGTCAGGAGTTGGATTTATGAGTATTGAAAACGATCAGGATAGCATATAATAGCATCTAGTTAGCATAGCATTTATATAGTTTTTTAGATTATTTTTGAAAACGATCAGGATAGAGTATTGTTGCATCTATTTAGCATAGCATTATATAGATAATTTAGATTATTTTGTGTAGCTAGTGGCATAGTACAGTTAGGATAGCTTCAAGTTAGCATAGATTTATCAGTGTTTAGTACAGTGATCAGGATAGTAACGGAATAGAGGTGGACATGGGCTTCTCCACACAGCTGCACACGCAGTGCCAAACACTGCTCGTCCTGCATGGACTCCTCCACCGCAGCGGCGTCTTGATGTGATTGATCATGGATATTTTAATCACAATTTATGGTTAGGATAAAGTTAATCCTCTGGGGTCGACAACCGAGCCGGCGCATTTTGCTGGATTTTTTCACATAGCGGCAGAATATCAATATGAATACATGCCCACAGAGCGTGCGCTATTGAGATCAACTCGACGACAAAACTCATCAGATGCCCGTCGCGATGCGGGAGTTAAGACCGCAGTTTGAGCCAGCGGCTCGAATGTATTTGGCCCTGTGTCTACATACAATTCACCCTCATCCACTTCAGGTGAGTGAAGGTGAGGGAGAAAAGTCCTCGACTTCAAATGGCCGCTCTGTTGCAAAGGCAGCTACTTGCGTCACTCCAGTCTCTCTCTATTTTAGAGTCTGACAGCAGCTGTCACTCACGGCGGGTCTCAGGTGCACGCCCCCTAGCCCCGCTGGGGTCTGGCCATTTTTTCAGCATTTTTCAAATATTGCTAGTGGGTGGAGTCAGGCTCTGACCAGGGGTTTAGTTACCCTTTAAATCATTTATCAACACTGCAACATGCAGTAAAAAAAAATGAGAACTGAAATTTCGATTTCATGGAAACAAACGTATCATAAGAATCTGAAAAATATATATAAAATAACTTTGCACATATGTGAGCGTACTCGTCTTAATCATTATTTTAGAAAGGTAAAGGTTAGGAGTTTTTATTTTATTTTATTAATTCATATCAAATTTTTGAGGCATGAGGCACATGGCATATTACAACTAACCATTTCTAGTAATAAAAAATTCAAACTATCTGATATTTTTAAGAGACTTATTTCCCCCTCCTTGTGAAGAAGTGCGCTTAATTTTATTGTGTCATTTTATGTGCACTTGTAGACTACTTCAAATCTGAAAAGTATATTTTTAATAAACTGTGCTCGCAGATAATATAATATTAATTAAATAAAAGGCCACTTAAGTGTACTTACAGTATAGAGAGTACACTAACATGACTGTTTCTTAACACACTAAAATACACTTTTAAAAAGTGCACTTTGTAATTATGTCAAATTTCAAGTTTTATTTTAAAGTACATTTTAACAACATTTTGTTGTGTTTTAATGAAGTACACTTATTTTGATGGGTCAACTAAAACACATTATAATGTTATGTGTTGACATTAACAGCATATGCTCTATTCAATATTGCCTGGTTTCACAGACAAGGCTAGTCAAATGCATGTTTGAGCTGTTTTAACTGAAAGCAACTTGCACTGACATTTCTTAAAATATATACAATGCCATTGTTTTGTCAAAGCACTCCAGTAATGTTTTTTACAGCACGTTTATAAAAGCTAGCAACGTGTCCTAATTGAACTAAGGCCTAATCCTGGCTTAATTTAAACCCTGTCTGTGAAACCAGGCCTGTATGTATGTACTAACTTGCAACTTGCATAATCATTACAAATGTTTAATTACAATGTACTTAATACAAACAAGTTAACAGAATGACATTAAAAAATATTTTAGATTGCCATTAACGCTTGTCAGGACATTCAGCAATACACACAAACTTAAAAGACAATAGAGTTATAAAACACTTAAATTCAGCTAACTGCCTTTAACATGCAACTGAATGTCCTAAAACATTACATTCAGTTTGCACTTATATATACCTGTAGCCGTATATACACTTAAGTACTCTTCTAACTAAACTGTACTTCTTTTTCAAAATGGTTTGACAGTCAGGAAGAAGGGTCAGCAAGGCTTTTTTTTTTTTTTTTTTGCATCACATGATTATATTACACACACACACACACACATATATATATATATATATATATATATATATATATATATATATATATATATACAGTATATAGAATACATTTTAAATGTTATCTAAAACGTATCTTACATAATATATAATTTTAAAGGTCCAGACAAAAAGAGCATCATGGCATTTCTCCTTTCTGTCAAACGAGCACATGGACATGTCAGTCAGCAGTTGAAAATCATAGTGATTACCTGCTGTATAAGGACTCGAATGAGCTGTTCATGACCACGACGAGCCTGCAGACCCTGTCGCACATATGAGGACGAGACCAATTTTTCGCTCAGGATGAAATTTTCGTTGTTCATGTCTTTTCAGTCTTTACAAAGCGCTGTAGGTGAATATGTCAGTGGTGACAAGCGCGTGCTGAGTGACGTGCAGATTCGACCAGCTGCTGCGTGACACTGAAGTTTGTCGCTGTATGTCTAAACAGTGGTTTCAGTAATGTGCTTGCGTGACTCTTTCGCTACGGATAGGCAAATGTTAGGTTAAACATTTTCTAATATCTCTGAGTCAGCATGAGTTTCAAAACGATCAGCTTGAAATGTTGTGTTTACTTCCTGGTCGAAACTCCACCCATTTAATGACGTCTGTATTTCAAAGTAAAAGCCCTTGACATCAGTCACACATTTTTCTATAATGAATCATGATTAATCGCATCTAACATTCAAGATGTTTTTTTATTGTAATACTTTGTGATTTAATCTTCATATTAATGTAAAACAACAAAGTATGAAACCTATATTTTTAATGGCATCGTTTTATGAAAGAAGATCAGTATCACGATACAAATATTGGTATTGATGTCTCTATGAAAGTGATTTTTTTCTCAATTTTTGCCATTAATTATACGCATTTAGAAACATAATTGAAAGCTAGCTATATAACATTTGTTATGCTTCAAATAATAGAATAATTTTTAATTTAAGTGAACTTCTGTGAAAGAATCTTATAATTAATGTCACATTTACTGGGCTCAATTTAAAATAAAATAAAAATTCATTGCCCTGCCCCTGTTAACCATAAAAAAGTTATTGTTTTCATTGCTGTTGACCCATGTAACCTTTTAAACAGTAGGCCTACACTGTAAAATATATATATATATATATATTTTCAAGATTTGTTATCACACCATTTTTTTCTTTTGTTAAATCAACTTAAATAATTTATTTAGTTGAGATAACTTATTATTTTGAGTTTCTGATTATTAAATTAATCTCCTTCATTTTATAAACACTTTTTTTCAGTTCAATCAACTTAAAATTTTAAGGCAACCAGGTTACTTGCTTTTTTAAGTTAAACGAACAATAGGTGTAACAGACCTGTAAGATACAGAAATTGAATAAGTTCAAACACTTCAAGACAACACTTCAACAAGTCTTCTCTAAATAAATTATAAATTAAATATAGATTAATCCTTATTAAAGCTACTAAAGTTAATAATAAAGTTATTCAGTCAAGAGCAGTGAGGGATTTTCTCTTTTGTTCTTTGATTATCCTTGATGACAGACAGGTTTATTAGACTTCTGTTACTTTAACTGCGGATTACTTAAACTGCTGTTACTGAGAATCTGAAACACATTTTCTCACAACTCTTTACGTTAATTTAAGACTTAATTTAACTGTGCTTGAAACAATACTCAACAAAATTGGCATTTTGGCATAAAATTGTTTTTGTCCATTATAGGCTAAAGCAGCTTGTGGAAAAACGTGTCACACTGACATGGGTTCACAGACTTGCATGACAGTGCACTGTGTTTGTGTGTGTGTGTGTGTGTGTCTTATAGTAGTTTAAAAGCATTTGTATTTATAAGAGCGTGATCATATGTTGTAACCAGCCAAAAGATGATAGGAGAAACCGGATCCTGCATTAATTGTGTTATTAACAATTAGGCCTATTTTATGTTATTAATATAAGTCTTATTTGGCTCTTATCTCTCCGAAGGATGCATTCTCCAGAGGGAGCATGTCTTATTTCAGAACATATATGGATCAACGTTCGTGGTGAAATAATGCAGACTGTGAAAGGGAATTGCTGCTTGTGCCTCCCACAAACAGAAGTGTTGATATCACTTATGATCTCTCATATTCAGGTGGCCATACGCAAAATCCCTTTAAAGTTGTATTCATATCCTGCGTATGCCATTCTTTATTTATGTTGTAAAGTAGCCTGATTGAAAACGCAACGCAGAGTTTATGAAATGGTGCAAAATAAGATGATATTTTAGAGAAGTATTGGCTGTTGGTGGTGCTCGAGATTAATATGTCATTTTGTGTTTCTGTGAAAAATAGGCTAACAATAATGAAGAACATACTAGGCTATATGTAAAATGTTTTTATTTAAAGATGGCCTCCCTTTTCACCAAAGTAGAGATTTCATGTCTTTGAGTGACTGGATGTTGACAATAGTAGGCCTAACGTTCATCCAATCTTGCCGAAATAACACAGACAGTGAAAGGGTATGCCGCTAGTTCCGATGGGTTCCGATCGGTTCCGATCAGCGATCAGCCGACAAAGGATTCTGTTTTTAAAGCCTTCCGCGAACAGAAGTGTTGATCTCTCATATTCAGGTGTCCATACATAACATATTCCTGCGTATTCCATACATAGCCTATTGACTTTACGAGACAATCTGGGTTTAAGACGTTTTGATGTCTACGGTACAGAATGGTGCAACAGGGGCGACTGGCCCCTGTTGAAAACCGTTCACGTGTGCCAGATGTTGGCAAATATTAATATTTAAATAAATAACCCTTTATTTATTTATTCCCCGAAAAGATTGCAATTAAGTCACACTTATACATTTAAAGTGTATTATTTTTGTAATAAGTAGCCTACACTTTGTAAAAGTACACTAAAGTGCACTTTTTTTCACAAGCGTTCTAACTGTCCTAATAATGTTTGGTATAGGCTAATGTATTTTCTGTTTGTAAAAATTAATCAGGTTAGCTCACGTTCGGTCATATTATTATGGAAGCTGAAAGTCTCAATTTTAGCCTATAATTCACGCAAGAAATATCATTAACACACGCATTGACAATTTCACATAGCCTACATGAAACTTAATTCACGTACACACAAAAAATGTTCACGTGCGTGAAAAAAAATATATTCACAAAAAGTCATTCACATGCCCAAAATAAAATTACATATTCAAAAAATACATTTCACAAGTGCAAAACACGATTCTTATATACAACTGTGCACAAAATCCTTTAAAATGTACGAGTTTATCCTTGATGTATGTGTATACCGAATCGTCAGAAGAATGCCCTTGTGTGTTTGTGTGTGTGTGTGTGTGTTTGTGTGACTACTGACTTTTCTATATGGGCATACCGCTCTTCCCGCGTCGGTCTATCGGACTCGTACTTTTTAGCCAATCAGATCACATGTGAGTTTACCATTCAACCAATCATATAATATAAGCCAGCGGCTGGTACATTGAAGGAGCACGATTCTGCGCACGTTTTGCGCAATATGGATTAATTAGAACTTTCTCTGACGGAAATTAAACATTCACATCGGTAATCCACGGTAATCCAGCATGGCGGACGAAGAAAGGGATGCGCGGGTAAGACTTTAGTTTATTTCATAAAAGTCTGAGTTTACACGTTTCATTGTTTACACATTTAATCAAGACAGTTTCTAACTTAGTTAGAAAACTTAAGTTAAAAGTTCAAAAAACTATACAGTTGTAACAGGACAGTACAGTACAGTAATTATAAATTAAACTTGCAATAAGGATAGAAAGATAGACCTGTAAAGACTTAAGTAACATTTTGAGTGTTGTGAAATTATCATTCTAAATAATCATGTTTCACAAATTGATGTGTTTTAGGTCAGTGTGCTTGCTTGCTAATACATTTAAAAACATGTAGCCTAGTAACAGTTAACATTGAAATGTAGTTCCATCAAGATATTCAGATATTTAGAAACGTTGTAAATATATTGTCTGTACATTTGAAATGTATCTTTCCTTTCTTATAATTTAGGAATGTCTAAAGCAGTATATTCTTCAGCGACTTCGTGATCGTTTAGTTCATGTCTTGGAGAGACAGCCACTGAACGTTGACTACCTAGAGTTTATTTGCAGACAGGAACTAGTATTTATTAGTGCCCTGGCTGAAATAGTACATGTGTCAGAGGACATAATGGTAGCTCTTACAAATCTGAGCAACCTTATACAGCGTCAGAAGGATATGGAGGCTTTGGAGGAGCTCTCTGTATCAATGGATCTGGAACCAGGACATGGACGTGGGCGTCCAAGAATTTCCATTTCTACGATCAACCTCACCCATCTAATAGAACTCGGGCTTCCAACCCAGTCTATTGCAGATTTACTTGGTGTGTCTCGTTCAACACTGTTCCGGAGGATGAATGAAAACAACTTATCTGTGAGAGCTTTGTACAGCACATGTACAGACGAAGAGCTTGATGCCCTTGTCACAGAGGTTAAGAACTCCATGCCAGACGCAGGGTATCGTATGGTTCGAGGGGCTCTACTGGCACAGGGGCACCGCGTACAGTGGGATAGGGTGCGTGCATCCATGCATCGTGTGGACAGCGTTGGTGTTCTTTCCAGGATGACCAACTTGAGATGTTTTGCTCAGAGAAGATATAGTGTTCCTTATCCCAAGTACCTGGTGCACATAGACACCAACTTCAAACTCCTCAGGTATGTCTGCAAGCTTGGTATTATTTAACTTGTATAGAATAACACTAAATAGTCATAATTTATCCTCAGATTTTTAATGTTCTGTTTCTTAACCATGTTTTTTTTTTTTTGGCCAGTATGAAATTATAGTGAAAACTTGACACTTCTGATAAAACCACAGGCCATGTACTTTTAAGTGTTTTTAATTTTTATCAGGTACAACATGGTAATCTTCGGCGGAATAGATGATTATTCCAGAAAGGTAAGACTTGTTTAAATGTTTGTTAATGGTTCAAGCACATAGTCACATAGTATATATATAAAACGCTGCTTGGTGTTGTTATTTAGTCTTTCCCAATAGAGGCCCTTTCCTTTTGCTTCTTCTTCTTCATTTATTCCCAAGAAACTGTGCCTTATCGCAAACGAATATCAAGCTGCTCTCTTTCTCTGTCGCTAGTTCTCTCAGTCTCATAGTCGAAGTAACCATGACAACGGATAGCATATCCTTCCAAGATGGCAAATCTTTCCCACAATGCAATGCGAAATGATACGCGTAACGTCACATTCTCATTCTCAATAAGTCAGTGTACCATCTCAATGGGTTTTGATAATATATTATAAAGGTTGATAAGTTCCACAGTGTGCCTTTAAATAACCAAACTTCAACAACATAAGGGAAGATCCTTTGAGTGCTGTTGATGTGATATATGTGATGCTCAAGTGATCGAGTATTTCAATGTATAAATAAGTTATCCTTCGATTCCTCCGTCCTCATTTTCTATCCTTGCAGTCTTTCCTCGCTTCCTAAAGGGGGAGGAGCTAAGATGTGAGGAAAGGAAACGAGGATGCACAAATAAGAATTGACCGTGTGTGTGTGTAAGTAAGTGTAAGTATGCTTGGTGTGTTAAAGGGCACCTATTATGCCCCTTTTTACAAGATGTAATATTGGTCTCGGGTGTCCCCAGAATGTATTTGTGAAGTTTCAGCACAAAATACCCCACAGTAAATTTATTATAACCATTTGAAAAAGTCATTTTTGGGGCCTGTTTAAAAATGAGCTGTTTTGGTGAATACGACCTTAAATGCAAATGAGCTGCATATCCCCACCCTGCCTTTTGGATGAGGGCGTCACTTGCATACCTATGGCAGTCGGTGTAAGCAGAATGGGTGCTCTTTAAATATTATAGTTGAACCCTTTTATTTCTGTGTGTGTTTATGAATTTTCCATCATGGATGTGTTCTGGTGTCAGCCATACATCTCGGGTTGGCTTAGACCAAAACAGAATTGAACGAATAAAGGTCTTATAGAGCTTGAACCCCAATAATCATTGTTTGCAGCTGTTTTTATTTGCACTGAAACATCTCTCTCTACTACTGTATATCTTCATCTGTATATGTTTAAATATATCCTACAGATTATGTACCTGAAGATTTCAGACAACAACCACTCAGACACCCATTTGGCCTTTTTCAGAGAGGCAGTGAATACACATGGGTTTCCACTGAGGTATAAATTAATATTAAGTTGCGAAACATCTATTTTTTCTATTATTTTATCACATACTTTTGTACTTTTCTGGATAATCTGCTAAAGTTAATTGTGTATAATTGAAACCCATCAAAATGTGTGATGTTTTTGTTGCAGAGTGAGAGGAGATCAAGGCAGTGAAAATGTGGGAATTGCAGAACTGATGTTTTCAGTTCGTGGCACTGATGACAACAGCTTCATTGCCGGTAAAAGTGTGCATAATCAGAGGTAAATTCACTTTTATGTTGGTGCTCTGACAGCATTAAGGGTGCATTCAGATTATGTACTTCTTTTGAATAAATTCTTCATGACCATTAAAAATTTGCTATAGCCTATTGTACAAATTTGTCTAGTATAAATGGAATTTGAACATACCACATTAAGTGTGCTATGGTGTCAGTGCCATTGCTTTACTGCCCATTCAATCCATCTCCCATGGCCTCATGGGATAGTGAAGTGTTCATCAAATGTACACCTCAGTAGATATAGTTGGTAATCTGGGTGCTTTTAACCTGTTTATGAATATTATGAATTCGGACATATTATTATCTTGATCTTCACTTTTTCAGCTCGTTTCGTGAGAGAGACAAATAGACTTGAACCTATTTAAATCACATATGGTTTGCTAAACCAATGCTGGTTGTACTAGGCTAAATACTGTCTTTCTTTTTATACAGAATTGGGCGTCTCTGGCGTGATGTATTCGTAGCGGTAACGGGCATCTATCTCAACATTCTGCACACATTGGAGGACAGTCACCTGCTGGATGTCAGCAACTCCTGCCATTTATTCAGCTGTCATTATGTGTTTCTGCCACGCATCCAGGCCAGCTTGGATGTCTTTTCTGAGGGATGGGACAACCATCCCTTAAGAACAGAACACAATCTAACACCCATTCAGTTGTGGCAAGTGGGCCAGTTCCAAAACCCAATTGTGGATCCAGAGGTAAATTTGGCATCATCCATGTAAAATGGAGGCTAATATTAATTGTGTAAAAGTTTAAACAAAAAGTAATATTATCTATGAAATTTGTTTTCTTTAGAATGTAGCCATTCCCAACATTGAATGGGAGGATAGTGGACACTTGGAGGGTCCAAACCTTGGGGTGCATGTTCCTGTGCTTGACATTTCATTGACAGACGATGGAATGGCACAACTTAGAGAAACCATCAACCCCATGCAACATTCTGAGTCTTTTGGAGTAGACCTCTATCTTAGCACTGTCCAGTATGTTGAGAGTATAACTGAAAGTTAGTCCTTGCCAAATTCCATTTACGCTTTCTTGCCATGTTGTACACCCTGCTTAATCTGTAGGTGTGGAGCTTTAATTTTTCATATTTACCCACTGCACAATATTTATTGGTAGAAAATAACATTCTTTATTTGTAAACACCTAGAGTTTACCAACAGGTGCCAAACATTTTTTCAACATTGTTATCCTTTAATTTTTTTTTTGACATGTGCATGTGGTGTGTATACCAACAGGTATTACTCAAGTTTTCTAAAAGAAAAGTTCAATTCTTACCCTCACAATTTACAGTCAGTGTAAATCTAAATAGGGTCACTTTATTTATTTGATGTTTAAATTTCAAATGCACTTAGGCCAAACATTCAAACATTATGCAGTATGAAAAATTGTTTAAGGTTAATCTAAAAAAACAATCCTACAGATTACATTTGAGTGAACTATTCCTTTGGCGTTAGTTTAATAACAAACATGTTTTAACTGTGTTAAAAGACATTCAAGAGTTTACCAACTTGAAAATAAATTTGATTTAAACGTTTAAAACGTAAAAGTTTGTAACACTTTAGCCTCTTGTCTTTTTTACTCTTAACTTAGTCTAAATTCTTTTCACAATTTCAGAACATTACTTAACACATTGCCCCTTGTTATCTCTTCTAGTTAAATGAGACCAAATCCACTATTTACAGAGATACACATTACCATATCCCTTTTGAATGTGGTGTAGCTCTGATATAGTGACAAAGAAGGCGCAACATTTTGAAACACATCTGAGTAACAGGAAATTTGGCAGTCACCACCACCACTTCATGAATTATATATTTTTTTTGTACATGTATTTTATAAAAGTTAGTTAAAAAAAAAAAAAATATATATATATATATATATAAATCTTAATGTATGTATACTACAACGACCTCCAACATGTCAAAAGATAAATGCACATTTTAATTAGCCAATCATGATCCCTTTAATTGTGTGCGTTTATCATTACAGTGACTGCTCTATAATGACAATATATTGTTTAAGCTATATTGATAAAATCTGTTATATATAAGATTTGTCCTTTAGAGCTTTTCAAACACAAGCATACTAACTTGTGCTGTAATGTCCATTTCTGACTCCCTTGGGAAAACTACTTAGTGACTGTCAAGTCTTTGGGATAGTAGTGGCCAGATACTAGTTTCTTTGAGACATTTCCTGAGATCTTTAATCTGGCTTTTAACACGTCCAAGTACCTGAAAACAAAATGTACAAAGACAGTACATTTACAATACATTTACAATGTAGACAGATACAATAGGGGCTATCCCCTTCGGGGCTTGGTCCCTAATAAAGTGCAAGTACTCACCAAACTAATGGTTTCCTGGTGGTCTAAATCAGGACAATCCTGCAGCGTCAGAGCTGAAGCCGCACAGAACTACCTCTGGTTAGGAGGATTACCAATGGCTCAGTCCAGAAAAACAAGGACCTCCATGGACAATAGAATGACCTATCATTCGGCCAGCCATTTGGAAAAGGTTGCTGTCACGTAGCACAGCAGATGCAGAGGGGACCCGTTTTTTTCCCTCAAAAAGGATTGTGGAAGTTGAACCGTAACTACCCAGGAATCCTTGCGAAATGCCAATCGGAAAACGAATGGGCTTTTGTAACACATGCTGTAACTGTAAACAAGGCTGAGAAGAGAATATTTAAGTATCATTATGGTTTTATGAGGTAGCTTTAAAAAGAATTTTTAATACCTGTCTTGATGACCCATTTCTTGGAGTGGGAAATGAAGGGTCTGGAAGTCTTGGACTTTTGGGGTTTTACCAGATACCTTAAGCATCGAGTCAGTGGGATGTATCGGAGCCTCGCCATGCTGATGCCGCCACGAGTCCGGTGGTCCCTGTTCCGGTGGTCCAAGTTCCGGTGGTTCCGAAACAGAGGAGACCTCTAGCCTCCCCAAAGGCCCGGAGACCGTGTCCCAACAACCCCGCCGAGGCTGATTCAGAGACTGTTCACGTCCCGTCTACCCAGCCAGAGACTGTTCACGTCCTGTCTGCCCTGCCAGAGACTGTTCACGTCCCGTCTGCCCAGCCAGAGACTGTTCACGTCCCATCTGCCCAGCCAGAGACTGTTCACGTCCCGTCTGCCCTGCCAGAGACTGTTCACGTCCCATCTGCCCACCCAGAGACTGTTCACGTCCCCTCTGCCCACCCAGAGACTGTTCACGTCCCATCTGCCCACCCAGAGACTGTTTATGTCCCGTCTGCCCAGCCAGAGACTGTTCACGTCCCCTCTGCCCACCCAGAGACTGTTCACGTCCCGTCTGCCCACCCAGAGACTGTTCACGTCCCATCTGCCCACCCAGAGACTGTTCACGTCCCATCTGCCCACCCAGAGACTGTTCACGTCCCCTCTGCCCACCCAGAGACTGTTCACGTCCCATCTGCCCACCCAGAGACTGTTTATGTCCCGTCTGCCCAGCCAGAGACTGTTCACGTCCCCTCTGCCCACCCAGAGACTGTTCACGTCCCATCTGCCCACCCAGAGACTGTTCACGTCCCCTCTGCCCAGCAAGAGACTGTTCACGTCCTGTCTGCCTAGCCAGAGACTGTTCACGTCCCGTCTACCCAGCCAGAGACTGTTCACGTCCTGTCTGCCCTGCCAGAGACTGTTCACGTCCCGTCTGCCCTGCCAGAGACTGTTTACGTCCCGTCTGCCCAGCCAGAAACTGTTCACATCCCGTCTGCCCAGCCAGAGACTGTTCACGTCCCGTCTGCCTAGCCAGAGACTGTTCATGTCCCGTCTACCCAGCCAGAGACTGTTCACGTCCCGTCTGCCCAGCCAGAGACTGTTCACGTCCCGTCTGCCCAGCCAGAGACTGTTCACGTCCCGTCTGCCCAGCCAGAGACTGTTTCACGTCCCGCCTGCCCAGCCAGAGACTGTTCACGTCCCGCCTGCCCAGCCAGAGACTGTTCACGTCCCGCCTGCCCAGCCAGAGACTGTTCACGTCCCGCCTGCCCAGCCAGAGACTGTTCACGTCCCATCTGCCCAGCCAGAGACTGTTCACGTCCCGTCTGCCTAGCCAGAGACTGTTCACGTCCCGTCTGCCCTGCCAGAGACTGTTCACGTCCCCGTCTGCCCAGCCAGAGACTGTTCACGTCCCATCTGCCCAGCCAGAGACTGTTCACGTCCCGTCTGCCCTGCCAGAGACTGTTCACGTCCCGTCTGCCCTGCCAGAGACTGTTCACGTCCCGTCTGCCCAGCCAGAGACTGTTCACGTCCCATCTGCCCAGCCAGAGACTGTTCACGTCCCGTCTGCCCCTGCCAGAGACTGTTCACGTCCCGCCTGCCCAGCCAGAGACTGTTCACGTCCCATCTGCCCAGCCAGAGACTGTTCACGTCCCGTCTGCCCAGCCAGAGACTGTTCACGTCCCGTCTGCCCAGCCTGAGTCTGTTTCATTGTCTCCAGACAAGATGGCCGCCGCTGAGTTGGTGTTGGTTCCCGTGCCTGAGCCGATGTCTGTGCTCGTTCCTGAGCCAGTGTCTTTGCCTGTTCCTGAGTCAGGGTCTGTTCTTGTGCCTTCTCTGTGGCCGCCTGAGGGGTCGTCTCCTCCCTGGCTGCCCGAAGGGTCTTCACCGCCCTGGCCATCTGAAAGACTGTTGGCTGCTTCGCCCTGGCCGCCCGATGGATCGTCTTGTCCTTCGCCCTGGCCGCCCGATGGACCTTCAGTTTCGCCCTGGCCACCGGCTAAACCGTCACCCCTGGTTCCTGTTCCCCTGCATGGAATTGGCCCCCCATCCCTCCCCCGTATCCTCCAGCGTTCCACCTCCCCCCTGGACTCTTGTTTGTTTTTTGTGGGTCTTGGAGCGTCTGGTAGCCGCTCCGTAGATGTGGGGTTATGTCACAGTGTCTGGTTTGTGTTTCCTCGGGTGTCGGAGGTCTCTTCCCCATACTGTCACCATACATTTAGAAACTGCATTCCCCATAATCCCCATCTGCACTTATCACAGTTTATTAGACTCAGCTGTTCCCTGTCATCAATTGTCCCAGCTGTTCCTTGTCCAGATCATTGGTGTCTGTGTATTTATACCCTGTCTGTCTTAGTGTTTGTCACAGAGTCCTTGTTTCTCGTCACTACACTTCGGTTGTTCTTGTTCTGTCTACCTTGTGTTTTTTTTTCTTGTTTTGGACTGCTTGCCTGGATTTTGACTTCTGCCTGAACTAGCTTGTGAGTATGGATAACCCATTAAAGTCATTGCATTTGGATCTCTCTCTCCAGTGTGTGTTCCGTGACACACGTGGGTACAGTTGAGACAAAAAGCACCTTATTTTTATGAGCTAATTGTGGAAAGTATAACCTACTTATTATTAATTGATAATCAATAGTCAATAATCTTAGTCTACAAGCTAATGAAATGTCATGTGGAAATTCACTTCTTTTCAGTATCTATTTTTGTGTGAAAAATCAAAATGCAAAAAGTGTTTCAACTGTACTCTGTACCCTAAAATGTCTGAAATAGAGATCTTAATGTTGCATGTAAAGTAACACAGACAAATTTTAATTATCCCATTAATGGTTTATTTTCATAAAGCCAGTTTACACAAAAAAAACTACATGTAAATGTTCTGTTATTAAAATAGAGGTCAATCAATTTGACTGCTGAAGTAGAGCAAAACTGTGGCAGTCTGGGCTTGAAACTACAAAACCTGTATTATAGAGCACCTGTCTTTTTTCTGAAGCCTACTAAATATTATAATAGTATTTTGCTCTAAAGCAGGGTTCAGAATTGCCAGGTTTTACCCTCTATGTGCTTTAACAAACAGTAAGTAAAGTTTTCACAATTCAACAGAGAGAATTTGTTGAGTCGACGAGACCTTTTTCACAGCGCCATCTTTGATTTTTAACGGTTATGAAAGCGAGGCTGTGAGGGATAGAAGTACATCTCTTTAGTGGATTGTTCTGCTGATGAAACTCTACAAAAAAGTAATTTCAGTAGACAAAAACACTCAGACAATGTGAGCTCTGGAATATTATAAGTGTAGTGAGCTTTATATACAGCTTATAGTGGATGCCATTGAAAACACGACACGTGCCTCCCTTTCACCGGTCATGGCAATTTATCTGAATAAGTTCTGTCTCTCATTTTGCAAACCCACGTCTGATTCCAAGCGCCGCTTCATAACATTTTACAGACAAGCAGCAAGAAAGTTGTGAAATGGACTTCGGATGGATTTTTCTTAAGTAACTTTGCGTTTAGTAACACAAATAATAAAGACCGGATAATAGGCGCACAAGTGATTCAAAAAGTGATTACACTCAATCTGAGAAAAAAAAAATAGGCACTTTCAAATGTAGAGTATGATAGGCTAGTTCATATTCAACAGTTGATAAATTAATTTATCTGATGCAATATTTGTTCGCAGAGAGCAAAACATTTAAAGCCTTCATATCATGCATTATAAAAGCATTTTAATGTATTAATTATGCCTTGTGATGCACGAGTAATTGTAATCAGTTATAATACTTATCGATTCATTGTTACACCTTCAGAAAGTATAATGCATTAAAACGCATGACAATGAACCAATTTCAGATGTAACAAGGAATCTGTAAATATGCATTTTAACTTCGGTAACAATGATTTCTGAAAATATATAATGCCTTATAGTACATTTTGAATACCTAATATGTATAGGTAATACATAACCATTTTGTGACTTCAAAAAGAAAAATATTCAACGAAATGGAATCATTGGTAATCATAATCAATGTGCACAGTTTTTGACTATTATAATTAACAAAAAGCACACATTATATAAGCAGATAACCTGTAAAGAATGTGCGTCAAAGTTTTTAGTTTTGAGTAATTAATAAGATTAAAAGGTTAATCATTTAAACTTTGATGTCATCTAAACAGTAAAGTGAGAATGCAACTTCAGTTTGGCAGTGCCGAGTTAGGGTTAGAATGGGAAAAGTTCAAAGCATTCATCTTTCATACTTCCCCTTCAATCCCATTGAGCCTCCACCAAACCAATATAATCATCATCTGCACAACATCAGAATCAAAAACAGTGCCTGTCAGAGAGACTGAAGAGAAGTAAACCTGTATCACACAACATTAGACAAACTATTTTGATGTTGACAGCAAACATTACTGTAAACAACAAATGAATTGGTTCTTAAGGAATACAAACAGAAACACTGTCAGGACAAAACATGTAGATGGAGGATATGTGCGTTTAGAGTGGAATGTTCTGTAGAGGGCGTCCTTTCCATCTTAATTTTCAGACATCTTGCGAATCATGTAGTTGAGGATGCCACCATGATGGAAGTAAGTGAGCTCCACATCCGTGTCAAACCTCATCTTAGCTTGAAATGTTTTCCCTGTGTCCAGCTGCAGAGATCAATGAAACACCACATTTAATCATATGGAACTGAGAGAAAAACATTTAAGGCAGTGTTATTTTAGCATTGCTAACATAATTGTAGTATACAGAGTATATTTTTATATTTTCACTTTCAGTTTAAGTTTTAGTGCTTTTGTTATGTGATTTTTGTTCTTTTTATTATTTATTTATGTATTTATTTATTTTGTATTTCTATAGCTTTACTTTCTATTTATTTTTTCAGGTTTAGTTTTAGAAATTTCAGTTATTTGGCAAGGCAATTATTTACATTTATATATATATATATATATATATATATATATATATATATATATAAAAATTCAATATTTATATTTTATTTCAAGAAAGAAAATAAATTTAAATAAGGACATTTTTAATAGTTTTTCTGGTCTCTAAACCCTTCCTTTCCAGGAGCCTACTCTCCTCTGATTGGTCAGATGGTCCAGTCTGTTGTGATTTGCCTACTCTATTCTGATTGGTTAGACGGCTCAGTCTGTTGTGATTGGTCTACTCGCCTCTGATTGGTCAGATGGCCCAGTCTGTTGTGATTGGTCTACTTTCCTCTGATTGATCAGATGGCCCAGTCTATTGTGATTGGTCTACTCAATTCTGATTGGTCAGATGGCCCAGTCTGTTGTGATTGGTCTACTTTCCTCTGATTGATCAGATGGCCCAGTCTGTTGTGATTTGCCTACTCTATTCTGATTGGTTAGACGGCTCAGTCTGTTGTGATTGGTCAGATGGCCCAGTCTGTTGTGATTGGTCTACTCAATTCTGATTGGTCAGATGGCCCAGTCTGTTGTGATTGGTCTACTTTCCTCTGATTGATCAGATGGCCCAGTCTGTTGTGATTTGCCTACTCAATTCTGATTGGTCAGATGGCTCAGTCTGTTGTGATTTGCCTACTCAATTCTGATTGGTCAGATGGCTCAGTCTGTTGTGATTGGTCTACTCTGCTCTGATTGGTCAGAAGGTCCAGTCTGTTGTGATTGGTCTACCACTTGCAGTGTGTGCCAAAAACAAACTGCTCATTACCATATCTGAATTTGAGCTCCAGAGGCTTCCACAACATTTGATTCACAGTGATACAAACAGTAATGATGGTGTCAGTTTTACAGTATCAATGTCATCCTTTGGATGAGTGGATATGCTTTTGTAGCACAGAAAACGGATCACAGACAGCCAATACAGACCATAGATGGGCATTCTGAACATTTGTTACAAACCTACGCAGGTCCGTGCAGTAAGTAGGACAAATTCCTGACGACTCATTTCAGGCAGATAAAAATTTGTTCTTTCTTTTTGAAACTTTGCAGACCCTTTACATTAAAAACTACATGAAATATATTATCCAAAAAAGCATAATAGGGGCACTTGATTTTAAGGACATTTTGTTTTACTGCTGTATACTTTTGGTACTGTGTTGTGTAAAATGTGAGCTTCTGAAGAGAAAGCAGTTGAGAGCTGCTGATTTAAAGCAGTGTTTGCGGTGGGGTCATAAGCTCTACCTTGATGTCCACAGTCATTCTGGGAGTGAGCTGCGGGGGAATCATCACAGTGTATCGCTCGCGGCCAGTAAGCCCGAGGCTTTCAGCGGTGTCACCCGGCAGGTACTCTAGAGGAATGATGCCCATGCCCACCAGATTACTGCGATGAATCCGCTCGTAACTCTCTGCTAGTACAGCTTTGATGCCCTAAGGGAGAAAATCAATAGCAGTAGCAGTTTCACTGAGAGGGTTGCATACTACACTATTTTTTGTTTTGTCCAGAAACTGGCTGTTTAAAGGGATAGTTCACTTTGAAATACATTTTTGGTATGTTTTAGCTACCTCAAGGGCATCGGTGTCTTTGTTTCCGCAGTAGTTTCAATTTTGATATTTTTAGGTCAAACCGTTCATGTCTATCAGTCATATAATGCAGGTCTATGGTCACCACGTCAAAGAGCATGCACAGAGAAGTCCAAATTAAACTTGATTTAATGACTCGTAAATGTAAGTACACATCGATGGCCTAAGACACGAAACGAGCGGTTTGTGTGAGAAAACGAACATTATTTATATCTTTTTTTACCTCTTATAACCACAGCCACTTCCAAGTGATCTGAGGGCACGGGCACTTCGGTATGCGCAAGCACTGGAAGTGAACAGACAATGTTGAATGTTTTTCACAACCATATTTAGATCACTTCCGGCACTTTCGAAGCGTCCGCGCCCTCAGATCACTTGGACGTGGCTGTGGTTACAAGAGGTAAAAACAATATAAATACTGTTATAAATACGTTTTCTCACCAAACTGCTCGTTTCGTGTCTTAGGCCATCAATGTGTACTTACATTTACGAGTCATTCAATCATGTTTAATTTGGACTTCTCTGTGCATGCTCTTTGAGGTTTTGACCATAGACCTGCATTATATGACTGACAGACAAGAACGGTTTGACCTAAAAATATTAAAATTGAAAATACTGTGGAAACAAAGACACCTACATCTTGGATGCCCTTGAGGTAAGCTAAAACATATCAAAAATTATTTTCAAAGTGAACTATCCCTTTAACATCAAAGGGCCCATTTACACTCGGTATTAAGATGTGTTTTATTCGTTATGTCGTATGTTAGTCAACACATCAAAATAAGTGTATTTCTTTAAAGCATGACAGAAGATTATTAAAAAATAATGTATGATTATTAAAATGTACTTTAAAGTAAAACTTTTAATTTGACATTATTACATAAGTGTACTTATGTGGGCTTAAGTGTGTTAAGAAACCATGAAAGTGTACTCTCTTTAAGTACACTTAAGTGGCCTTTTATTTGATTAATATAATATCATCTGCAAGTACAGTTTAAAAATTTTTTTAATAAGCGCACATTCAATTAAATTAAGTCCACTTCTTTTTGACATCACATGCAGACAATATTCAAATTGATTGAGACTGCGTTGGCACAAGATGTACTGGAAAAATATTTTATCCCATTCATGTAGTTTCCAGACAGACATTGATGATCGTGTCCAAGTCACCATCAACATATGTCTGTACAAGCCAGAATGTGGATTCTTCAAGATATGCAAGTAAATAATTCATCCAAGTTAAAAGTCTGTTTATGATTTTGTTGAAACACTAGATGAACTATAAAACCTTACCAGGAGGAAGGGTCCTTTAGCAGCCCAATCTCTAGAGCTTCCTGATCCATACTCTTTGCCTGCCAGAATCAAGAGAGGATGACCAGCCTGCTGATATTTTTCTGCAGCATCAAACACATCCATCTGTAAAAAAAAAAAAAATTGTATAACAATTGTCAAATGTGAACTTTGCTCTGGTATGGAAAAAACATGTTAAAAAATAACATGGATTTATGGTATAATAATCTAATAGATGCTCACCAGCCACTGGCTAGTGGTTTTCCAAAGTTACTAGACATTTAGCATTTTCACTAGCCACAATTTCGACATCGATACCATGGGGAAAAACTTTCATATGCGTTTACTATTATCTAATAATTTGGCAGACTGTATATTAGGCTGCTGTCACTTTAAGACCAGATGTACAGACGCATTTAGGCTACGTCCACATTAATCCGGATACATTTGAAAACGGGGTTTTCGTTTAAAAACGCTCTCCGTCCACACTAGCGTTTTCAGGTGTTTTTCCGACGTTTCAGTGTGGATGAGAAACTTCTAAATTCACTTTACTGCGCATGCGTGAAACTTCACAAAAGCTCACTGAGATGATACAGATGGGAAAATAAATAATAATGTCATCGCACAATAACAGGATAATTTTATTTAGAAAATATCTCACCATCACGGATGCGTCCAGGTCGCATTCAGTCACCATATGTTTGGTCTAAAACGCAACTGCTCTCCTGTTTTGCCGCAGGACAGCAAATGTGAGTAGACTACATTATCTGTTATCTTTGCAGTACTGTGCTATGAAGAATAGCACATATTAAGTAACATATTTTAGCAATAGTGTAAAAATTAATAACATAACAGGCACAATACCGATAAACATGAATATCTATTGGTACTACATGGATCACATGACTAAACTTACGTCATCGTTTTGAAATACCTCCGGTTTCACTGTCCACACTACAACGCGAAAACGGCGTTTTCAAATGTATCCACTTTGGAGAGCGTTTTCCAAACGATACGTTTTTGTTGACTTAAAACGGCGTCTCAGTGTGGAAGGAAGGCCAAAAGGGAGAGAAAAATATACGTTTTCAAACAAAAACGTATTAGTGTGGACATGGCCTTATACTGGTTTATATAGCCAATACAATTGGCTTTAAGTGCACTCACAATATCTGTGGGAATTATGCACAATACACGCAATCCCACAACGAAATTGAAGCCCTGTAACACCAACAATATTCATTCGGATCAAATGAAACCAGTTGGGAGGAGGGTTTGTGTGTCAACTCTCTGTTGGAGAGATGAGAAAACAAGAAAGCGCAGCTGGTATCCTGTATCTATTTAGCAGAAAATTAGTTTTGGAAGCATATCAGATATTAAAGGGTTAGTTCACCCAAAAATGAAAATTAAGTCATTAATTACTCACCCCCATGCTGTACCAACCCCGTAAGACCTTCGTTCGTCTTCGGAACTCAAATGAAGATATTTTTGATTAAATTTGAGAGCTGTATAACCACCACATAGACTGCCTAAGGATACTGGCTCTTGACGGCCCAGAAAGTCAATGAAGAAAATGTTTAAATATCCCAAGTGACTACCGTGGCTCAACTATAAGTTTATCAAGCGACGAGAATACTTTTTGTGCGAAAAAAACAAACAAAAATAACGACTTTATTCGACTATTCCTTTTCTTCCTTGTTGGCCTGAAATGAGACTTCCACGACGCATGCGCAAGAATTGCGATCTCCTTCAACTACTTCAGTTCAGTTCTCGCGCATGCGTCGTGGAAATCGTATGGAAGTCTCGTTTCAGGCCAACAAGGAAGAAAAGAAATAGTCGAATAAAGTCGTTATTTTTGTTTTGTTTTTCGCACAAAAAGTATTCTCGTCGCTTGATAAACTTATAGTTGAGCCACGGTAGTCACATGGGATATTTAAACATTTTCTTCATTGACTTTCTGGGCCGTCAAGAGCCAGTCCCTTAGGAGCCTATGTGGTAGTTATACAGCTCTCAAATTTAATCAAAAATATCTTCATTTGTGTTCCGAAGACGAACGAAGGTCTTACGGGGTTGGTACAGCATGGGGGTGAGTAATTAATGACTTAATTTTCATTTTGGGGTGAACTAACCCTTTAAGTATCGATATGTAATAAAAAAAAAAAATCTGTATTTTTGACAACACTACATTGCACTTAGTTTATTATTTCAGATGCCTTTTTAAAAGACTACAACTGAAAAATGTATATTATATAAAATTCAACCCACCAAAGAGGATATTAGGAGTGATTGCAATACACACCACTAGGTGTTAATGTCAAGCCCTGTGTGTGTGTGTTTGTGTGTGTATGAGAAAAATACAGTATCCTACCGTCTCTCCTGTAGGAAGATAAATGGTGCTTGGAGCTTGCTTGTTTATAAACTTGTTAAAAAGGCGGATGTTGGCAAACGTGCCTCGAGCCATGACTGCGTCGTTGCCTCGACGAGAGCCGTATGAGTTAAACTCTCTTGCAGTAAGTCTAGGATATTTCATAACAGTGTTTCGAGTCATATCTCAATTTTAAAGACAATATATACCAGACTAAAGAGAGATAGTCTTGTAACAGCTTGAGTATGCTAAAAGTCTTACCCATGTTTAGTCAGGTAGCGTGCAGCAGGGCTGTTGCGTGCAATGTTACCAGCAGGCGAGATGTGGTCTGTGGTCACAGAATCTCCCAAATTGAGCAGTACATATGCATCTGTTATGGGCTTTGGAGTCTGGAGATCCCGGGTCTAAAATTGTAATAAAATTGTAATGTTTAGTTAAGTGTATGAAGAGTACACGTTCATACAGTACCTATTTTTCTTAACACAATAATGCCAAATTAATTTTTTTTTACTCACATGGAGTTCATGTGCACCACCTTGTGGCTGATTTTCACAAAAATTGGTACACTGACATATTCTGAAATATGATTCTATGAAAATTATATATTTTTTTGTCCGTTGAAATGTGATATTTCAAGATACTGCTCCTTTAAGGGGGTCTAAAAAGTAGCTAAAGTTTAGCTAATTGTATTTAATTTAACTGTAATCATTTTAATATTAATTATAATAATTTTCATTTAATTGCAATTACCATGCTGACATTAACATTAAATGTCTGAAAACATTACATTCTGTTTGCACTCAAGTATACTAATTTAAAGTATTATATTTAAATAAAAACTCTTTTTTAAAAGTAGTCTAAAGTGCACTTCTTTTTCATAATGGTACAGTTATGACACACAACGCATAAAAAAAAACAGTATACAATACCAGCCCGTCAAAGAAAGGTGGGGATTTTATGTAAGTGGAACTGGAGTCCCAGGAATACAGTTTGTCAGAGGAGGCTTTCAATGAGTTCCAGCGTTCATTCACTTTCTGAATATGAGAATAGACAAACACTACAGTTCAATTTATTACATTTACTTTTTGTATCCGGACATTGTTTTGATTTATGACAGAAGAGTTAATAATTCAAAAGTACCTCAATTTTCTCATAGACCTCTTTAAACATGGCAGGAATGACAAACTGTCTCTCCACCACCTGGATTTCCTCTCGTGTGGGCCAGATGTCCCTTAGGAAAATCTCTTTTCCCTCAGAGTTCACAGCTGGAATAAGACAGGCCAAGAAACATTGTTGCTTTTCATGCTCTTTAGGGAGAACCAAGCATTGCAATGTAAAATAATGAGATTAATACATGGTAAATATTACTTACCTAAAGGCTCTTTTTCGAAATCTATCCTCACTGTTCCTGCAATAGCATAGGCAATGACCAAAGGAGGAGAGGCTAAATAATTGGCACGTGTGTTGGGATGGACACGACCCTCAAAGTTTCTGTTTCCAGACAGGACACCAGCAGCCACCAAATCACCCTGTGACATAAAAAAAATCATTAAAACAATGTTATACATATGTTAACATTATACAAAAACATTAAAATCTTGTTTACCTGAGTAATCGCCTCTACAACCGTCTCTGGAAGGGGTCCACTGTTTCCAATGCAGGTCATGCAGCCATAACCAACAACCTCAAACCTAAACAAAGAGAGATCAATATTACAAAAAAATGTCTTAAAGGAGTTGTTCACGTTTAAAAAAAACTTTTGCTGATAATTTACTCACCCCCATGTCATCCAAGATGTCCATGTCTTTCTTTCTTCAGTCGAAAAGAAATGAAGGATTTTGATGAAAACATTCCAGGATTCAACGAAATAAATAATTCGAAAAAAGACTCGTTCAAAATGAACAAATCTTTTTTCCGAGTCATTTTGTCCATTTCGTTCGTTGAGTGAACGAAATGACTTGAAAAAAGATTTGTTCATTTTGTTGAACGAGTTCGAACAGGACAGTCGCGAACGCGCATCACAGAACAGAGCAAGGCGAGCATTTGTGCTTATAAAACTTAAACTTTTTTATTTATTTTTTAAATGACCGATCGTCTTGCTAGATAAGGCCCTTATTCATCATCTGGTGTCTTTTAAAGCCATTTGAAGCTGCACTGAAACTCTCATTTGGACCATGAACTGTTTGGCACCCAATGACGTCCATTATATGGAGAAAAATCCTGGAATGTTTTCATCAAAAACCTTCATTTCTTTTCGACTGAAGAAAGAAAGACTTGGACATCTTGGATGACATGGGGGTGAGTAAATTATCAGCAAAAGTTTTTTTTTAAGTGAACTACTCCTTTAAAGATTTTGTAAGCATATTGTGTAGTTATGCCGTCCTCATATTTTGATGGTTTTAACTTTGAATTTCTCACCCTAACTGAGTGAGGAAGTCCATGACTCCACTCTCTTTAAGGTAGTAGGTGACCACTCCACTCCCTGGAGACAGACTAGTCTTGATGTACGGCTTGACACTGAGACCACACTGTACAGCCTTCTGAGCCAAGAGACCTGCCGGAAATAAAGAGCAGCATTACTACATTACTATAAACAAAAATACATTGAGCATATTTATAAAGTCAGTGGTTCTCAACATAGATATGTATAGACAATCGACCGCTCCAGACACATCGACGCATGCGCCATCTTGGAACGGTCAGCGTGTCGTCACTCACAGTAAGAATCAATGATACCACAACATGGTAGGGAATCTGCCAACATTTAAATTCCCAAAGAAATGGGTTAACCTTTGGTTTGTGTTTTCATATCTATTAAGTTTTAACAATTGTACTTTTACATGCATTTAATTTTACTATAGTCACTTTTTAACACTAACGCCTTGTATTGTGTTAGTTTAGCTAGCAGATGCACTAGCTGAAGTCTATTGCAGATATAGATATTCATAGATGCCTCGAACTACGGCTGCAGATGCTCAGTCCACTTGCTGTCGAGTGTTCACGAACCGGCTTTGACCGTTCCAATTACTTTTATTATGACTTTTTCTGGGGCTTAAAAGTGGTAGTTGCGCAGCTGTCAATGGAGTGTCAGAAAGCTCTCAAATTTCATTAAAATCTCCATTTGTGTTCCGAAGATGAATGAAAGTCTTACAGGTTTGGAATGACATGAGGGAGAGAAATAAATAACAGAATTTTCATTTCTGGGTGAACTAGCCCTTTAAAATCTGTCCTTAAAGGAACACTACAAACAAACATTAAAATGATATCATTAGAACGATTCTAGAGAGTCAATGCATTTTCAGATTTTTAAAATATGTAAAAGAGCAGCCTGCTAACCATTCTTTTGTGTTAAAAAGGAGGGGAAAACTAGCTTGAAGTGACTTGAGGATGAGTGTATGAATAATACTTTGGGTGTAAATGATCACTGTGTGCAGACATGTACCTGCTCCCAGCATGACTGAGGGGTTACTGGTGTTGGTACAGCTGGTAATGGCTGCGATGACCACAGATCCGTGAGAGAGTGAATACTCTGCACCGTTAAACTGGAATGGTACTCGAACATCATGGCGCTCGGGAGCCACCTGGAATCCTTTAAAGCCTTGCTGTAGACAACAGACAATAATGGATGATAAAGGTGTGGAGGAATATTTCTCTAGACATGAATGGTTGCTTCAGCACTGCTTTAAGGATATCAAATGGATTTTATGACTGTTATGTCCATATATTAGCTTTGAGATCATCTGTAGGGTAAGGAAATATGTCAGTATAGTAATGTATGAAGCCCACTTCCACCACATGGAAATTAAACACATCTTAATTAATTATTAAAACAAATAAAGGAAAAATACAATTAAATGAATTAAAAAATGCTGAAAATTATATACTCTCATAATTATGGCGATAAAATATGACATACTAAATTATAAGATAATAAGTCAAAATTATGTACAGTAAGTATATTATGTAGTTTTGTAATAAAGTCACAACTGACAAAGTTAAAATTGTGATTATCTCATCATTTAAATTGATGTCAACTGTTTTTTTGTCAAATTTATGTCAATTTCGTTTTTTATGTCAGTTTAAACTTAAAACTAAATTATGACAAAAAGTCTTAATTGTTACATTAACCGAAAAACAGGCAAAAAAAACTATCATGAAGTTTATGTAATAATTAGTTTATGGCAATTTCAACTTATGTCAATTTCTTTTTATGACAGTTATGGCTTTTTATGTCAATTGCGTTTAATGTCAGTGATGCCTTATGTCATAAATAGGCTTTCAAAGGAATTCAATTTCTGCTCATCATGTAATTTTGAGGGATTAGCACAGTGATCATTTACTATTTAAAATTATTCGTTTTTCATACACAATATATTATGATTGAACAAGCCTCACCGCATATCATTTTCAATTTTGGCTGTGAAGCTAAAATATCTATTGCTTTTTCACAACAAAAGCACAAAACTGGGAAAGACCTCCAAAAGTGTGAAGAGAGATTACGTTTGGGAGACCCATGAGAATACTATGTATTATCTCAAGAATCAAAGGGTATGTGTGTCCTGTGTGTTTTCCAGGTATCACTGTGACATGTACCTTGGCTGCTAAACACGTTTCAAAGTCCTGCTTCATGTCTGATACAGCCACTTTGTCATGTGGGCGTTTAGGACCACTGCAGCAGGGGACAACCGTGCTGAGGTCCAACTCAACAACCTGGATGAGGAACAATGAGAGACACGTATACATTTAGCAGAAAGTAATGCAGACAGCAGTGACCAGGGCCAACATATCTGTGAACTGCACGTTTGTGTTGGTTTAGATACCTGAGTGAACTGTGGATCTTGAGAAGTGTTGCTGTAGTCTCTGAACATGCCCACCGCTCTCAGATACTTTTCTATGTAACTTAGATTCTCCATGTCCCTCCCTTAAAAACAAATATGTATAAAACAAAAAATAAAGTGTGCTTAATTTTACTGAATATGCACTTCAAATCTTAAAGGTATTTCTAAAAATTAACTATAAAAGGCCACCTAAGTGTACTTAGAGTACACTTTCATAATGCACTGTTAAGCAAGTGTACTTTGTAATAATGTCAAACTAAAAGTTTTACTATTAAGTACATTTTAAATCATATTTTAATAATCTTGTCATGCTTTAAAGTACACTTATTTTGCTGTTTTGACTAACATAATAAAGCACATGTAAAATAATTGCAGTGTGTTATTCGATGGTACATTTAAACATGCTAAATTGTACATTTCATCACCACAAATGTATAATTTCAAAAATTTGTAAACACAAGTAACATGTTTCAATAGAAATGACATTAACATATATTTTCCTTTTACCATATATGCTAGTCAGTATGCTCAGCAGTGCATTTTAACCTCACTTTAAATAGAAGTAATTATGAAATTAAAGATAAATGTGTACTTAAGTGTGTCAAAAAACCCTCTAATGTTCAGCCAATTGCATTGAATATAAATGTAAACTATAATATATTTTCATTTATTTGAACAGAAAGCACTTTGCACAAAGTTATTTGGTAACATTTTAGTTTATGTTCTAATTCTCACTATTAACTGCGACTTTTGCCTCAATAAACTCCGCTTGCTTATTAATAGTTATAGGTAATACGTACTTGTTAAATTTAGAAATTAGGATTAACAGAATATGGTCATGCAGAATAAGGCATTAATATGTGCTTTATAAGTACTAATTAAAAGCCAATATGCTAGTAATATGCAACTAGTTAATAGTGAGGATTCGACCCTAAACTAAAGTATGCTTAAGTGTACTTGAAAACTGATCAGGGACAGATTAACGTACCCGTCTGTATCAGATATTGAATGCTGATGTGGTCAACAGGGAAGAAGGCAGCGGTGGCTCCATACTCAGGGCACATGTTGGCGATGGTGGCACGGTCAGCGATAGACAGATGGGCAACACCAGGGCCAAAGAACTCCACAAATTTTCCAACCACACCAACTTGCCGCAAATGCTGGGAAGATAAAGGATATAATAAAACAAAGCGTCTTCGTTTGTAAACATCCTCCACTTATCCATTTATTTCTTCTAGTAGGAAGAATATTTTAACATTTTCAATACTTTCAAACCAAACACACCATAAAATCAGATATGGCAAGACTTCCATACCTTGGTGACAGTCAGCACTATGTCAGTGGAGGTGATAAATTTGTTGGGTGTCCCCTGTAGTTTGTAGCCAATGACCTCTGGCAGCACCATGCTGATGGGTTGACCCAACATGACCGCCTCTGCTTCAATCCCCCCCACACCTGCTCCAAAAGATCAAAGGTTAAATCTCAGTAGAACATTGTGTTTATTACTACATCTATCATTTATTTCTCTTTAATTACCAGCCCAACACTAATACACAAATTTAACTTTCTTTTTGCCTAAAATAACAAAAATATAACAAAAATCGGGATTATGAGATGCAAAGTCATAATTGTGACAGGTCAAAATGAAGCAGAAATTATTTATTAATTATGACATGAAAGTAAAAAAAGATGGCATTATTATGACATAAGCATTAAATGTACATAAATGTAAAAATTTAGATAGCAAGTCATAATTTGACTTTTAAAGTAATAATTATTACACAATTTCAACCCTCTTATCTCATAATTATGACTTAAGCATTAAATGTACATAACGTTCTACATAAAATGTGAAAATTGAGAAACTAATACGAGATAAGAGGTTGTGTATTGACATATATTAAAAGTCAAATTACATTTAAGTTGAAATTGTCATAATTATTACTTCTGTACTGACATAATTTCAAAATTTTAAGATACTAAATCATAATTATGAGATAAGAGGTAGAAATTGTGACAATTATTGTATATTATGACATACATAACATGAAAATTAGGAGTTGTTAATTTAGAATTAGAAGATAAAAAGCTGAAAAAGTATCTCATAATTTTGACATTTTCTGAAAGTCATAATATACAAGTAATGACACAATATCAGCTTTTTATCTCATAATTATGACTTAGTATCTTAAAATATTACATGAAAGTTGAAATAATAATCATAAGTCATAATTATGAAAACTTTTTATCTAAAAATTATGACTTTTTAATCTCATAATGAGTTAAGGCCCATTCATAACAAGAACGATAACTGTAAATGACTTAAAATAATTCATTATAATAAATTTCGCTCACCCCATCCCAGCACTCCCAACCCATCGATCATGGTTGTGTGCGAGTCCGTTCCCACCAGACTGTCCGGGTAGAAGAAACCATCCTGGTCAAACACAACCCTGGCCAGGTACTCCAGATTGACCTGATGGACTATCCCTGAACCCGGAGGAATGATCCGCATGTTCCGGAATGCTTTAGAACCCCACTGTGAACCAATACAATTAGTTCACAAGCAATCATCATCTCCATGTCTTGAAGAGACAAACAATATCAAAACATGTCAAATACAGAGAGGGGGAATTTACCTTTAAAAACTCAAATCGTTCCTTGTTCCTTTCAAATTCAAGGTCCTGGTTTTTCTGAACGCTATCCGACCTTAAAATATGGAAAATGTACACTTAAACATAATGAACTGTTGAGTAGTTCTGGTGATAGTTCACCCAAAAATGACAATTCTGTCATAACTTACTCGCCCTTGTGTCGTTCCAAACTTGTATGACTTTCTTTTTTTCTACAGAACACAAAAAGAAGATATTTTGAAGAATGCTGGTGACCAAACAGGCATTTCTCAAAAATATCTTCTTTTTGAGAACAACATGAGGGCGATTAAATGATGACAGAATATTCATTTTTGGGTGAATTATCCTTTTAAATTATCATTCACTTATCACAGACTGCAAATCCTAAGACAAGAGCTCCAAATGATATTTAGTTTTCATTTTTAATTGGGACAGAGCATTTTAGAAGCTCACAAGGACAGAGACAGACAGATATATATATATATTTTAAATAGTCTTCAGTCATTTCTTAAAGGAGTACACTTATTTTGTTGTGCTGATACTAACACACTAAAGCACATGTACAGTAACATACTTGATTATAATTTAACTGTAGAGAAAAATTCTATATTACATTTAATATATTTAAAATGTACTAAATTGCAACTTTATCATTACAAATGTGTAAAATACATTTAAATAAATGACCGAAAAATAATAATAAAAAAACAAAATAAAGTATATTTTAGGTTACCACAAATGCTTGCCAATACATTTAGCCGCACACTTTAACCATATTTCAAAGACAATAGAAGTAATTATGAAATTACATATAAAGATGTATTTAAGTCCTACTTAAGTGGGTTAAAATAAGTTCAGCCAGGTATATTAAATACAAATCTAACCTATAATTCAATATACTTTAGTTTGTTTTGTGTTTTCAGACACTTAATTGCATGTTAAAGTACCCATGAATAACCTTTTTCAAGTATAAGTGCACTTTTTTTTTTTCACAAGGGTTTACAGTGGTATTTTCTCATGCACGCCGTCTATAATTAAGCATACACATTCTCTGTGCTCTATATTAAATAAATACTCAGTTGGCGAAGGTAAATAATTTTTAAATAAACCCTGTAACACAACATGAACCTATTTACCTCATGTTTATGCCCTCATACATCAAAACAGAGGCTGTTCTGAAATATCGACAGACAGAGACATAAAAAGCAATTTTAAATTTCTGTCAAATGAACCTACTTCCTGTTGAAGTCAACCTGAATGGAATGATCTATGACCAGGTCTGCTGGACAAACTGGATTAATCTTCTCAGGGTCGCCCTGTAATTTTTTCACTGCGTCACGCATGGCTGCAAAGTCGACCACCGCAGGAACCCCCCTGTGCACAGTGGATAAACAATGAGACAAATATGTAACAGACAGACAGAAAGCTGCGAAAATATGAAACAGTTTATGGAGCCTTTAGACAAATTTAATTTTCATGTGTTTTTTGTTGAGCATATTTTGCCGATTTCGAACTCAACTTCGAGATGAACGTGTTCTAACGCACTTTAAGCCAATAAAATATTAACACAATAGAACATATATGATCATTAATCTTTTTACATTATAGGGGAAGCCGAGCTTAAAGAAATGTCCACTGTTCAAACAAAGCATCAAGCTTTTATTTTGGCGGGGAGACACCTTTCTTTGTTGACAACAGATTTATAAACAATTTTCATTTCGAATTTGGGAAGATGGTTGGCACACATTCTAATCCCAAATTCAAATTACAGTATAAGCGACACAAACACATTTTTACTTTTGAATCAAAACTGAAAATGAACACAGTGCTTTACTTTTCACAGTGAGTTCGAAATTTTCATATGCGTTTTTTTGTATTCGTGATTCAGTGCTCTGAATTGTCAAAACACCATTCAAACTGCTTGCTACGAATGCGAAAAACGCGGAAAAAAATCGAACCCGATTTGATGTTTTTTATGACGGAGGAAAATTCGGAGGCAGTGTGCAAGTGTAATTGACATAACGTGAGGTTGTATTTATTTTTTTAACTTTCGAAAATTTCGGATTCAGTGTGAAAGGGCCTTTACTCTGAAACATTGTCTGTAAGACAAAATATTTATTTAATACATCACAACCGTTGCGATTTGAAAATCGCACTAAGCCATATCCCATTCTTATTAAAAGTAACAACTGGCGAGTAAAACCGTTTTCAAGTTTTACTCGCATTTGGCGTTTTGAACCCTGGCTAAGAGTGTCTGGTATATGTCTTACAAATGTATATATCAAATATGAAACAGTAGGCTATATAGGGTTAAAACCTACGTGAAGTCTTGCAAGATGACGCGGGCCGGTCTGAAAGGCACCTCCACAGTCTGACTCTGCGTCACCTTCCAGTTGAGGATTTTCTCCACATCCTCCTCCTTCACCAGGAACCCATCACAGTTCCTCACTGCTGACTCCAACAGCACACGGATGGAGAAGGGAAGTTGGCCTTCAAAGAAAGGTACAGAGAAGGACACAGTCATGTCTCCAGTCATCACAAAATTCACAACAACCCTGAATGCAGGACTGCGGATTTAACTTTCATTACTTGAATAGACCAGGGGTGTCCAACCCAGCTCCTGGAGGGCCACTGTCCTGCAGAGTTTATCTCCAACTCTTATTAAGCACCCCTGAACCAGATGAGCAAGCTCTTCAGGCAATGTTTACACGGAAACTATCTGAAGAGAAAACGCAAAAGTGACGTTGTGTTATCACTTTTTATTCTGCGTTTAGACGGGAACGCGACGGTTTAGCGTTTTTATGATTTCCACTCTGGAGGATGGTTTCACTTTTTTGCGCTTTTAAGCCCCAAAAACGCCGTCACCGTGTAAACGAAAGGCATATCCTGTAAAATATTTTTATGTTTTCACCCGTGAGCGTTCTCATGTAAACAGGGCCTCAGACTCACTAGATACCTCCAGGCAAGTGTTGGAGCTGGTTGGGGGCAAAGTTTGCAGGACGTTGGCCCTCCAGGAGCAGGATTGGACAACCCTGGGTTAGACAACTCAACAAGGTAAACATAAAATGTCTTACCATATCTGGGGTCTTTAAGTTTGTTAAGGTTGAAAAACTTGTGGTCAGGCTTCTGGGGGTCCAGAGGCTCAATAGTGTGTGCATAAGGGTTCGTCATAACTAAAAACACGCTTCCTTACTGCACACTCTTGAACCCTAATATTGAGAGACAGAAAACAATGTAAGTAACTCCTTTGCTATGATACAATGGTAATAACATCAAAGTATGGTATTATGCATACATTCCCTTGTGAAAAGAGGTCCAATTGACTGTATGTACATTTGTAGAGAACTTTTTAAAACTACACACAGATAAAATATTAATCAAATTAAAGGGAGCACACTTTCATTACTGTTTCTTAACACACTTAAGTGCACTGTCATAATGTGAAAAGTTTAAAATAATTCTGTTTTAATAATCTTTTGTCGTTTTTTTAAACTACACTTATTTTCAACATACTAAAGCACATGTAACATACTTGATTATACATTTAATTGTAGCATTTTTCAATATTTCAAGTTAATATATTTTAAATGTCCTAAATTATAACATCATTACCATGTGTACTTGTACAAATATATGACAAAAGTTATATAGATATGACATTAAAGTATATTTTAAGTATTTTTCAAAAGACAATATAAGTAATTATGAAATTAAATATCAAGATGTACTTAAGCCCTAGTGCCAAAAAAGCACTCTCAGGATCAGTTATTGGATAAAATATACATTTTTCAATATAATATAACACATTAAAATTTAATTGCAATTAATATGCGATTAAGTATTTGAAAACCATTTTCAGCACTGGGGAACAGTATTTTTTTTAAGTTATACGTACTCTTTTTAAAAGTATGATAAAGTGTACTTTGTCACAAGGGTTTAAGAGAGTTTAAGTGACCATCACTTGCAGTTCACTAAATGAAAAACAATTTTACAACTACACCTTTAGTCCTGTGCTGAAAGGCAATATAATTCCAGTAATTCCAGTCAAATCTCCAAAACAGTAAATCTCCAGTTCAGTTCAAATGGAAGATCTGGCACTTTATCCGCCTCTATTCAACACCAAAGGCTTGAGAGCTTCCCAGAATTAAGAGGTTGGTACGTGACAGCCGGGACAACAACCAGCACACAGCATAAGAGATCAAGGAGGCGACACTTTATCACTGCCTTCACACAGAATAGTTTATACTGAAGTTGCGTGTTGACAAATCTACAGTTTACATCACAGCCTTGATATCTGCTTGATCTTACAGAGATAAGTGAGATCAGTTTTATGCAATGAGATAAACATGGCCCTCTCCAAAACTGTCACAGATAATGATCTGCATGGTATTTGTCTTGGATTCCACCTAACAGTCAAAAGAAACTCATACTGTAAATGTTTTGGGCAGGTTGTGGAGTGATGCATCAGGTGAGTGATCAGGCCATGACGGCATTCACAATAGTCCATTAGGAAATTGCTATGAGGAAAGAGAGTTGGTTTTACCAACTCTCTTTCCTCATAGCAATTTCCTAATGTTTCAATCAATCCATTTTTATCCAAGTCATCACGAATCACGATTCATGTGTGGCAGTCTAACCCAACTGTGCATCTACATAAAATTACTAGATTTAATCTTTGAACGGAATAGTTTAATTACTTGATGTGCTCTAGTAATGTTTATATGTGAATAAAAGTCTAAATTAAATGCGATCATGTCTAGAGGACTTGGATTAAACCACTTCACTCATGACGAATACGTACAAAATGTCTTTATGAACATTTTGAAGCATCAAAGTTTTGGTTGTGTGGACTTTCAAAGGAGGTAGAGAAATCTAGAGAAAAAGTTTTAAAATGGTCTTCATGTTTTTTCGAAGATGAACAAAACATGGGTTTAGAACAGCACGAAGCAGAGTATTTGATGACAAGAATTTTCATTATTGGGTGAAGATGCAATATCATAAAAAAAATGTAATGAAAAAATGTGACATTGCATAACTGATATTTCAGACAGAATATAGAGATATAAAGAATCCTACAGGATTATTAGTAACACCATAATACTGTGTTTGACCCCCTTTCACCTTCAGAACTGCCTTAATTCTACGTGGCATTGATTGTGTGTTGGCCCAAATGTTGGCCCATATTGATAGGATAGCATCTTGCAGTTGATGGAGATTTCATCCAGGGCACGAAGCTCCCGTTCCACCACATCCCGAAGATGCTCTATTGGGTTGAGATCTGGTGGCTGTGGGGGCCATTTTAGTACAGTGAACTCATTGTCATGTTCAAGAAACCAATTTGAAATGATTCAAGCTTTGTGACGTGGTGCATTATCCTGCTGGAAGTAGCCATCAGAGGATGGGTACACATGGTGACCATAAAGGGATAAACATGGTCAGAAACAATGCCCAATTGGCACTAAGGGGCCTAAAGTGTACCAAGAAAACATCCCCCACACCATTACACCACCACCACCAGCCTGCACAGTGGTAACAAGGCATGATGGATCCATGTTCTCATTCTGTTTACGCCAAATTCTGACTCTACCATCTGAATGTCTCAACAGAAATCGAGAAATGCGTGTGTGAATTACCTGGATCTGTGCAGCAAAATGTATGCTGCACAGGATTAAATTTTTAAATAGATTTAATAAACACCTCCCAGCCAATCAGAATCAAGTACTCAGACAGACCATAGTATAAAATAACATTATTATATTTAAACAATAATTTAACATCCTAACTTTTAACAAGTTACATTGAATGCAATGTAAATGGCTTTGTATAAAATCCAGCAGTCCCACAATAGCCAAATATCAGCTGATGAATCAGCCCAGCTGATACACCAATGAGCCAAATCATTATGATATGTTGTAGGTCCTCCGCATGCTGCCAAAACAGCTCCGACCCGTCAAGGTATGGACTCAATAAGAACCCTGAACGTGTCCTGTGGTATCTGGCACCAAGATGTTAGCAGCAGATCCTTGTAGAACCGCCATGTATCGAACATGTTTGTTAAAATACATCCATGTGAATAGCCGGACCCAGGGTTTCCCATTGTCAAGGGAATCACACTCCCTCAAACCGGTTTGTGTCGTCCCACAGTGCATCCTGGTGCCATCACTTCCCCATCACTTGTAAACGGCTTACACATACCGGTCGTCCATGTGAATCGTGATAAAAAAGAAAATGGGACCATCTGACCAGGCGACCCTTTTCCACTGCTCCAAGGTCCAGTTCTGAAGCTCACGTGCCCATTGTAGGTGCTTTCAATGGTGGACTGGACATCAGACACTCTGATTGGTCTCCTCTAAGTAGCCCCACATGCAGCAGAGTTTGATGTACTGTGAATTTGTGGCATTTTTAAGAGATGATAAACAATATTTGCTTCACCTGTGACTGGTCATTATGTTTTGGATAATCAGTTTTTTTTTATGAGGCAAAATCATTTGGATTCAATGAAAAAAGACAACCATTGAATATTCACCTTTATTACTAGGCTCTAAGGAATACTTGATTCTGATCAATCAAGCCATCCAATTGTATCTTATTCCAGATTATAAAGATAGCACAGGTTCATCGATAGCACAGGCTCACGCTTGCTAGGAATGGAAGTTTTGCATTTGGTGAGCTAATAAAATATTAAAAATCAAATCAATATTTTGAGTACAGTTATTGAATTGTCATCCGTTTTCACGGCCTCACTCTCTCGTTTCGTTCAAATGCAGTTGCTGCCATTTTGCAAATATTGTGTTCACTGTAATGGATTATAAGATAACAAACAGGTACAATTGAATTTGAAACAGTTTAATCTCAAATCACTATCTCTTATCCCTATATGTTGTGAAATACCATGTAATAAGTGGTATGATGAACCGTACCCCTTAAACGTCGGTCTAGTTTGAACTTTCAACTTGGTAGCAACTCCTTTCTCCGTGGAAGCCTTGCATTTAAAAAGCTAATTAATTATTTCGACTCAGATCAATAGCCTATTTCATGTCTAATTATTTACTTATGTGGCAAGCAGCCGTGTAATAAGCTGGATAATGTACATCCAGCTGGTTGTTATCACAGAATAAACCCCTTCAGGGTGTTGCAAGACCTAATCAACCTGTAAACTTATTCTGAGATAACGACCGGCTGTACAGTATCCCTTGCTTAACTACTTATGATTTTGCATAAATTCATACTATAGCAGAAAGCAGCCGTTCACAATCCAAGGATTTCAAAGACATTTAAACCTCAGAGGAAAAATGAGGGCAAAAGAGCCCCTAGGGTGCCAACATGCTTTATCCTAGCATGCTGCTTCACGTTATCACGTTAACAAGTTTAACTCAGTCCTCTTGGGATATGAGCAAGCAATGAGGCCAAGCTGTGCAGCAAGCAAAGTGGGTTTTTCCAACTATAATGGCAGCCCAATTGTGCAACATATCAAACAGAAGAAAAAGAGACACAACCGACCAAACAGGGTGAGCAACTAAACTCTCCAGCCAACCCGAGGGGGAAGGTAGATTTACACCAAATGATACAGTAGAAGCAATTATCATGATTAAAACTGAGGGTTTTCAATCTTTTAGATGGCACACACCACCGAATATGATCATTCTCATGTGAGAAACACCCATCCTAAAATTTAAAAGGCACCTATATGGTTTCTTGTTTAAAGATTTATTCATTTATACATTGAAAATTTAATATTATAAATATGTTTAATTTTTATTTATTTATTTTCATTATTTTATTCACAGGCCCCTTTTACTTCCTGGTTTGGAAACACCCGATTTAAACAGTTAGACTTGGCCAAGTTCACATCATAAGAAATGCAATACCTCTGTATTATTTTATATATATGTTTCTGTAACTTAGAAAGGTAGGTCTATCAACAGTCTATCTGAACGCAAAAATCACCACGACTGGCTTTTATTTAGTTAACGTTGCTTCAATGAATGAATCACTATCTCAAAGTGTGAGACTTGGTGCCAAGCATAACAGGCTCAGGGAAACATAATCTGAGGTAATATCTGTAATTCCCACTACACCCAGTCTTGTGACTGTACAGTGAAATGCCATTTTCTATGGTTGTGTGCATTAGACTCTGAACTATGAATGGAGGCTCATGTGTTGCCCTGTCTTCCAAGAACTTGTTTAGAGAATGATTTACTGAAGGTCCACGTTTTCGGTCTTTGACTGACATAACACGTAAAAGAAACGAAAATTAATGTACAAGTGTAACCTCCATTTGCACCAATTTTACAACTACTCTAAATTAGCATGTGCAATATCAATTATTTCCTTGTCAACATGAAGATAGCCTGTTAGCTAATGTTAAATCGTCCAAGTAAGAGCCAAAACACTGCAGCAAATATCCCCCACTCGAACTCGGTCTAACATGCACACATTTATGATCCTTATGCTAATAACTCCAATTGTATAATTTTAATATCTGCAACAACACCGTTATTACGACATAGAACAACAGTAAGTTAAACAGTATTTAAACTAAACTGCTCCGAAATCAATGACATGAGACATGCAGACGAGAAGTAGATGTTTCATGCAGTTGCATACAGTTAATGGAGCACGATTTCTCTGTTTAATAACAGCTTGATCATTCAGCTTACCTCGTAGAGTTACAGTAGATTTGAGTCCTGCTGTCAATGGATGTTCGGCCTCTTTAACTCTAGAGCCGCGTTGTTGCTTTTACCGTAATCACTCTAAACGAGCCGCATTACCTAACTACACACACTGAATCCACACAATTAAAGACCCGTTGATTTACATAATTTCTGTGACGAGCTGTTTAAACATTTATTCATAAAACTACAGTAGCTAGAATCTATTTTACCAGCTTTTTCTACGGTACTAGCCTATCTTATTTTTCAGTTGTAGCAATTGACTTAGTTATTACTAAATATTTCGTATATTTCACTTTAGGCTACCTTTTTTAATTTGCCAAATGGATTAAAGAATCACTAAATAGTACATTAATTAGAAAATGTACTGTAATAATCACTTTCTGTTCAATTTGGATAATATCAATGGATATTTATTGATTTTTCAGTTTTCAGTTTATGAGAATAAAGTTATACTTTGTGAATAAAGTCAAAATTATTTGAAAAGGTCCATATAATAAAATAATGTATTATTTTATAATAATTTATTCTTATTGTAACGACTTTGTTCTCAAAAAATTGACTCAATCTTTACGGAGCCCCTCTAGTCCCACTTTGGTAAAAAAAAAAATAATTATAACTATCTTGTGGCCTCAAGATAGTCTCACTATGATGCAACTTTATTAATATGACTTTAATTTTGTTGTGCGACTTTATTCTTGTAATTTTTACTTTATTCTAACAATGCTACACTTTTTCATAATTTTTAGGGTACTTAGGGTACATGACCTTATTCTCATCGGCTACTCTCATTTCTATGTTATTGTAGCCTAATGTTTACATTATTTTCGAAATATTAAGATTTTAATCTCAAAATGCTCTCAAAATAATTATGAAATATTCTCGTGTTGCTACGAATTCAAATTCTCAAATTCTAATTCAAGAATTCAAACTCTCCTAATTTTTACTTAATTTGAAAATTACTTTGTTCTCGAAATTATTAATGTGAAATGGAAAACTGATTTCTTACTAATAATAAAAAATAAAAAAGATAGCATTTAGTTCTAAACAGTTATGTAATCACCATAAAATACTTTTCTACACTATAAATTTTGTCATTAAAGACATTCAACAATTGTGTATATTTATTCTGTGTGTTACGGTAATGATTCAGCAATGCCCTGTTTCTTTGCTCTGTTATGAATGTGTGCTAAAGGTCATATTTAGTTCATTGCTAGCCTACAGTAATAAACAGCACAAAGCACGTGTTTAACACTAGTTCTTCACACTTACATAATTTAGTAAGACGGGTCTGGAAGATGTGCATGAATTCGGTTTGCTACTAAAATAATTTTCAGGTCTGTTATGATCACTAACAAATCTTCCTTCAGTGGGGGGGAGACTGTAATCTGATTGTTTTAAAGAACATACTGTACATGAAGATGCTAAAACATCACAACAGAGATAAATATAGTACGTTTCAAGCGGTTATCAGATATGGCTGATAGAGAATATTGTTGGCTGCAATTTATTTTACCATCCTGACTTGACTTATCACAAGCCTGCAAGCCATTTTTATTTGCTATCAATAATCAGCTTTAGCAGCGGTGATATCAAAGCAATAAACTAGATTGCACCTATTATTGGCTTAGGGCCTATTGCTATAGTGTCAACAGCAATATGAATATTCAATTGATCAGTAGACCCATAGCTCAATAATCCAAGTTGTTTGCGGTTGCTTTGCAACATATCACATTAAAGTCGGCATGAAGCGGAATATTCTTTCCTAACAAACAAAACAAAACAAAACAAAACAAGAAATGCCAATTTTGAATTTGTGTGGACTTTAATAGTTTAATTCTATTCTTCCAAGTAATGTAACTGTAAGCTTGGCATGGTGATATAGAATTCAAATTGTGTGCAGACAATGGCTTTCAATGTGGCTCATTCAGTCAGATTTTTGTTTTTAGTGTACTATTAAAAGATTTCTCCAGATAAAAATTGTGTGGCAGTTAATATATAAATAAGTTTGATTTTTGGATGTTTATATGCAGCATTGATTTAAAAACTCATTGTTATCCAGATCATTATTGTATTGCAGATAAAAAACAAAGCAGTAAAAAAAAAATCCAATGCCATTTCATATTTATTTGTTGCAGCTTCCAAATCCATGATCTGGTGGATGAATTACTTCCTGTCAACAAGCTTTGAAGCTCATGAAGTCTGGGACAACCGCTTGGATTGTTGTGGGATAGCCTACTAAGTGTCTTGGCATGCATACAGTTCGGGAAAAGCGTGTGAAATGCTGAACAATTCTCTGTTAGCGATGAAGCTCCTTCCTCTTGCTGCGACCTTCTTTGATTCTCTGCATCCTGTAGGTCTTTCGGGCCAGTTCACGCTCTTTCACCTGCACCTCTGTGTCATCCAGCACCTCCAGACTGGATATCTGACTGATCACATACTGCCTGTCATAGAGAGATATTAGTAGTATGGACTCTGTGTATTAGAGATTGTAAATGAATGCTGAACTTGCTGGCACAAATACTACAGCACAGCGAGGTTTGTTATTGGACTGAAATCTGCTTAAGCAAAACATGACCACTAGATGGTACAGTATACCCTTGTGAAAAATAAGTAGGCCTATGTCTAGAATGTTCACTTGTAGTGTACCTCAAATCTTAAAATTATATGATCAAAAAATTTAGTATGCTTAAAGATAGTACACTTTCATGACTGTTTCTTAAAAAATTAAAAGTTTCCCTTTAATGTACATTAAATATGTTAATAATAATATTTTGTCATGATGTAAAGAAGTACACTTATTTTGATGTACTGACTAAAATACTTAGTAGCCAACTTGATTATAATGTTAACTGTATGTTATTTAATAATAAATTTAAAGTTTTAATATAATAAATCTACTAATTTAAACTTCATTATTATACATGTGTAATTACAAATATACTTAAATAGATGGCATACAGGTTTCAATAAAATTACATTAAAGTAAAATTACATACATATAACCATATTTCAAATACAATAGAATTATGAAATTACTTAAGAAAGCACTCTAAAGTTCTGCTAATTGCATTTAATATACATTTAAACAAGAATATTTAAGTTTAATTGCAATTGATTGTCTGAAAACTTTCACACTTAAATATATATTTTATTATTTCTGTAATAACTATTCTTTTTCAAAGTATGCTAAGGTGCGCTTCTTTTGAAATTCTTAAAACAGACCAAAAAGTACAGATCAATATCAGATTTCATACATCGGTTCTTCTCACACTTACCTGTAATCGATATACTGTGTCCGACTGCCTCCATTAAAGTAACTGGGTGCTGCTTCATTGTTCATCATACTAAGAATTCTACAATGAAAGCAAACAGGTCAATTACTGGAAGTCACTTGTAAAGAAAACATGATCATGTTCTTGGGTGAACTCACTTGATATTTGGGAACTTGCAGGAGATCTCTTCCACAACAATGGGCAGGTTGCTGATTTTGTTCTTGTTGATCCACAAGGTGGTGAGGCTGGGCATGTAGGGGAATTTGACATGTGCGCTGTAGTTGTTGCAGTCCAGGATGAGTGTGCTGAGCTTCTCCAAACCCCCCAAAAGAGCAGGATTCCGTCAGCAGCTCGGTTAAGGGCAATCACATGATAAGCTTACGTGTGTTCTTGTTTAATAGCCTTTCTTCTAAAAAGAAAAAAATCAAGGTTCAATAGGGTTTTTTTTCTTTTTCTTTTTTTTGCACCAATTCCATTGTAATGAATCCTCTGGAGGCAAGTTGTAGTGAGAACCCAAGTGCAACTTTAACAAAACGTGATCAAACATAAAACAAAGGCATGGAACTAAACACAAGACCATCGACAGGTCTACAGTAGTTTCATGAAACAATCAATACTAGACAAAGACACAGGGCAAACATGAGGGCTTAAATACACACTAACGACTAGACATGGGGCAACAATGAACCAATGACAACATGATACATCAGAAAAGGTAACACATGGCAGGATCACATGACTTGAAAAAGGGATCACATAACATACATGAAACAGGAACAAGGAACAAAAACTAAAACGTGACATAGCCCTTGCAGCCCTTTACTGCCGTACCATGAGTGCAGCAGGCGCGATGACTACACAAACTAAGTCCCGGTCACTTTGGAAGCTGGGCACTATTTTCAGGCACTGCATCATATCATTACGCCTGCTGCACTCAGGGTACGGCAGTAAAGTTTCTTGATTGTTACGCAGGAATGAGAGAATAGTTCCTAGTCATATCAGCCCAGAAAATCTCAACTTTACATTTTCCGTCTGTCTTAGTGCACGATGTAACTATAGAAGAGTCAAGTTTTAAATAGGAAAAATATCAAAACACTTTGATAATTTGTTTGGTAGAAATGCTAATGGTCTTGTCCACTTCAATGATGTATGCTTAGCTATGCTAAAAGTGGTACCGCCAGAACCAGAGATCGGCTGAATGGATTCAAAAAAGGTAAAACTCAACAATTTAACTCTGGGGGAGTTGTAAAATGAGCGTATTTCCAAAAGAAAGTGGAGTAGGAAAAGTTTTCCCTTTAAGGGAAAAAACGGTGGAATATCCCTTTAAGTCCATGGCGGAGCATGTCCTTTACGATATCATCACCAAAGTCTACCTTATGGCAAAGCTCACAAAACTCCCTCACGTAATCTTCAATTGGACAGTGACCTTGGCTGAGGCGGAAGAGAAGAATTGCTGGGTCCATGTTTGGTCTAGCATTCTGTACTAGTGTTCTTTGTAGTGAGAACCCTAGTGCAACTTTGATTAACAAAACGTGATAAACATAAAACAAAGGCATGACGAGGTATGAAACCAGAACAAGAACATCTACACTGCTACCAACAGGCAAACATGAGGATGTTTTTTTTTTTTTTTTGCAATCTGTAAAAAAGAAGCTCTATGTCCTTGTCACCTACATATTTACATAAGAAAACCCTACAATGTTAGTAACATTATGAACATATGACCAAGACATCTGATTCCCAAAAGGATACTCATCCAGCAAGTTGTAACTAAGGTCCAGAACCTCCAGAGTGTCCTGATGCTGAAGAATGGTATCATAGGGAATCTCCAAGAGGCCCTGGTAGGCAAAAGAGAGCGTCACCACAGCAGGACCAGCAGGGGTCTCCATGGTCTCCATGTCACTGCTCTCACACTCTTCAATACGGTCGGCCATCAACCACCACGACATCAGGACACATAATGAGCTGATCGACCTCTTAACACTGTAAAAATATATTTTGTGAATGTTAGCTCTTTCGCCGCCAGCGTTTTTATATAAGGTGCCAGTCATGGCCAGCGCTTCACAAAAATTCCATGGCCCTCAGAATATATTGTTGTATGAATATCTGAACATGCAACATATCAAAAGAAATATAGTTTCTAGCTTCATGCGCCACCCTCTTTAAAATTAACAGCAAGACAAGTAGAAGTGAATGTGCTTTCTCGAAATGGGGTCTTGCCGTTCTTGCGCACCGAATGCGTCTAGGCTGATTTCTACTTCTGCGTCAGACTTATGCCGGAGCCTCTACTCTATAGACTACGTGTTGGTTTTCATTTATACTCCAATCAACCTAAACGATTCAATCTCTAGGCTGAAAGGTGAGAAAACAGGAAAGGAGACTCTTGCTGGAGACTCAATAATCATCTACTAAACTTTATCAGTTTTTATACCATTGGAGTGGAAACCTAAATTAAACATATAATAAATTTGTAATACCACAGGTTCCTTAAATATCGATGTTTTATTTTTAAAAAAGCAACATTTTGAGCATAAAGCAGAGAAAATCGTGTGTCATAGCGCCCCCCACCGTATAACAATGAAAACACAAAAACCCGGAAAATTCCTGTGGCGGGGAAAGAGTTAAGGTTTCAGTTATTTTTAGTTAGATATTTGGTAGTTTTTGCCAAAAAGTCTCAGGACATTTGGTGTCACTACGGTGTAAAAAATTGTAAATGTAATTGAAGATTATTGCTATGTGCATTTTATAAGAACACACTGTTTCAGTCTTTCTATTTCCAAATTTTACATTTTACACTCTTGAAAATAAAGGTCTTTTTTGACATCTTTTAAGATCCATGGAATGTTCCATTCCACGAAAGGTTCTAGTGGAAAAAGGTTCTTTAGATAATTCAAATCAAATCAAATTAAACTTTATTTATAAAGCACTTTAAAATCACTTTAAAACCACAGTGCATAAATGGGATCCACAAATGTGAGGTCACCATCAAATATATATATATATATATATATATATATATATATATATATATATATATCAAATCAATACAATTAAATGGAAAGATTCAGTGGTCAACATGATGGCCAAATAAAGCGGATTAACCATAGAAAACACCAAGGCCGTTATATTTGAATGTGAAGTTGCTCTTTTAAATCCTGGAGCAATCTTTTACAGTTTTATTTTTAATAATCAGAAACTAACATCATTCATCAGAATTTCCCCACTGATGCAAAAATCCTTTCTGTTACAAATACGTGAAGAAGATAGTATTGCAGAAAAAAAAGTACAGTCATTTAATTTTTTGCCGCAGTGATGGCATAGAAGAACAATATTTTGGTTCCCCAAAGAACCATTCATTGAACAGTTCTTAAAAGATTTTTCTTGTAAAAAAACATATTAAAAAGGTAAGAACCTTTTCCCACTAAAGAACCTTTTGTGGAATGGAAAGATTTCATGGATGTTAAAGGTTCTGCATGGAACCAGAGTGGTAACTAGTAAGTAACATTTTTCATACAGTAACAAGAATCCCACATTCGGAGTCCCATAGTCAGAATCTTAACACTTACCGGGGTTTGCAGCTCTGCAGTTCTGAAGTGGTGAGCGAGTGAGTGGTGAGATATGTCCTGCACAAATAAAATACCTTCTTTCATGGCTGGAAATGGGATCACAAGATGGGATAATCACATTGCCGGTTAACCCTTTCCTCATGGGGTTCACATAAACTTCACAAAACTGTCTAAAATAGGTCATCAGCTTTATGAAGCAGCTGATGCTAAAAAGATTGCGGTTTTTACTTAGTTGAATCTTTTCACATTTGTGTAACATGGCCTGATAATTAATTCTTGAACAGTTTACAACATCAATCAATTCAATTTCATCAATTTTTTTTTTACAAACATCTGAAACAGTAAAGATCATAAATATCAGACAGGTTTTAGAAGAGAAAGTTGTCAGAATAATTATAATCCATACAATAATCTAGGCCTAGTCTATGAAAAAAATGTTTAATACTAAAAAATTGTTTTTTGGAAGTAAAAATTATTAATTGTTATATAATTTTAATTGAAAATCTATATTATGTCCAACAAGATAATGTGTTTTTACAGCAACAACAACAATATATAGGCCTATATAGGTCAGAAAGTCACATTAGGTATAAGCCTAGGTTTTCAAAATACCCATATTTCTTTTTATTAACTCCCATATTATAGGATGTTTTGATGCTATGTTACATTTTATGTTGCCGAGTTAATGTTTATTGCATTATTATTATTAGTGTGTGTGTGTGGCACTGTCTGTGCTGTCAATAGGCTATAGTATTAGCAGACATTCTCTGGTATTAGGCTATTAGTCACTTGCCACAGATGAGTTACTTTGACCCATCATGTGGCATTCTGAATTAGCCTACTACCTTATTATCAATATATATGATATAAAAGAAAATTAAGGAGTTGGTGTATGGACGCCATGCATTCCGAGTTCTTTTGTGTTTTTCATCTTCACTTTTCATTTTACTTTAAAATATTAAACGTCGTCCCCTAAAGAAAGTTCCCTAGAGATGTTTTTGTTTACAGTTTCATCCTCCGCCAGACTGTTCTGTTCTGGACTTCACTTTCCATATTAGGGTATGATGCAATCCAGTCTCAACCAGACGCTGCTGGCCAAGCCCCGCCACCACTGGAGTTTCTCGAAACGTAACGAAACGTGGGCTACGTGTTTTCCCAGACGCAAGTCGCAAGTCCCGCCTCCGCCTGAAACGTCATCACGGTTTATATAAACACTCGCCGTCACTCACAGCAGCATTTCTATTTACGGCAAAGAATAATGACATACATGAAATACGAACCAAGCGCGAGATGTTGATGAACAAACCGAACATGGAGTTTATGTTTAAATTGAAGTCGTCGTATTGCTCAAACAGTGTTTTAGGGTACGTTAGTACATTCAACATTGGAAAACCAAATCTTCGCTGGAGCGACTGCCAAGCGACAGGCTGACAAACTCACAAAGGTAAGAACCTTAGATGTCTATTAACGCGCTCGTGATGTTGAAAAAAGAAAATATTTTATTCGGTGTAGCCAACCAATAAATTAGGCAATTTAGTTCTATATATCATTTGTCAATGGTATTATTTTGGTATCATGGGTATTTTGTTATGTTGTTCTGTAGACAGCACGCAGTGAAAGACAGGCTTTGTCACATTCATTGGTGTGTCATACTGAATGTTGTAGCAACAATGCAAACAACACCCCTTTGAGGACTGAGAAATCTTCCACTGGTTTTAATATAATTAAAAAATATTGATTGTTTCATGGTGTTTTTGTTTGTTTTTACAGATTTAGTGAGATTATGGCACCATTCACCATTTCCCCTCATCGTCCACTGCCATATCAATGCCGTTTACCTCAGGAACCTCTATTCATGCAATCCAAGATGAGTCCTGAGCTTTCGTCCAGTAAACCTGGAACGCATGAAGATCTACATCTTAATTATTATCGCGAAACGTCCATCATCAAGATCAGACTCCATCTGTGGCAGGTCATCCAAAGAGTTGTGAACTGCTGTACGAGTGTAGCAAAGCTTTTCTGCTCCAAGATGTTTTTCTTCGTTTGTGTGGGAAAAAACATGACCATGACCGGCGAGATGAAGAAGAGAGGTGTGGAGGCCCTGGAAAGGGAAATCTGGGATGGGAAGGATCCAGAGATGAAGGTTGTTATGAAGTTAGATGATGAGGATGAGTTGATCGAGCCTGCTGTTGAGCAGGAATCCTCAATGATTGATTTGGATGAAGAGGAAGATGATGAAGCCAGGCTCTCAGAATGGGAGTCTGATGAAGACACCGATGAGGAAGAAGATGATGAGGACAATGAAGAGGAAGACTGTGAGCCACAGGATGTGGATTCTGAATGGTCAGATGATGATGATGATGATGACTCAGAGGCATCAGCTGAGAGCCTTGAGCTTTGGGAATCCTTTCTCAACAGCAATGACCCCTACAACCCTCTGAGCTTCTGCTCGTCCACCGGCTCCAGAACAAACACTAAGCAGAACCAACTAACTCTGAGCTCACAGAATAAAGCTCAACCTACACCAGCTACAAGGCCAGAAGAGTGTCATCCAAAACCAAACTCAAAGGAGGGAGGGAAGAAGGTAACCATTTCATGGAAACCTGTGTTATTTATAGTATTTATTAATAGGTTGTACTATTTTTAGTTTTCATGTTATTTTAGCAATTTTATGGGCTTTTTCTTTTTTAATAGTTAGCTTTGATTTATTTTGGTTTTAGTTTAATAGTAATGGTTAAGTCATTATTGTTCTTAAACTTCATACTTATTTTATTTCATTTAGTCAAGCCAAATTTTTTTTCATTGAATATTTTATTTGATTTCAGCTTAATTTCAGCTAACAAAAGCAGTTTTTAAGTTTAAATTAACCATAACACCAATGGAAAACACATTTTTAAGTGAATAAAATAAAGATAACTTTTTTTGTGAAATAATGATAACTATAGCGCCTTTAAAGTGCTTTAAAGTGTAAAAAAGATACAAGTAAATAAAAAAATACAGAATAAATCAACAAAAGACCATGTGAATAAATCAACAAAAATACATAGGTGGATTAAAAACAAATAAAACAAAAAGCCAGTGATTATTACCACACTTAACAATAAGCTAACTTTAAAAAAGTTTTTTTTTAAATGTTTTAAAAATTAGACGAATATTAGTAATATTATTATATACAACAGTGTTCATTTAAATAATTAATTAAAATAAATAAATAAAATTAATATAAATAAAGGGTAATAAATAAATGAGCTGTAATAATATAATAATTAACCTGTATTTATGGTATTCAAAATTATAGATAATTCTAAAAGAAAGCAGAGAAGATGCCGGAAATAAAATTTCCAATAGAAAAGTCAACAAACATGGATTCATATTGCGGTTGCTATAAGATGGCTGAAAACACTAAATCATTCCTCTTCCATGACAACAGCTGACGGTAGCTAGTAGTCAAACCAGTTCCTGTAAGTCAGGATGTCATGTGACATGTGACTCGTGCTGCATGACTAACAGACTAAAGGTTACAGCGGTCGGTTGTACTTCTATCTGATAATAACATGCTTTTGTCTTTTGTTTTATTTCAGGTGTGTTTCAGTGATAAGGTGACTGTACACCCCCTGGTGGCCTGGAGTTTTGCTAGCAGGGAGGCCCGGGATGGCTCTTGTTGGCTGCAGATGGCTAGAGACCGAGAGCGTTTCAGAAGAAGAGTGGAGAACATTGAGAATGTCATTAAACCCTGCCTGACACCTGAACACAGAGCTAGCGTGTGGGAGAGACTTCAGAGAAACACATTGTCATAATAGTCCAGGTTTATGTATTATTAACGTAATGTAGCAGTCAAACTAGATGTTTGAAATATGCTGTTTGTGGTGCTTTATCTCCGAACACTGAATGTTATTGTTGTGGTTTTTTACTGTGTTATTTCTTATTTTTTCAATGTTGTGGTGAATTTTATTTTTATGGATCTTTGTCTTATTGGGGTTTAATTTTATATAATATTTTATATTCATTTTGTATTTGCAATATTTTAATTTATCATTTTATTGTTCTACAAAGCACTGTAATTCTTACACATTTCATATTTTATAGAGTGGCAGTTGAAAAAGATTAAACTTTTCCAACATTTATCCTGTGTTTGTGAGTTGAATTTTTTTTCTATAGGTATTTTTTTTCAATACCCAAATATTTAAAATGCACATGTTTGCATGTATTTCACAAATATGATGTACATGACATTGAAGTAATACAACTATAATACACATTTTTTTCTGAGAAGCAGCAGATGTCACTGCTAGAAAATGTCAGTCTATAACCAATATAGAAACATCTCATGCAGCAAATCACAAGGTCACCTTTCCACCATAGTAACAAACAACAGTGTTTGGGTAATGCATTACATGTAATCAGATTACTTTAAGTTACTCTTGCAAAGTTACCAAGTTACTTTTTCCAGCAAGTAACACAATTTACTTTTTCCCATTTATTGACTGACACCTCTCCCGTCCCTATGTTAAGAAACATCGTGAGTAATTGCAGAGGCGTTGTGTACGCTGTGTAAACATGATGGTAATGTAAGCATGTTATTTTAGCATATCTTTTCTAGACTAATGTGAGCATGCATTTATTCATCTCATTTGCACAAAAACAGATTTTGTATAGCTCAAAATAAATACGGTGAAATGCAAACTCAGAATATTACACAGATTTTAAATAACAAATTATTAGAGAGTGTCTTTGCTGCTGAACTTCAATAATCCAATTCAATCATACTAATAAACAAAAATGGAATTCATAAAAGAGTTCGCAAAAAGTAACCGACCTACTGGCGAGATCCTGAAGTGGCATATGATCGTCACTTTACTATACCATGTGGCCATGGGAGAGGATTTGTGAATGGCAGTGAAGCGAAGTGTAACTTCGGTAGGTCCAGATTACTTTCATACTACACACATTTTTATAAAACATACTTTTTAGCTGTCGTGAAGTAATTGTTAATAAGTATGCAATATCGGACGCAGCCTTGAAGTTTCTTCTCTTGTGTCCTGCAATTCAAAATGCAACACAATTGAAAGGTTTTATGTGAGATGCTCCCTCTACTGTACAGGCATGAGTTTGCATTTAGATTCAGCCTGAGCCTTTGTGCATCATCCTTTCCTTTCCTGGTGTCTAAGCTCCACCCCCTTAGTATGCGAGGTATAGATAAACCTACAGTATCTCACAAAAGTGACTACACCCCTCACATTTCAGCAAACATTTTAGTATATCTAAGGGACAACAGAAGTCAATGTGCTGCTTGTATAGCAGTATATATTTACTGTTCTCTGGAGATAACTCAACATAAAGCCATTATTGTCAAAACATCTGGCAACAAAAGCAAGTACACCACACCCTAAATGAACATGTCAAGACTGTGTCCAAAGTGTCAATATTTTGTGTGAGCACCATTGTTATCTAGCACTGCCTTAATCCTCCTATGGAGTTCACCAGAGCTGCACAAGGTGGGGATCCTTTTCCACTCCTCCATAATGACATCACAGAGCTGCTGGATATTAGACACGTGGTGCTTCTCTACCTTCTGCTTGAGGACGCCCCATGGGTGTTCAATAAGGTCCAGGTCTGGAGATATACTTGGCCACTCATTCACCTTTTATATACCTCAGCAAGGCAGTTGTCATCTTGGCGGTGTGTTTGGGGTCGTTATCATGCCATTCAGCCCAGTTTCTGAAGTGAGGGCATCATGTTCTGCTTCAGAATGTCGCAGTACATATTGAAATCCATGTTTCCCTCAATGAAGCTCAACTCCCCAGTACCAGCAGCACTCATGCAGCCCCAGACCATGACGTTACCACCAACTTCCTCGACTGTAGGCAAGACACAATTCTCTTGGTACTCCTTACCATTGCGCCACACATGCTGTACACCATCTGAGCCAAACAAGTTTATCTGAGTCTCATCGGGCCACAGGACATGGTTCCAGGAAGTCATACTATTGGACAGGTTGCTTTCAGGGCTTCAGAAGAGGCTTCCTTCTGTGGCATATGGTCTGAGCACTGACTTATTTGATTGATCGTTGCAAGACCTGTTCTGAGTGGAGCCCGTCTTGGAAAACCTGTTTCAGGGTGTTACCAATCTTCTTATAGCCTAGGCAATCTTTGTGGAGAGTAACAATTCTAATTCTCAAATCCTTGGAGAGTTCTTTGCCATGAGTTTCCATGTTGAACATCCAGTGGTCAGTATTACCCCTTTTCCACCAAAAAAAGAACTGGTTCGGAACTGGTGCTGGTTCAAAGTTGGTTCGGAGTTGGTTCAACTTGCGAACCTTTTCAGAACCTGTTTGTTTTTCCACTGACTAGAGCGCCCAGGGAACGACGTCGTTACGTCACTGTGTACGTCGCCATACGTCTTAGCTAGAAACGCTTGCAAGTACAACATTACTTTGGGATTATCTCTAACTCGTGTACCAAGAAGGCTTTGAAAAACAATTGAAATATGGAAGTCTTTTAATCTTTCCCTTTGATATGTAATCTTTTCTGATTAGTAATGTACCCCTGTCTTGTGTTTTTCTTTCTTTCCATTTATTTGTTCTATATTGTGACTGTTTTCTTCTTTGCTTATAATGTTTTCAATAAAAAATTGAAACGCTTGCGTTAACTTCAATCATAACAATTACAGGCGGACTCCATCGTGTTTCTGCAGTTTCTCCTGGCTTTGCGATGGTCAGAAAATATGTTTAGAACACATCTAAACCCGCCCCAGCCCCCGATGTAAGCATGACGTGGTAAAAAAAACGGTTCTAGTCAAGCAAAGTGTTGGTGCCGCTTAGGAACCAGTTTTCCCGACCGAGAACCGGTAATTTGGCTGTCGAAACACAAAGAACTGGTTCGCGCACAGGCTCTGAACCGGCTCTCAAAATGCTTTGGTGGAAAAGGGGTATATGAGCAACATGACATCATGACTTTTCCGTAAACATACACGCCACTTTCGAGTCAAGTGGCGTGTTATCTCAACGCATTTTGAGCTATCCGCGTGTATCCGCGTGTCTGTCTACGCCTTTAACGTCCGAGCGATTCCGCGTGTCTGTACACGCCGTCAAATGTCCCCGCGAAACGAAGCAAAATGTAGATCTACATCTGGGGAGCGATCTTTTTTTTCCTAGGATGGTAAGGGAACTGTCATAAATGCCATTAACCCCAGTGACGGGTAGGTTTAGGGACGGGGTTGAGGCAAGTCATATATTTATATAACGTTAAAGGGTTAGTTCACCCAAAAATGAAAATTCTGTCAGTATTTACTCACCCTCATGTTGTTCCAACCCCGTAAGACCTTCGTTCATCTTCGAAACACAAATTAAGATATTTAAGATATTAAGATCGCTCCTGCATACAGTCCATAGGCTTCTTGAGGGACTGGCTCTTGCTGTCCCCGAAAAGTCATTAAAGACATCGTTAAAATAGTCCAAGTGACTACAGGGGCTCAATCTTAAGTTTATCAAACGACGAGAACACTTTTGTGCGCAAAAAAAACAACAAAAATAACGACTTTATTTCAACTATTCACTTCCTTCTCTATGCGCCTCTAGTCAGTTAACGTAGTGTGATGGCGTAGAGCTACGTCACACGCAGGCTCACTATTGGCCGACACTGGTCATGTGTGTGTGATGCGTGTGACGTACAATAACAGAAGCTTACGCTATTAAACTAGTAACCTAGTTTAACCTAGACTCGCGCAGAGGGAGAAATAGACGAATAGTTGAAATAAAGTCGTTATTTTTGTTGTTTTTTTGAGCACAAAAGTGTTCTCGTCGTTTGATAAACTTAAGATTGAGCCCCTGTAGTCACTTGGACTATTTTAACGATGTCTTTAATGACTTTTCGGGGACAGCAAGAGCCAGTCCCTCAAGAAGCCTATGGACTGTATGCAGGAGCGATCTTAATATCTTAAATATCTTAATTTGTGTTCCGAAGATGAACGAAGGTCTTACGGGGTTGGAACAACATGAGGGTGAGTAAATACTGACAGAATTTTCATTTTTGGGTGAACTAACCCTTTAAGTCAACGGCGTTCATAAACACGCTGAAAAGCGATTATGCGTCTTGATAGCACGCCAAAAATGGAAATACGAATTGGCGTGTCATACACACGCTACTTCATGAGATCAGTCTGATATGAGAGACTCAAAGCACAAATTTTAACTGCTCTAATAAAATATACGCAGATTTCTGTGGTCCTGTCAAGCAGACAAAAAGATGCGCACGACTCCTCGCTCCTCATTCCTCGTGGTGCAAAAGAACTGAGATGTCCTTCAAGATGGCTGAACGAAGGAGCGAGGAAACATATTTTTGAGTATTGAAAAGCACCCTTGGTGTGAAAGGGCCTTTACATTTTCCATAAACAGAACTTTTTTTGTTATTATAAAACAAAACAAGCCCAGCCCAGGTGAGAAAAAGTAATGCAATGCATTACTTTGCATAAAAGTAACTTTTTTAGGGAGTAGCTCAATATTGTAAAACATTACTTTTTATACTTCTACTCAAAAATAAGCTGGTACATTATTCAAGGGGTCAGTTCATGCCTATGTTAGAAAGTGTTTAGAAGGGAGCGAGCAGAAGGTTACGTTGCGTGTTTCAGCATGAAAATTAAGAAAGACATGCACTGTTCAAAAGTGTTAATTTGTAGCTGTTTTTATTAAATCAGTGTAAAAATACAATCAAACTCATTTGGTTACAAAATCATGAATCAGTGGTAGTTACAAATTTATTTATTGGTTATCGCAAAAATAAATAGTATTTGTATACTTGGTCCCCAAGTTGCATTTGGGTTCGGGTAATACACACACACACACTCACACACACAGATTCCCACAAGTTATAGCCATTGAATGGCTTACAGTACATATTGAGCATTGCTTGAGCAGAAAGTTACACAAAAATACAAAATCTTTGCTGCTCCTTGAGAAAACCCTGAATAAGTGGCAAAAACATTAAGAAACTGAGGTAATGTTCAGTTTCTCTTAATATTGATGCAATTTTGTGGCATTGGAAGAAAGCAGCAGGAAGTCATAGAACGTGTCATTTGTTTATAAACCACAACTGAATTTGTGTTTTTATTGCATACTGTGTTTTTGGTATTTCATTCGTCAATAAATCACTTAGATCAGGGGTCCAATCTGCTCCTGGAGGGCCACTGTCCAGCTCCAACATACCTCAACACACATGCCTGAAAGTTTCTAGCAATTCACTTCAAGGCAAGCCTGCAACCATAGCCGAAAAAAGCGCAAACGCCTGCTAATGCTGCGGTAGGCAGGGAATGGATGTTTTAATGGATGACAATGGAGAGGCATCACTACGCTTTTGTGAGGAAATAGCTTATTTAATTTAGTCGACAGCCCATCGACTGATCTTCAACATATTTGCAGTTAAACATTGTTTTGGATTGATGTATTTTTAGAGTATACACTGAAAAAAAAGGCTGTTTTATAAGAGAAGTCACGGACAATTGCGCGACAGGTATGATTCAGTTCAAGGCATTTCTCATTGATTTCTATGGTATCTGCAAACTGTGATTGACTGTTGCCAAGGCTGTAATGGGATTGGTTATGAAGGCACACGTAATCCAAGTTAGCCGTTACACTTTCTCCAATTGTAGAGCCCATGTATCTTCCAACAATAAGACCATCTCTGTTTCTAGAATGCCCGGTAAGATCTTGATCGGCTGGTTCAGGTGTTTAATTGGTGTTGGTGGAGCTAAACTCTTCAGGACAGTGGCCCTCCAGGAGGATTGGACATCCCTTATTTTAATTAGATTATATAGAGCGGTGCAGGTATGACGTCACTTTGTAGGCCAAAACATGGAAGCGAGTTAGCATTGGAGCTAACGGTTACATCGTTTCGAAGTCAACAGGTTTTTTTGAATGGGGTTTTGGTTAAATGGCTGAAATAAAGTCAAGACATTTTCCCTTTTTATTCTATGACATCAAATAAATCTGTGATAGTTAAGCTGTTAAGTGTCTTGAAAAAGGCGTTTGCTAACAAGTGGCTAAATGCGACTGCAGAGGCTGTCGGGGAGATTAAACAACATCACGGTGAACAGGTAAACTCAGTCCGCTTTCACAGACTCATTGTGATTATAATTGTGCTTTTATATAAACTAAACTAGCGTTCAGGGAAAATGTTTTTAGATAAAAACTGAAACAGTTGTCAGAAGCTTAGCGATGGTGACGTTGAAGTCGAGCGACTGTGTTGTAGTTCGTTTATAGCCTCCTTTAGCTTTTAACTTCTGGCGACTGCATTTAGGCTTCAAAATTCATTAAAAGTTGATTATAATGATGGACAAAACCAAGTATCATACACTTTTGTTGACCACAAAGCTTATAATCCAAAAGCCTATTGGGTTTTTTTTCCAGGGAACCAGTGTGATGCGAACTGCCGTTTGGCCTACAAAGTGACATCATACCTGCACCACAGTACAAATTCATGATCCACGATCAATGGCAATTTGTTCTTTGACAGATAAAGATACAAACTGCAAAGGCATTTGTACAGTAATGTAAGGTTAGACTAAGCGAGGAAATAAAAGGTCAAATTAACGTTTGTCTATGAGAAGGCAATACTAACAATAGGCTTTATATAAATATATACATTTCTATCTGAAGACATTCAGAAAAGGACGCACTTTCATTCTCAAGAGAACATTCCTTTACATATATTTCACCAAACTATTTTCATGCAATTTTAAAGTCTTCTGTCCAATACACTCCATTCATTTTCACAGTAGTGCAACATAACTTCAAATATCTAGATAAAGACATAGTTTGTGCTGCGTTAAACATTAACATCATAAACTCAGCATTGAGATATCAGGCCTTTTCCTGTATTAACTGTTGGTGACTGTTGGTGAAGATGATTGTGTGTCCTACAGCTATTCATAATAAAGGTGCACCAAGTATTTTTTTCCCATTTAAAGTTTTAAACCTAAATGTATTATAAACTATTTTGGCAAATATGTTTAAAATGATGTACCATGAGATGAAGAAGTCTTGTCAGTGGCCTAGTAAAGCGGTTACAGTAATAAGGCAGGTTGCAGGATCACATGACCAGCTGAATAATACAAACAGATAAAAAAAAATACTCCTCCAGAATAGAAATACGTGAATGGTTAATAAATGAATGTTATTGAAAAAATGTTTGTGAATAGACACTTTCTACAATGACATCGGAACCTGAAAACTTTTCCTTTTCCAACCACACCCATAGGTTCAGATTCAGAATAAAGTCCCAGACCATTGTCATATCAGCCAGTAAAACAAAGAAAAATCACTTAGTGCACCTTTTGATTTTAAATTTATACACTGTTATTATGTCAAAAAAGGTAACTAGTAGAACTACTGTGAAAAAAAACATGCTTTGTGCTAACATAGTTATACAATACTACTCTTATGGCTGTGCTGCCTTATTATAGGTGAAGTTTAAATAAGATTTTAACGATGACAATGTACAAAAAACATTACTATTATCAAATTTAATTTCAGCCTGAATTGCTAGTGTGTACATCGGTTTTAAAATCCTTATTTCTTATATAAACTACAGGCTAAAAGTTTGGAAGAATCAATTTTTTAAAATGTTTTTGAAAGAAGTCTCTTCATCTCACCAAGGCTGCTGTTATTTAACTAAAAATACAGTAAAAAAGTAATATTGAAAAATATTAGCACAATTTAAAATAACTGATGCCCAATTATTAACCATGGTTCTTATTATTAACAGTTTTGAAAACCGGTTAATATTTTAAGATTTTTTCGATAAATAGAAAATACAAAAGAACAGCATCTATTTAAAATAGAAAATATTTTGTAACATTATAAACACTTTTGATCAACATTGATTACAATAAGAAATGTTTCTTGAGCATGTAACACTGAAGACGAGTAATGATGCTGAAAATTCACAGGAATAAATTACATTTTTAAATATATCCAAACATTTATTTCAGTTATCACATACATGCACACTTGGTGAACTTCTTTCAAAAAAAAAAATGAAATCTTAATCATTCCAAACTTTTGACAGGTAGTATAACACCTTGTATAGTTATAACATGAAATCCTGGATAACTCAGAATTCATCCCACAGTAAACTTAAAGCTCTATTTGTGCCTTTAAGACACGAAATACTCTGAATCTTCCCCCAAAAAACAAAACCTTACAAATCCACATGCAAAAACAAGATTCTCCTTTGTGTAAATGTCTATAACAAAGTGCATTGAAGTGTAGTCAGACACCTTAGGACGCACAGGTTAAGTCACCTTAATAGAGGGCTTCCTGTGCACACAGAGAAGAGTGACGTATGGCACTCCGATAAAAGCCCATTTCTCGCTGGGCCAGAATTTGACAACCGGCCCCTGCTCTGGAGCCTCAGACGCCGCGTCAAAATAAGCAAAACAAACACATCCCAGGTAGGACGCCAGGCAGATCAGGATATGCCTATAAACAGATGCATAAAGGGGAGAAATGTGCAGCAAATTATATATTATAACAACAATCAAATAATAATAATTATTGGGTTTTTATATGTACAATGGATATCAGCCCAAAAATCTGTACAGTAATATGGACATAACGTTTTCAGTTTACAAACATTTCAGAATCTTCACTTTTGGGTAAAGACTACACTACACTAAACTAAACTTTACACTAAATATTTAAAGTAAATTCTACACCACTTTTTTCACTCAGAAACTTAACACATAATAATTACAAAGAAATGCAAGTAAAACACATTTTGTAGAAGAAAGACTGAACTATTTTTTCTTGTAAAAAAGTATTCTTACAATGTTTTATTTACAACTTCAAAAAAAAAAAAAGATTTTACAGTGTAAAAAAGTACAAAAATAGATACTTTGAGAGAAAACAAAAAGTTGAATAAGGTATTTTGTATTACATTTATTAAAGTACATCAGTGTTATTTTAATACCATTTAGACACTATTTTATTTTATATTAATTATCATATAATATATATATAAAAATACTATAATTTTATCAATTTTTTGAATGTTTTCATTTTTGTATTTCTGTTTTCATTTTCATTTTAGTTAATGTTTTTGTCATTCTGTTTTGACATTTTTATTATTTTTTGTTTTTTAAAAATATGTCTATATAATTTTTTATTTCAGATTTAACGTGTTGTTTTAGTGCATCAATTTCAACTAAATGAATAAGGTCGCCTTGGCAACTAGTTAAAATAAAATACATTTTTTGTTTTTTTTTAATTTTACTTTTTTTTTTTTACTTTTAGTAAGTTAAAGTAACGAAAATGTTTTTCATGGTTTAAGTTCTAGTTTTAATTTTAGTAATATAACAACCCAAACTACATTCATGTTCAACTGGATTAATAATTTACATTTACAAACTTTTTTTGAGCTGAACCCCGTATACTAAATGTAAACTTTACTACAAAAGATTTAAAATTTTGAATTTTAATTTGAAGTTAATACTTCAATAATTTAACAACACATTCATCTTAAATCTTGTTTAATGGTCATATGACATGTATTTTAATATTTCTCTTTTGAGATTTCATTAATTAGTAGCTACTTCCAAACCCCCCCTCACTTCACTCACGAACACCAGTTTGGGAAACCCTGCTCTAAAGGAAAAGTACATAGAGTAAAGCAATGTTGCAATGTGTTGACAATGCTCACGGTGGCTTACTTGTATGTGCAGCACACTGAGGATGCACACTAGGTGCTGTATGATGTGACAAGTGCACTTACCAGGCACAGTGTAGATACGGGAAGTTGACAGATGACCACATCTCACAGAAAATGCGATCACTAATCCAGCACACGAGTGCAAGAGTCCACCACAGACCCGAGAGCAGACCCAGCTTGAACACACGCAGGTTGTCACACCTATAGACATTATAAACACAAGCAGGATGTGTTTGATTAGCAGGTGCTACTGTTCATACTTACACTTCCTTGAACAACAGAGTTATTATAGTATGAGCAATGCATTTAATAAAAATAACCGTGTTGGTTAATAAAAATACAACTATTCATCTTAGCACAGGTCCATTATGGTAAATAATATTAACAGATACAACTTTTGATTTTAATAATGTAATAGTAAATGTTTAAATTAACTAAGACTAATACATGCTTTAGAAGTATTTTTAAGTAGTTAATGTTAACAAATAGATTCTTATTATAAAGTATTATTACTAAAAACATTTTTAACTTGAAATAAAATAAATGTTAACTGAAATAAAATATATAAAAATAATTTTATTTTAGTTTAACTTGATGTACTAAAATAACTAAATACAACAAACTATCTATCTATCTATCTATCTATCTATCTATCTATCTATCTATCTATCTATCTATCTATCTATCTATCTATCTATCTATAAAAATATTATCTCAATGATACTAATATAATGCCACACAACCAGTCAAATAGTGCAGCTTTTGGAAGATGTGTACTATTACTTTTATAAGTTATTGCACTCACGATTCTCACGATTATATCTAGTACATCTGATTTAGTATTGGATAAAATGGCCAACAGCCTGTTTGCTTGACATTAAATAACAGTAAATGATGTTGTTTCATCCGAAAGTGATCTTAGTCACGATTTTTCCCAGATGGGATCAAGCTGTTGATCATTTTCACAGTCCTGCCCACACACAACCAACCGAATCACTCGTTATAACGGTACACAAACACGGTGGCTAACGGATGAATGTTTCTTACCGTGGAAGTGTTGTTATTGTTTATTAAAACTAAAACTATTTGAATTGATGAAAAGGGATTTTTAATAAAGCTGAAATTAAATAAAATATAATTGTTATTAAGGTGTTAGTGAGGTTGTTCTTTGTAAAACTGCAAACATTTTTAAATGACAATGTAATTTCTATTCAAAATATGTCTCAAATACGAGGGAGACGTATATTGAACAAGGAAGGGACAAAGGACATGGATGTGAAATGAACGCACTAAGAACTTAATCGTATTAGATAAAAAAAATATATGTGGACAAAGATTGCAGTTTGGGGACATTTGCAGTTGAATTTTTTTATAAATCAGAATATATTGCTATAAATAATCACAATACTCAGCATATCACAAAATGTTTGAAACTGCAATAATATACAGTGGATTAAGTATCGTGATAATATAGTATGATGAGCCTCTGGTAATTCCCACCCAAGTCTAGTCATATCTATAAATAGAGAATCGTTGTCACTTTGAAGTGTGTATGCTGTAGGAGTTGCGTAAGTTAGAACGAGCTATGAAAGTTGACATGGAGCAGCTAAATCTAAAACCTCTGGGGAATCCAAGCACCCGCTTGTCTCATTCCCTCTCACAGTGTTTTAATAGTGGCAATTGCCAAAGAGTGGCCTGGTTTCACAGACAGGGCTCAGATTAAGCCAGAATTAGGCTTTAGTTCAATTAGGACATTTAAGTAGCTTTTATAAACATGTCTTAGAATCTTGAGACAAAAAACAGTGGCAGTGACATTTTTCATTTGTCAGTGCAAGTTGCATTCAACACTTCTTTGGTTGCCTGTTTGTTTAGGTTCTTGCTTCTGTAAGTCAGTCGCTAGTTCCGCCTTCTCAATGACATCACGCACATAGTCAAAGAAGGCAAGCCATGATTGGTCGATAAGCAACGTGTAGTCTGACATGTTTCTTGTCCACCACACAACAGGAATTTCGAGTCAAAATCGCATAAACTAACATTGACTAATCACAGAACGGGGAGGGAGCAGCAAGACAATGACGACGTTTATGCGACACACCGAAGCAGTTTGTTTAAACCTATGGATCAAGCATGGCAGCAGACGCGAAGTTACCTTTCAAAGCAGCCTTAGATATTGTTCTAAGACTAAGTCGTTTATTTATAGTAGACATCGTCTTATTCCTTGTCGAATTTCTATCCGTCATCTGGTATAATTGAACCGATTGGCTATGAGCTACATACAGGCGCATTTGATAGACATTTGTAACACCCAATAAACGGCGCTGGGCATTCGTAAACCACGCCTCAGATACGAGAAAATGAACATGTGGTTGCCAGACCACATCTCAATCTCAATGAGATGAGGTCTGACGTTAGCCAGGCTAAGTGACTATCATAACAGACCAAAATATTGTGTAGTCCGAACCCGGCATTACAGAGTTCATTGTGAAGGGTCATATGCTTTGCTATAGCGCTGTGCTGGAATTTATTTTCAAGGAAGTACCATGTTTATTAATAGAGCCAGACCGATATATCGGCAGGCCGATTTTATCGGCCGATATTAGGAATTTTCCAAACTATCGGTATCGGCAGTTATAATGGCCAATAAATGTTTATTTCAAAAATAAAATATAAACGGATGAAACACACTTGAACCATGTCATGAGTGTTGGAGTTGTATAGTTTGTCCTCCAGAGGGCACTCTACACAGTCCCTGTTGGCAACACTCCTTGAGTTGGTCACGAGACATACATTGCTGGAATAACAATTAAAAGAACATCCCCATCAGTTCTCTTAACTCAAATAAGCAACAAAATTTGTGACTAAGTCCAGTTTTGCTGCTGTTAAATAAGCCGAGAGTGAAGCGTAAATAGCTAGTAATAGTTAAGTTACGTTGTTACAGTGTAGTTGACTGACTGTCCTTTTAACTTTTTATAATGTGACTGAAGTATTTCTTTAATAGCACGTGACAGTTATAGCAATAAGACGCATCATCTCTCCTTGGCCTGTAATATTGAAAATGTATGTTTTACAATTTGCAGTATAACGTTATCCATTGCTACATTATGGCTCATCATAGACTAGCTAACCATAAAGCTAGCTAATGCCACTATCATCAGTCTGTTCTGTGTGACAATAAAAGAAACAAGTTTCTTTTCAAAATGTATTATCATATTATTTTAGTTAAAACTCATAAATAGCTACAAATAACTAATGTTAGGGAAATCTGTTAATGTTTTGTTGTGCGTTTCTCGAAAAAAAAAAACGGCCGATATATCGGAATATCAGATTTTAAAACCAAAAAATATTTGTATCGGTATCGGCCTTCAAAATCCTTTATCGTTCGGGCTATTTATTAATGCGTGTAGCTACATTAACGTCTTCAGCTAGTCAGCTTGAGATTCTTTTCATCTAAACTGGTTATATCTCTTTAGCGTTGAGGTGAATGTTGGATATGAGCAGTAGGATAATCTCTTCACTTTTTTTTGTCAGGAGAAAGAACCACAATCCTCTGCACAGTCATGCAAAATCAATGCACAACCAAAACAATACTTTCACAAAACGAATGCAGGCTAAAAAGTTACTTACAGTACCTTTAAACTAAAAAAAACTTGAGAATGAGTAATTGAGTAATGTTCCATGGTTTACTTACTGCAATAAAATAAAAGCTAAACAGAGACATAAAAAATTACTAGCAGATTACAAAATTATTAAATTAATAATAATATTAATAAATTATTTAATTGTAAAGATCAGTGCAGTGGCCAATGAAAAATCATTTTTAAAAGAGTTTTTGAGTGATGAAAACAATGTTGAAGGCACTGTTTAGAAAGAAAATAAGAGCGCTAGCAGGGGTGGTGTAAAAATAGTGAGAAAAGAAAGAGAGAGAGAGAAACAGGAAATGCAAACTGTTACTCAGACAGACTGAAAAACAAAGTTTTGAAGTACACTTCGAATACTTTAAAAAAAAAAGAAGCAATTATTATGAAATAATATACTTAAGTGTGAACTGAAGAGAGTGATCTTGGACACTTTAACTGCAATTAAATTTAAATGCAATATAGTTTTAAATTTATATTAAATGCAATTCGCTGTGCTTTTTGACACATTTAAGTAAGACTTAGGCATATCTTAATATGTAATTTCATAATTACTTCTACTGCAGGGTCTCCTGATAAGCGTCTAAAAACAAATATACTTTAAAGGAGAACTCTGGCGCAAAATTAACTTTTGGTTCAATCGTTTGTTTCGTTCGTTGAATGAACCAAATGACTCGAACAGGAGAACAGGAGAGTCACAAACGTGCGTCACAGAACAGAGCAAGGCAAGCATTTGAGCTTATAAAACTTAAACTTTGTTATTTATTTATTAAATGAGCGATCGTTTCGCTTGATAAGACCCTTATTCATCGTCTGGAATCGTTTAAAGCCCTTTGAACAGCTTGCAGTTTGTACTGAAAGTGTCTTTTGGACCTTGAACCGTTTGGTTCCCATTTAAGTCCATTATATGGAGAAAAATGCTGGAATGTTTTCATCAAAAACCTTAATTTCTTTTCAACTGAAGGAAGAATGACATGGACATCTTGGATGACAAGGGGTGAGTAAATTATCAGTAGAAGTTTTTTTAAAAGTGAACTACTCCTTTAAACTTGTATGCTATGTATTTAAATATTTATAATCACACAATTGTAACAATGAAGTTGCAATTTAGTACCTTTAAAGGTTGCCCTTTAGGTGATGTTGTAACATTGTACTTACTCATAAGTACTGAGTAATATTATTAATTATTACATGTACTTACTACAGAGTTATGGTTAGGGTTTAATAGGGTTAGTTATTTGTAATTATGCATAATTTACTGTACTATAGTAAGTACATGAAGTAACGTGTAACTACGTCACCTTAAAATAAAGTGTTGCAATACTGTATATTAAGTTTAAGTGTAATAATGAATGACAAACTACTGTTAATATTTTAATCAAGTATTCCACGTCAGACCAGTACTGCGTGAAAAAACATCCTGCCGTTGTACTTTCTATGTTTGTTTGACAAAATATTGACCTTAGCAAGAATATTGCATCCTTTTTAATTTATGACTGTCCATTAAGCAGGAGGACATATGAAGGGCCAAAACAAACTGCATTAGATACAATGGAACAGACCAAAGTCCAAGCTATTTAGGAGACAGAAATGGTAGAAATTTAACACACCCTAATATATATATATATATATATAGTACATCTACATATCTACATTTAAGAAACATTTAGCAAAATTCAGTTTAACTTTTAAGAGTTGTCATGCATTAGTTCCTAGTTAGTTCCTAATGTAGAAGCACACGGTTATCTGTTATACATAACTACAACTTTGCTATAAGGTAAACCTACATCTAACCGGTCTGAACGCAGAGAGAAACGCTATCAGGAAAACCACAGCAGTACATCTCATTTTCAGGAAGCTGCTGATAAGTATTTATCTACACAGCAAAGCAAATGAACTCTTTACATATCTGGACAGGGTTTCCTGAGGCCAGAGGATTTCAAGCATGTGTGCTAAAGAACAAATTTCACAATGACTCTCTTTAAAAACAAAAGCAAGGGTCAATAGACAGTTTGAAACTTAAAGAGATCGCTCACCCAAAAATGAAAATTCTGTCATAATTTACCCACTCACATGTTGTTCCAAACCCGTTTAAATGTATTTGTACCTTTGAACACAGAGGAAGATATTTAGAAGAATGTGAGAAACTGAACAGTTTTGGGGCACCATTGACTTACAATATTTTCTTTTCCTACTATGGTAGTCAATGAAAGCAGCCTGGTTACAAATAGTCTTCAGAATATCTTCTTTTGTGTTCAGCAGAACAAAGAAATTTAAACAGGTTTGGAAAAAAATTGAGGATGAACTAATGATTTTTCATATTTGGATGAACTATCCCTTTAATAAACTACATTTTGGATGTTCTGAAGAAAATGTAAGTGGCCCAACCTCACATGTTTAATGTACATCTATGGTATCTTATTTAATTTTTGTACCTGTTTCATGGTCTTCCATGTGAAAATCATAAATCAGGCCTCTTTCACCCATTGTGAAAAAAGGCTGCTTAACTCTATTGAATGTGCACTTGTAGTGTAACTGAAATCTTAAAATTATATTTAAAAAACTTTGCAGATACTATCAAATTCATTAAATAAAAGGCCACCTAAGTTTACTTAAACGAGAGTACACTTTATTATCTATAACACACTTAAGTACACTTTTAATAAGAGCACTTCTTAATGATGTCAAATTAAAAGTTATAGGTGATTCTCTAGAGAAACATTTTTGTTAAGCTGGTTGAAAGTCTCCTCATCACTATGTTAAGCAGTATTAATGTATTTATAGATTTATATTATCTGTGGAATGAATAAGACCATAAAATGTTCGTTTAATCATTGCATTCGGTCCGAATGAAATGATAGCATGCGTTTTCCGATCAGTCAACGTGTGTTAGCATACGACTGAGCAGCCTGTTCACGCAGACATCTTGCGTCATCAACGCGTTTCACATACGCTGTGCAGGCAGAGCACGAATGGATGGCTGGCAAACAGCAACTTATGGCAAGTACAGTTCTATATACTTCTGACTTAGCCCTATATGCAGATAATTCAGTGAGATTCTACACTGTCACCGCTTTGTCCTGAAATCGCACAGGCTGAAATACAATCCATTCCTTTTTACTTTATGTCAACAGGTTAACTTCTGAACTGGAGTCATATAAATGTATATATAAATATTAGTGCTGTCAAATGATTAATCGCGATTAATCGCATCCAAAATAAAAGTTTGTGTTTACATAATATATGTGGGTGCACTGTGTATAATTATTTTATATATATATATATAAATACACAACCATGCTTGTATATATTTAGGAAATATTTTCATGTATATACTGTATATAGATATATATATATAATTTAAATTATATATAAATATAAATATTTTATATATAATTTTTTTTCTTAAATATACATGCATGTGTGTATTTATATATATATATATATATATAAATATATATATAAAATAATTATACACAGTGCACCCACATATATTATGTAAACACAAACTTTTATTTTGGATGCGATTAATCGCGATTAATCGTTTGGCAGCCCTAATAAATATATAATATAAATGTAAACTATAATACATTGTCATTTAATACCAACTAACATTCAATTAGGTGTCCAAAAACATTACAAGCATTTTATTTAAAAATGGATTATTTTCATAATAAGTACTTACTCTTTTTAAAAGTAAGCTAAAGTGTATTTTTCACAAGGAGCAGCACACAAAACATGAGGGACAAGTTAAGCGACCCATAGGGTTATGGATTTGAACAAACCTCTAATTGTTGAAAAAACACTAATTTGAAGCTGGAAACCATGTTCTTTCCTATACATTAAATCCAATTCATTTTACAAATACAATAGTCAAGATTGCCTTAAAAAAATGCTTAACGTATAGGGACTTTGGAATATAAATAAAGACATATAAAGGCTATTTAAAGGAAGCTGTCACTGTGATTTGAAATGAACATGCACAGCAATAAATATGTAATGCGATAACATGGAAAGCACTGATGCTGAGTTTCAACAAGCGCACTGACCTCTTTAGCTCAGTGATGAGAAGAGCAGTGCACGGGATTCCCAGCGTCATGAGAGAGATGGAGTTTATCGCTGGCTTGATGAAGGCCAGACAGGTGGTGATCCCTGAGAGAATGCCGATGACCATCTTAAACCTCGATCTAGTGACAAACAGGGAAAGACAAAAAGGGGAAAAAAAACATGAACAAGAGAAAGGCAGCGCAGAACGTTGTGCAGAATCACTATCGATCAAAATGTGTGTGCTTGTGGATATGAGAGCACACCTGTCTTTACGGAATATCCTGGGAAGATATCTCTTGGGAAACCACATGCCGATGGCACACATGAGCACCCACAGTATGGCCAGTTCATCCAGCATCTGCCCCAGGAAGCTCAGCGTAGCATGGAAATAAGTTGAGCCAATACCTAAAGAGCAGTCGTATGAATGTACATTGAAAACGAATAAAACGTTTTGAATTTAATTTTAAATAACGTACAATTTTGGATTAAACTGCTCCCTTCCATTGACATCTCTTGAAAAGAACTACACTTTAGCATATTATTAATAAGAGTGACACGTTTACTTTAAATATATAATATAATAATGTTTTTGGACAGTTAATTGCATGTTACTATAGCTTATATTTATATTAAATGCAATTGGCTGAACTTTAGAATGCTTTTTTAACCATTCTATGTAGATCTTTATATTATTTTCAGAATTACTTCTATTGTCTTTGAAATACGGTTAAAGTGTACTGCTGAATATCTTAAACTAAAATATACTTATGTCAATTCTATTGAAATGTGTTATGTATTTGTATTTGTAATGAATATATTACATGTAATCTTAAATAACTTTATAAATACTGTACAAATACTGTACAAATACTCTCTCCATGTGCTTTATGTTAGTCAACACATCAAAGTAAGTCTACTTCTTTTTTCCAGCTAATTATTGTGAAGCTGTATAGTATACAATCTGTATAGTATAGCGCTCTATAAATCAATGTGACTTGATTTTAGTTATATTCTTAGAAGATCCAAAAGCACACAATAATTTACCCATTAAATCCCAGTTAAAAGTCTTCAAAGTGTTCTAAAAACATTCCTCCATCAAAGCGAACAGCGCCGAATCACCTAAAGGTCTGTCCTGAATGAATTCAGCCATGTCTGTGTCTAATCCTCTGACTAAACTCACTGTATTATATGACGGCGAGGAGGACTTTGACTCAAAATCCCACCCGGATTAATTAAGTCAGCAGCTTCTTTTAGAGCGGAAAAACTCTGAAGACATTTGTACAGAGCGGTGTTTGTGCTGAGCTGGCTTCCTTCCCATGTTGCTCCACAAACAGAACTGCCAGGGAGCTTTAAATACACCAGCGGTTTGTTGGGAACAAGTCACACTCCTGCACAAATACCGGACCAATTTCCCAAGTGATTGTCTTAACCTTTGTGGTTACAGGACAGAATGTAAAGTAGCCTCAAATAGTAAGTAAAAAGGAAGACGCTCTGGTTGTCAGTAAGCAGTGAGGGTGACACCAGTGTGAGAAGGGAAGCTTTTGTAAACCTAAAACTGACAGGGACATAGAGCTGCATTGTTTAAAATATGTTACGCTTCACAAATGCAGACTTGTGAAGCGCTCGGGTCATGTGAATATTAACACATCTTGCAGACGACCGAGTGAAATGTGGTCTGTGAGGTCTTCTGTAAACTGAACAAAAAGCTCCAATGACAAGGGATCAACTCATGCTGTCCTTAACCCAGGATTAATGTCCTTTGTAACCCCGGATTAAGGTCATTTTTAACCCTGGGTGTGAACCCCCGGTTTCAGCCTTGTAGGTTCATGCAGTAAATCCCAACTTTTGTTTTCGTGAACAGTAAACAGCTCACCCACATGGATATCACAGCTTTATGACACGTCAAAATCAGACTTGAAAACATGATGACTGGGGGTTTTGGTGAGCACTCAGTTTGGTGAAATTAAAGGATTAGTTCACTTCGGAATTATAATTTACTCACCCCCATGCAATCTAAGATATTCATGTCTTTTTTTCTTTAGTCGAAAAAAATTAAAGTTTTTGAGGAAAACATTCCAGGATTTTTCTCCATAATGTGGACTTCAATGGTTATCAACGGGTTAAAGGTCCAAATTAGTTTCAATGCAGCATCAAAGGGCTCTGCACAATCCCAGCCGAGTAATAAGGGTCTTAACTAGCAAAAAAATCGGCCATTTTCTAAAATAATAAATACATTTTAGCTGACGCTTTTATCCAAAGCGACTTACAATTGCTATATATGTCAGAGGTCGCACGCCTCTGGAGCAATAGGGGTTGCGTGTCTTGCTCAGGAAGGTGTCTCAGAGTGGATTCGAACCCGGGTCTCTCACACCAAAGGCATGTGTCTTATCCACTGCGCCATCACCAGCCCAAATACCTTTTAACCACTGTGAGCATGATGACTGAGTTGAAAATAGGTTGACTATTGAACAGCTGAACATACAGTAAGTTCACAAATAAAATATAGTGTTTAAATGGTAACTGAATTCACTCAGCAAAGATTATCCAGTGTTTAATTTTTTATGTGAATATTTAATATCTGTATGGTAGCTTATTATTTTTGTAGGGTATTGTAGTTGTCTATTGAGGGTGAGATTGTAATTTTCTTCTTTTTTTATTGTATTACTGAACGTTTCAACTCACTGTTGTTTGTTGTTGACAGTGAAACTGCTCTGAAATAACAGATTGAGGGGTTGGAGGTCACAAAGTTTTGCAGAAATCTAAAACCATTACTGAAGTGAGACATCAATCTTCATGTGATTTTTTTTTTTAAAGTGTGAGGGTATTTCATAACACTGCTGCATACCACAGATATATAACTGTGCTGTAATACTTTAATATTTTACTGAGATAACGTATTTCCTCAGTAGCCCTTCCTGAACTGCTCAGCTATTTCCTGAAGACTAGCATTATTCCAGGAAAGGAAGAAGAACGAGTTCACTAACTGCCACCTCCTATGTGCTGAACAACCTGAGCTCCGGCATACTTGTGTAAGTTACTTTTGGTCACGGTCACTGGAAATAATAAAGGATGAAATTTACCAACAACCACCAGTAGAGTCCATATGAGATAGATGCCACTGTTGAAATGTGTGGCGTACTGACGAAACAGACACATAAGGATTGGAGGCAAGACGAAAAACAGCACGTTGCTTATCTGAAAAGAGACAGAAACATGTTTCAACATCGTATTTGATGTAAACAGAGCAGAGGCAAAGCAGTCCTAAAGTTGATAGACTAACTGTCAGCCGCTCATATGTTAATGAGACAATATGGCACATGAAACAAAACAAAGAGAGTGCTGACCGACGTACCGTGTTATAAAATTCCGCTATTCCAGGATATATGAGATAATTCCCTTCACACCAATCCACCTCCGAGCTGCCAGCCTGGAGCTGATCCCAGAGATGCGCGTCCATCTCTGCTGCGCGTGCACTAGATGCGACCGTGACACTGGCTGAATGTCTTTACACAAAGCGCCGTCGACAGCTCTAACATACGCGTGCGGCGACAGTTTGTTTTAATCAGTGACTCATGTGTAGTCTTCTTATCTGAGCATGTCATCCTGCCTGATCCAGCCCGAGTCTAATCCAGCTCGCCTGTGTGTGCCGCTTTATGTCCTTCACTGACTTGAACAGCAGTGGCTGGCAATAACAACAGAGCAACATGTGATTCGCGCATGCGCAGAGAGGTCTGCTGTGCACTCAACGCTCGGACAAAAATCAGCGCTTTTTTATCTAGTAGGCGGCCGCCTACTCTAGTTTAGTTAATATTTCTGTCACATTTCATCAGCTGCTCAAGTAACTGTGTGGTCTATGGAATACCCAAACTTCCGAAATAAGAAATGAAACACATAAATAAATATGAAATGTGTAATACTTTTATCTCCTTATTTATGAATAGTTATTTAGTTGTATTTTTTGTGAGCATTGAAAAAATGTATTAATCGAAATTCAGGTTTTTAAAATAGAATCAATAATTTTTATAGGACTATTTAAATTTCAAAGGTAAATTCGAAACAAATAAATTCAGATACATGGTTTCCAAAGTAAAATAATTTCAAAGGGGTGAATTTAGAGCAAATAAATTCAGATAAATGTTTTTAAAAAATAAAATATTTCAGAACTAAGTATTAAGTGGCTGTTAAATTTCAAATAGTTATATTTCTGAGTTCATGGGAGTGGTCCAAGACCCTATGACTTTTGTCGCACTTAAAGAACAAATACACAAAAAATGTAATGGATACGAGGAGTTTTGTGGTAATTTTAAAAAAGTTAAAAAAAAAAATCTTTGACCCCCATAGGAATCAATGCGAGGAATGCTTCAGTACACATATAAAAACCTAAAAATGCTAAAAATTCTAACTAAAAATTGAAAGCTACCAAAAAGTTAATTTATAATGCCTATACATGTGTATTCAAATTGATAAGAATGAATACTGAAAAAAAACTGCAACCCAGCGGAACATCTCCAAATAGAGTCCATCTACTGGCAAGAGAAATATCGTGAAATGTCATTTTTTTTTTTCAGTTAAAGCTAAACGATGTAACATTTTTTACCTTAAAGGTGCATTGCGCAACATTTCATGTTAAAAATACCCGTTTTTCTAACCCATGCTTAAACAATTGCCTGATGGTCTGAATGAGGCCTTCTCTGATCACGGCAATTGCCTCTATAATCCTGTACAGTAAAATAAATAAGAGGGATTCGGGATGGACTTTGAGACTCACGCTCACCTGGCTATGTCTGGCAGATTTGTGTATTCACTGTCATTCTCCGTAATAGAGAAGACAACTCGAGCGACACAACTTTAGTCAACTTTCGTCAAAAGTAGAAGATAGATTCAAAGAGAATGGCTTGTAGTTCGATCGATAAAACCAGCTGGGCATGTGGGCACATGACCTAAAATGATAAAAAGTGGAGAATACGTAGGCCTACTATATAAATAAAAATATTGTTTATTTGATAGTTCTAGGCTACATAAAAAACTTAAAGAATGCTTTATCAAAACTCATAAATGTGAGTTGTTACATACTTACATTTTTACTTGAAACTGTTCTTAGACAGTAAATGTAGCCTACTTATTAGGATTTTAAACACTCCAGTACTGTAGGTGGCAGTATGCACATGTCAGGTCCCGCCATAAAAAGAAGAAGAATTTCACGGAAGCGATATTTTTTTCCCAGGATGGTAGGGGAAGGCATAGATATCCATAATAAAGGCTAGATGTCTTGTGGCGCCGAAGTCTCTATCGTCATCACCGGCGGGCATCTTGTCACAGGCAAGCTTTTTTTTTTTTATTAAACATTTATTTACATAATACAAATGTGAAATGCTTTAAATCACAAACAAGAGCCAGAGGTTCAAGGATTGATACATATTACATCACATTGGAATTCAACAAAGAAAGACCAAAAATAAATAAATAAATAATAATAATAATAACTTAAACAAACAGAAAATTAAAAATGGAAGTTTAATGTAAAAACAATACTCCCCACAAAAAAGAACTAAAAATAAATAGAAATAGAAAAAAAAAATATATTATCTTTTTTATACAAACACATCAAAAAGTTTTTACACATTCAAAGTTTTAGTAGCCTTTTTGTTACAAGAGGTAGATAAGGTTCTGATATAAATCTTAACATCTTCTTGAAAGTGAGAAAAATTGGGGGTAACTCTCGACTCATAGTTTTACATTTGTGGATAAAATATTTTGCAAGCAAAATAATTTGCAAAGAAAAAAAGTATTCTCATATTGCTTCTCAAAAATGAAAAACCCAAAAAGAACATCTTTGAAGTAAAGCTCAAAGTCTTTATATATAGCCTAGTTTACAATGAATTGGCAAATGTCTTGCCAAAGTTTTCTGGTATGATCACAGTGCCAAAAAAAGATGTCAGATAGTCTCTGGTTGTGAGTCACAAAAAGTACAGTTTACATCTATACTTAATTTAAATTTTCACAGGCAAGCTTCCTGGCGGGCTTTGTGGTCCCTGATGTAAGATGAGTGATCAGCACGAACACAATAGGCCTACTCTTATCTCGTTGAAATCTTGACAGATTTACAAACGGTTTGGTTTCTTACAAACGGTATTAACATGGCTATAATTCTGGATGATTATTTATTTATACACTTATTATTCGGAAGTATGCAGTGTCATAACTACATCTCTGACGTTTATAATAAACCAAACCGTTTGAAAATCGGTAGAAAATTTAGCAAGTTATGGTGATTTAAAAAGTACATGCACCATTGAAACAGTGTTACGAGTGAGCGAGCTGCCTGTTACAAGATGGCCGCCAGGTGCGAACGTCGACCCCCATTGGCCAGCAGCGCGGACGAGACATCTAGCCTCTATTATGGACATCTATGGGGGAAGGTACCGCCTTTACCGCCTCTGATTGGCTAGAATACGGTGGTACCTTCCTCTATCATCCCGTTCGCGGGTAAAATCAAATTTTGTGAATTGCGCGCTTTAAAATTTGGCTTTTAGTTCATGCTGGTTGTACCTTTGAGTGTAATCCTAAACTGAAGAAAATGCCGAACGCCGAAGTGCAAATGACAAATGGGCATTGTGCTGACGTGGAAAACAAGAGAGAAGGTGCAGGTGGAGCAGGAAAACACTTTTCTCTGTTTTGTGACGAGCGTGGTTATTTGAACCTGGTCGAGTACATTCTGCAGCAGGGAAGGAGCAAAGGCGACAGAACAGGCACCGGAGTGATCTCTGTGTTCGGGACACAGGCGAGATACAGTCTCAGAGGTGAGACAGACATGTTTCAGTAACACTTCATAGCTTTTCACTTCATGACAGATGATTATAAATTCATGTTTACGAGAAAAACAGACATGCATATGTATAAAAACGAGTGCAGTGTGTTTTCTTTTGTTATGACCATCTTATTGATCTTCTGTATGCGAACTTATTTTATGATACAGATTAGTTAACTTAATATATGCCCGTTGTGTTTCTCTAAATCAGAGGCATGTATTGAAAACTTGAATGGAAAAGCAACTGGTTAATCAAAAAATATGTAACATTTCGGGGCCTAAACATCAATAAAAAAACGTTCATTTTAAGTAAATTGCCATTTTCAACTATTAAAATAGAACTCCTACATAAAGAGTGACTATATATATATATATATATATATATATAGTCACTATATATATATATATATATATATATATAGGAAAAGTTCACCCATAAGTTCCCGAAACCCGTAAGTCTTTCATTCATCTTCGCAACACAAATGAAGATGACTGTTTGATGAAATATGAAACTTTGACGCTTCAGGGGTTAACGTAATTTAAAGAGATTGTAAAACTAATTCGTGAATTGAGCGGTTTAGCCCAAATGTTGTAAAGAAATCTCTTTTATGATGAACAGATTTAATTGAGGTTTTTATTCACATATTTACATAGATCAGCAATCATAAACTCAACCGAAGATGTTTGACAGATGATGAGAATGAACCTCATTCTTCTTCTTTCAGTTTAATTGCCGATCGCAAACTAGCATTTATAGGTAAATACCGCCACCTACTGTACAGGAGTGTGTAACATCAAGGCTTGTTTACAGACTAAATGGCTAGATTACTAACTAAAAGATTTAAATGGGTAACTATTAGTTACCAACTAATATTAATAAGAATTGTTGAACGCATACTCATATATATATATATATATATATATAAACATACATGTATGCATGCATGCATACATAGAATGAACATCATTGGTCAAACGAACATGCTTTATGCTGGGTACACACCAAAGGATTTTTTTTACATCTTATAAGATTTTCAAAATGTGATAGACCACACACATGTGGAGAAAAAATCCTAGATTTAACCGTTTTGCTCCTAAAATGTGTGGTGTAAACGAAAAGATTGTCAACCAGAGTCTCGACTGTGAACACAGGAAATCTCGCAAAATCTCATGAGACTTCAGAATAATGTTTGGAATAACAAAAAATTAACCATAGTTTCGCTAAAAAAAAAAAAAAAAACCGATACTAAACTATAGTATTTAATATATGCAAAAGACATGTATCATTTGAGGCTTAATAGGATTATAGGATCAACTACTGGTGAAATGTGATCATAATTCAAAAATCGGTTTCATAATGCACTTTGCAGATCAGTTTCCTTTGTTGACGACCAAAAGGGTTTTCTGGAAAGGCATATTGGAGGAGCTGCTGTGGTTTATCAAGGTACAGTAGGAAAATATTCCAAACTTTTTGTATCTTATTTCTGTATACAGTATTTTGTTGTTTTTTTTACTTTGTTTTTTGTTAATTTTGCTTTTATTTATTTATTTGCTTTTTGTTAATCATACTTAGGGTTCAACAAATGCCAAAGAGTTGTCACAAAAGGGCGTGAGAATCTGGGATGCTAATGGCTCCAGGGAGTTTCTGGATAAAAATGGCTTTACTGATCGTGAGGAAGGAGACCTGGGCCCAGTGTATGGCTTTCAGTGGAGACACTTTGGAGCTGAATACAATGACATGCACACTGGTATCTATTATCTATCTATCTATCTATCTATCTATCTATCTATCTATCTATCTATCTATCTATCTATCTATCTATCTATCTATCTATCTATCTATCTATCTATCTATCTATCTATCTATCTATCTATCTATCTATCTAATGTATATGTATTTATACATTTACATATAACAACTGTGTATACTGAAATATTAACTTATTTTAACAGTAAACGAAATTTTAAAGGTTCCTAATTTTTTGTAGTCTCCTATGTTTACATGTATCTACATTATGCCCTTTTCACAAGATGTTATATAAATCTATAGTATTCCCAGACTGTTTCTGTGAAATTTCAGCTCAAAATACACCCCAGATCATTTATTATAGCTAGTCAAAAGTTGCCAGTTTTTGGGTGTATCCCTTTAAATGGAGTAACAATAAGCAATACAATACACACAAGTGTCAAATTGCATTGCATTGCAAACTACATGAAAGGTCATATCTGAAAAAGCCTAACAGAGGGGCACTTTAAAATAGTTGTATAATTATCTAGCCATTAGGTTGCATAGTGTTGGTGACTAGACACTGATTATTATTCCTGCAGTGTTTCAGACCTCATTAACTGGGAGACTCGTGAAATTTGAAATGTCTTTATGCATGTATGGTAAGGATGTGTGTCTAAGGTAGGCTATTATTTCATCTCTCTATGAAGATTACTCTGGGCAAGGCGTTGACCAGTTACAGAAAGTGATTGACACCATCAAGTCAAACCCAGAAGACAGGAGGATCATCATGTGTGCTTGGAACCCCAAAGGTCTCAATCAAATTTATCCAGCAGTGTTATTTTAATGGAATTCATTTACTTCTATGATATCTATTAATGAACATTAACTAATGTATTAATGAACTAACTAACAGTCAACTATACACTTGTTACATATAAAGATGTTAGTTCAGTGCATTAACTAATGTTAACAAATTTTGGTTTTAATAATGAATTAGTTAATGTTGAAATTAACATTAAGATTAATAAATGCTGTTAAAGTATTGTTCATTATTAGTTTAACTAATGTAGTTAACTTTAATGAAAGCTTGTTGTAAAGTGTTACCAGTTTTTCCTCTAATATTGTTTTATTTAACGTATGCATGATGACATTTTATTGACAGATCTCCCATTGATGGCATTGCCCCCCTGCCATGCGTTATGCCAGTTTTATGTGTCAGACGGTGAGTTGTCGTGCCAGCTGTACCAGCGCTCTGGTGACATTGGTCTGGGTGTGCCATTCAACATTGCCAGCTACGCACTACTCACCTACATGATTGCCCACATCACTGGACTCAAGGTGAACATATTTCAGAATCGGATGCTCTGTAAAAGGGCATCTTCTTGCATACTGTAAATGTAGGGGATAATGTACACTCTTCTGGTAATCATTGTGAAATCCATGCAGGATTTTATTCAACATACAATCATTTAAATAGCTACTCTTATCAGTTAAGTAAATGGACATTTAAAAGGTTATTTCATCCATCAATGAAAACTGTGTCATTATTTACTCATGTCATTCCAGTCCCGTAAGACTTTAGTTCATCTTCAGATTAAGCAAGATATTTTTATTGATGAAAGAATTTTCACCATTTAGTATTGTTTTGAGAACTAGAAACTTGTGTAAAGATCTATATACTTATTAGACCTCAATATGGAAATTTTGGTTTGTGTACCAACCCTTTTAAAATACAAAAAGTGCACTTAAGCGTACTTAAAAGGGCGCTTATTATGGAAAAATACAATAAGGGTGTATTTACATTTGGCATGTTTGGTTTGATTAAAACAAACCCTGGTGCCACCAAACAAGCAGACCAAGACTGCTGAAAAAAGGTCTCAGTCCGCTCCTTGACAAACTAGTGTGGTTTGAATGAAATATGAACATAACACAGACCAAAGACATGGAAGCGAACCAAAACGGGACTTGATGTCACAAGATACGAACCTAGAAAGGATAGAACGCTGAAGCATATCTGTTTTTTCTCGCCATATTGGCGACGTTGCCCATCACAGGTACTGGTGCTGTGGTGCAGTCATCAGGACTGTGTCTCCTTGCAGCAGGTCTTAGTTTGTGTGTGTAATGCAGTTTTGACTACTTTACACATTTTATAATGTCTTCACAAGTTCTTAGCTGGTCAAAATACCATGTGAACTCAATGTAATGTTTTTTTTTTGTGACAAATTTCAATTAAATGAAAATACGAGTAATCTGATATTTTTTGTGGTAATAAAAATCAACCTAAGCAAAGATCCATAGCCTTTAAAATGTCTTAAAATACATAAATAAAAATTAGGCTACAATATTTGGTTCAAATAAAGTATCGAAAAACAAGTAATCATGGTTTTATAGAACAACTCTGTTAAAAACCATCAATTACCGTACACAATCATCTTATGTGCAGTGTGTGTGTGTGTGTGTATATATATATATATATATATATACACACACACACGTATATGTGTGTGTGTATGTCAGTTAATCCAAGTAGTTTTATTTAATTTATGTAAAATTTGTGTCTTACAAGTTCATGAAGATCATAGCTTGTGAAATCAGCATTCATACTAGCCTAACTATACTTGAACTCGCTGAATATATTTTGTACTCATTTTTATTTTCTCTAGCCTGGAGATTTTGTGCATACAATAGGTGATGCCCACATCTATACCAACCACATCGAGCCTTTGAAAGAGCAGGTATGTTTCATAAATTCCATAAAACTAATCTATCTGCATTCATCTACAGTGGTGTGAAAAAGGCAAAGTACACCCCATTAAAAAGTGTATTGTGAGTGTGTTTTTTCCTCTCATTTATCAAAATATTAAGGCATATAGATGTGGTAAAGGGAGGAAAATTCTCTTAGTCCATGCAAGAGATTGATGATAAATAAGAGATCTTATCTTCTAGTATCTTTCATGGGCATTTGGATTTATGTTGGTATTTTGGAATTAAACTTTCACTGTTAAATTATTTTGCCTTCACTATCAATAACTGTACAAATAAAATTCCACTATCAATATTCCTATATATTATGAAAATATTAGTTATGGTTGTGTATGGAAGAGGAGAGGTGGATATCTGTTTGCGACAATAGTTTATTAAACATATAAACGCAGATAAACCAGATAATCTAAACAGTGATGATAACAATAATCCTAACAGTGAAACATGAATCCAAACAGGGTAGATGATATGATAATCCAAATAGGGAACGGAAACGCAACAACTTTATAAACATTCATGTAAAAACAACGACCAACAAAAGACAACTGAGAGACAGGGGTATATGTATGTATACACCGGGTAACAAAAGCCTAACAAGGAACAGGTGTGGGTAATAAATTGCCATGGAAACAAACAAGGGTATCTATAGAAACAAAGGCAAACAGGAAGTGAACAAAAGGAACATTGAAAACATAAAATAGACTTCAAAATAAGTCTTGGAACACCCAAGACATAATGGTGTTTACTTATCTACAGCGTAAAAAAGTATGTTTCTAACATGTCCTGTACCCACAGATTCAGCGAGAGCCACGTCCATTCCCCAAACTCAAGATCAAACGCAAAGTTGAACAAATTAATGACTTCTCTGCGGAGGATTTTGAGATCATCGACTATGACCCCCATCCTTCAATCAAAATGCAAATGGCTGTTTAGAACTTTTTTTTTTTTTTTACACAAAATGTTATTATCTGTTACTAACTATTAATTATTAAAATCATTTTGACCAACATTTGGATTGATTTGTCTTCATTCTATATTTATGCTGACATCCGATTGGTTGTAAATAGAAGACCCGGAGGTTACAAATACTACAACCGACCATGATTTTGCTATTTGTCCAATTGTGATCTAGTTGATGCATGAATGCTGCATGGTAATGATGCATGGATCCAATACTTTTACAAAACAAGCTTTTTCTTTCTTTTGCGTTTACCTGAATACTTGACTAGATGGGCATTTTTACATAATGTGTGTCTTAATTTGCCATCAGAGATAAGAGTGCGAGAACACACAGTTGGTATCGGTACTGAAGATACTAAAATGTGCCTTAATGTTGAAATTGGTCTGTAAATTTTAGTCTGGAAAAGTGGCAGTGGCAAGTGGTGTCTTTCTACTTCTAATAAACTTTTTATACCTTTAAAATTTGCAGAGTGAAAATTTGTGTTTTAAAATGCATATTTAATTGAGTGAGATTTCATGTAAAAATGGGAATAATACAACATAATATAACATTTTAATACAAAGTGGTTGTTATATTGTAAATATAGATTTAACATTTTAGAATTAATTTTAAAATATATCTTTATTAGGCCTATATCCAATGTTTGTTAATTCATTCTTATTCATTTTCATAGATTTTGCTAAATTTCTAACCATTTCATGTGCAGCACTTTAAAATTATTACCAAAATTATTTCAAATACAAATGTCCTGAAGCATACATTTTACTGAATAAAGCATTTTGAACATAAATATTGGTTCTATCATTGCAAAATGTTAACTGCACTAATCTGATCAATGTGACTAAGGCATACAAATATTATATACATTAACATAATGATTTTTTTGTAAAGCTGCGTTGATGCAATGTGTATTGTGAAAAAGTGCTATACAAAATTAAATCAACTTTACATAGCAATCTTTTTTTTCTCACGGATTCTGTCTCATTTCAGAATGACCCAAAGCCAGCCAATTTATATAGGAATTACCCAACTACAGTAGTTGCCTCTTAAGCAAAAAAATGCAACACTTTTTACCCTACAAATGAAATCACAATGCTTTTCCTGTTTTGAATCCTAAATATGTCAAACCTTCACAGTTTATTTTAACTACTGTTCTTGACCAAACATTAGTCAAATTGAGTTGATCAGTTGTTCAGACAAACCACCAACTAGTTAATTTTGGAAATATGTTAGTCCCTCCCATGTTCTGCAGAAGAAAGACGTGCATACACGGAACAGGAGGGTAAATTGTCTGAATTTTAATGTATGGGTGAACTATAACATTGGTTACCCATCTGCTTAATTAACAAATCAGAGGCCTTGTAAACCCCCTGCCAAATGCAGCTATGTTCTTAGGATCAAATTAATATTGTAATTGAAGTGATATGTGGTTGAAATGTGAAATATACTTTTTTTTGTACACCATTTGACTCAGAAGCACCAAGTTATTGCATCTACAAATGTTATTTTGCAAATCTTCCTCAACCTTCACTTAAATCTAGTTCATCCTTGGGCAAGCGCTTCAGAGCAGACTTACACATGACAAAACATGCTTAGCAAATTATCTTTTTTTTTTTACCTCTACTTTGCTGCCCCCTTTTGGCTTTTAACAATATATTTAAAAGAGAAATGGAGTTCTGCAGCACTATTTAAACACAATACTTTTCATAACTAATGTAAGCACAACAATAAATTGGAACAGATTAAGATTGGATTGGCCCCAAAATCCCCCAATTGGAACCTTTAAGAGTGTATGGACAATATATTTTCTAGTATGTACTAAGCATCATAAGCATAATTTCAATTAGCTTTTTAGTTAAACAGGTGAGTGGCCAAAACCTGAAATCCTGTTGTTTATATGCTTCTTTTAAAAACAGTAGTGATGCATATCACCAAGTCATTTGGCTTGTCAGTACAAAACCTTATATATACATATATATGAGCATGAAGAATCCAAATATCCTTTTAATTTGAACAATGATATTACCCCACTATTTGCACTCAGGTTGATTTGAACAATGATATTACCACTGAAGTTGCACTCAGGTCGAGTATATTATGCACACTTCCTCTTGGATAAAAGAAATGTCATATTTACCTCATAAAGAAGAGACACAAGCATATTTTACTAATTAAGGCAAACAGAGACATATGTTCAAACGAACGAGCCATAAAAGCAAACAGGTTATTGCACAGGATAAAACTGGATAGGTTATGATTGACACTCCTTGACGCAGTATACCAATCAACTCTAATTAAATGTATATTAGTGTGTGTGTGTTTATAGAGCTGACCTTAGAGGTTTGTGGAGCACCATAGATAAATACGCACCATAGACACTATACACACAGTTCATTGCAACAAATGCGTCAATAGAGCCGCCATCATGGAACAGGGGAGCCCCTCCTCTTTAATGCATAAGCGCCAATGTAGGCAAAGGTCTAACGGATATAAAATCACCATTACTCATCATAAATACAATTTTGTTTTTTGGTTTGTTCCAATGGTCAGACATGTATTTATCATTGAGTCCAGAGAAAATGTAAAAAAATATATTTTTTTAAACATTCTTTTTCAGATTTTATTCGTGTGAACATCCATACGCAGCATAAAAGTCCGAAAATCCATGAATTCGAAGTACAGCAGCGTTACCTAGCTATTTCCAATCCGGATATGACGCATGCTTAGAACCCCAAGGCGACATCTACATATACATCAAGCCCGTACTCATCCCAAGGCGTCATATACGACGTTTTTGCCAAAGTGTAGACATCCAACGCACATGGCACCCTTTAGCGTCAATATGAGATATTGGGGAGAAGGCGCCTCCTAGTGGTCTAACCCAAACCCTACCCCAGACCTAAACCTACCCATACTCTGTGCGCATTATATTGACGCTAAAGGGTGCCATGTGCGTTGGATGTCTACGCTTTGGCAAAAGCGTCGTATATGACGCCTTGGGATGAAATTGCATTGATATATGTATGGTGGAGCACAAGCATAATTCTTTTTATTCGGTTTCCAGGCGTTTGATTTTCCTTGCCCCTTTTCTATAGACTCGACAGTCTTACAGATATGAAAATCACTACTTTTAAATTTATGCAACTATTGCATATCAACATGAAACATTCCCTCAAAAACGACAACAAGACTTAATATAGCTGCATATTTATAGAAGAATTACACGCTATCACAGTGCATGATTCGTAAAATGGGACCGTCTGACAATTCCTCCAATTGCGTTAAAATGTCCAATATTTCATTAAAATGACTTTTAAAGGGGTCATGAATGGAGAAATCTTTTTTTCTCTGATCTTTTGACATGTAAAATGTCATTGTACTAATAAAATATCCTTTAAGTTTAAGAACGCAAAGCTTCCTCGTTAGTCCAAAAACGGTTCTTTGTCTCAAAATCATATTAAATTCAATTTGTTCATCATATAAAGTGACCGAGTCTCATCAGAATATTTTGACCAAACCTCTCAAATCATTTGGATTTGGATTTGTGAGTTCATACGAATTAGCCAACTTGTAAAATATGTATGATTCAGCAAAAATCTTAATCCGCATGTGTGAGGTCGAACGAATTGTTACGAATTAGCCACCTCGTAAAATTTGTGCGAATTGCCCTGAGATCGGGTTGTTTCTTCCCTATCGTGACATATATCAAAAATTACTGCACAAACAATAAATGTAGGGCGGGATTTGATTGGGTGGTTGTGGTTTGCTATTGGTCGATTTCATGTGAGTGGCAGGTTGCCTCGTCATCTCGCCAGTAGAGAAGAGATGTCACTGCAAGATGGAGAGGGTTATTTTCATTAAAGATTATGAGGACACACACTATAAAATCTAACATTGCTCTTACTAAGAATTTTTTTGTTAAGTTTACTTAATTTCCAATAATTTGTTGAACTTACTTAAAATTTCTTAGTAATCTGTACTGTTTGAATGATATGCCTTATACTCAGTTTGAGTTCCATTTTTTTAAATGATTTAATTAATTGACCGTTACTTTTTTGCGGTCTCTTGTAAGTATAACCCCAATAACGATATAGCAAATAAAATGTAATGGTAAAATAAAGCCAAAAATAGAAAAACAAAGCAATTAATTTATTCATGCCACAATGCACTGGGAGAACACTTCCTCAGATCACAGAATAAGTTGACAAAACTTAAATGGATTAAGTAAGAATAACTTGATGCAATTAAGTTATGCTTACTTAATGAAATTAAGCCAATAATAAAATTAAGCATAATAAAATTAAGTAATCTGAACTAATTGTTTTTTACAGTGCATGTATTATACACGGATAAATCATTTATAATAAACAATTACAGCAGTTTTCCATTAAAAAAAAACAAGAACTGTCCATTTTGGTTTCAACTTTAAATCGTGCAGCCTATGATCTTTATCACCTTTTGAATCACATTTAATGTGCACTGAAATGAAACATTTAATTGAAATTAAACTAAATGGAATTAAAAATAAACCAATAAATGTTTGATGATTATTAAATTATTGCATTTTTGTTTGAAGAAATTATGCACTACATACGTCATATTGAAAATGCTAATTAAGAAATTTACTAACTGAAATCAAGCAGCAAATACTTGTTTCGTAAATATTTTTATCATTTCATAAAAATGGGCCCTATATGGAGATCACTGTACTTTCCCTTTCCCCTTATATAGAGGAAGGAAAAGTACAGTGATCTTTCCATTTCTCCATAGTAGGGAGGATGACGTCGACAGGATCTCTAAAGTGGGGAGTGAAAAGGGTCCAGAAGAAAGGGCAGAGAGAATAAAACTCGCGATAATGAGAGATGAAGACAAATGATAGCTCGTTTCAGATCCGAGATCTGAGGCGGGAAATAGAATCTACGCTGTGCTCATAAGGATAACTGAGTGACAGAGAGAAAGTTTAAAGAGCAGCCTAGGGGAGAGTCTTAGAGCGAGCTTGAGATTTTCATCTCATTCTTGGTTGCAGCCTCCACTGGACAGCAGCCGTAGGTATGTCAACCTCTTCTGAGAGGAACATGATTTTAGACTTTTCTGTGTGAAATAATTCAGTTTGAGAGAAAATTGGGTTGTTTTGAGCGTGCATCTGTCGGAACATTTGAAGCATCATTCAAAAAAAAAAAAAAAGAAAAGAAAAAAAAAACATAAGTCAGCGAGCTATAGCCTATCTGAGACACCTGATACCTCAGAGAATGGAGACAGAAAGTTTTAAAGACCTGTCTGTGTGCGGTTAGACACGATGTTTCCAATCGATTAAGTCTACTACTAATTTATGTCTTTATTCTACAGAATGATGACGAGCAGCAAAACGACTCTTGCCTTCCTTATCTACGGGCTCCTCGTACAATGCAACGTGTGTTCGCCTCTGAACCATCCGAACATCAGGTATGGAAACTGCAGCTCGGCGAGCGCGCGGAGATGATCTCGATGGTCTTGTGGATTTCGGGGAGTCAAGTTGGACGGCGAATGGGATTTTTTTTAAGGCTGTTGGATAAAAAAAATAGGCTAGATACGAGTTTTATTGACAAGTGTCACATTTTCAACATATCTTGTTTTGTTGGCTATACACTCTTGAAAATAAAGGTTCTTTATTGACAATGTTCCATCATGAAGAACCTTTAACGTCAATGGAATCCTTTCAATACACAAAAGTTTATTGTCGAAAAAGGCAGATTATTAAAATGTTCTACACAAAAAGAAAAAAAGGAAATGAAAGGCTATTTGCATGGGGAACACAAAAGCATGATCTGAAACCTTTATTTTTAAGAGTGTAGCCTACCTGATAAGAAATTATTACGAACCATTTTAAATAAGTTGGCTTGTACTACGTAGTTTCATCATTTACATTTGCATTCTTTTTTCGAGTAGGCTACAATCCGACGATTTAAAAAAGGCAAATTGTGACGCGCTGTAGCCTACTATTTTTTTCTTGTATTGAATTATGATTGTAAATAATTCTAAAAGACGTCACACGACTATAATATTTTGATCTTTTCCGAGTTATGACGGATTTCACAATACAAGAAAGAATATTTAGCACTGATAAGAAATTTTACTGAAATATCTCCTATTTATTTTGTTATAAAATGTTATAGACTAATATTGGCTAGTATGCATTTAAATGTGGTCTTATACTTCACAATGATTAGGCTACTTGAGATTGAAAAGGCTTCGTGTTTTACAGAATGGAGACGACAGGATTTGACGAGGAGGGCAAGGAATTGACGGATCTAACCTTTGACAGTGACCAGATCACTATTCGAAGCTCTCCTTCAGTCACTGAAGACGCATACACGTTTTATAGTCCTCCCTCGAATAGGTGATACTACCTTTCCTTCCCTTTACCCGGACTCCTATTCTTTTTCTAGGCATTCCCAAAATGGGATACTCTATTGCCTAGTTATGTTTGTTTACTGCTGTGATTGTTCACGTTAAAAAGACATTCGAGACTTTTGCTTGTTTGAGTTGTGTCGAGTTGAATTGCGAATCAGAATAGCTGACCGGCCTGAGGATCTTATGCGAGTGTAACGTTATTTGGGAATATAAAGCTGACCTATCTTTAAACCCTCACTGAAACGTCGTTGTACAATCTGGTATTTTGTCACGCAGATTGGAAAGGCATGCTGACGGGATGTTTAATAAAGCCTACAGGAAAGCGCTTGGTCAGTTATCAGCGCGGAAATACCTGCATACACTGATGGAGAAACGCGTGGGGTAAGAACAGTTCCTTTCTCTCCACCGATCTTGCTCTCTCTAAAAATTAATATCGCTATTTGGTTTAGGTTTGGTTGCTATGCCTAATTTGAACTTACTACTTTTTTATCCAGTTATCAACATTCATTAGATATGTGGAAGAATGAGGGCGTTCACAAAGGGCGCGTTCCGTTCGTTCTTGCATTAAAAATCCGCTCGATGAAACGCGACTCTCGTGACGCGTTTTTAAACCTGAAACTAATGTTATGGAAAAGGTTAGTTATAACGTGTCATCGAAGTTTTCTGGATGTAAATAATGTTCTCAAAACATTTAAACTAAACTTATACACCGTTTATATAACTTTTTTTTCCATGATACATTTTAGTTAAATGTTCGTGTAACATTTGTTTTAAATGTTACTAATTATTTTAGAATGTTCAGAGAACATTCAAACGTAGGTTATAGCTTGCGTTCCCAAAATGTCTGTAGAAGGATAAAATGGAATGTTTCCTTAAAATGATTCCACAGAAAAATAAGTTCTAAGAACATATTTTGTGTTAGTTAGGATGACGAACCCTGCGTGAACAGCTCATTGTATTTTTTTTACAAAACGTATATATATATTATAAAACGTGTTTATATAAGCATACACAATACAAATTATTTACTAAATGTAACAACGTTTTTGCAACAAATAGATTTTTTTTTTCATATTTACTTTTTTAAATGAATATTTTCACACTTAAAGGGATAGTTCACCCAAGAATAAAATTGTGTCATTATTTACACACCCTCAAGTTGTTCCAAATCTGTATGAATTTCTTTCTTCTGCTGAACATAAAAGAAGATATTTTGAAGAATGTTTGTCACTAAACCATTGTGGGGCACCATTTAGTAAAAATACAAGTCAAACTGTTTACTTACCATCACTCCTCAAAATATCTTCTTTTGTGTTCAGCAGAAGACAGAAGTTCATACAGGTTTGAAACAACATAAAGGTGAGTAAATGATGACACAATTTTTATTTTTGGGTGAACTATCCCTTTAAATCCAAACAAATGTGCCTTTTTTTCCACTAAGTTAGTGTCAAGTGTTTCTGTTATATCGTGGGTTCAAGAACGCTTTCTTCTTTTTCTCTAAAACAGAGGAAGGACCACAATAGATGACGACAACGAGCCTCTCTCAAAGCGTCACTCGGACGGGGTTTTCACGGACAGCTACAGTCGCTACCGGAAGCAAATGGCCGTAAAGAAGTATCTGGCCACGGTCCTGGGCAAAAGGTATAGACAGAGATTTAGAAGCAAAGGACGGCGGCTCGCCTGTTTGTAGCCTTTTTCAAATTCGTCTCTAACTCTCATGTACATGTACAGCTCTTGTAGCAAGTTAGTCATCACTAAGACTACTATGATGATCATTTGATCGCACCTGTGTCCTTTATAAACATGTATTTATGTATGAAGTAAAGACATTAAAACGAATATTTTGATAATAACATTGTTTTTCTTTTGTACTGAAGCACCTGATAATGCAACGATATGCCTTGTGGACCAGTCGTTTAGTTTGAACAAAATAACAATTTGTTTGCTTGTTTATTAATTCATGCTTGCTTCGATACGTTGTCTATCAAATACATGAGTAAATAAATAGTCTCAAAGACAATCATGACATTGAATGACACCTTCCTTCTTTCACTCCTGAAATTAAGAAAGAAGTTTTTTTATTTACAACAGCCCTGACGACTTAGATTTTCTACAAGACATAGACTTTGGTGTGCTCACGGATGGGGATGAGATTGAAGCAATTTTGTTGGATTTGCTGAGACAGTTTCCTCCTGAATTCCTGGTGAGTTTCTACGGCTCGGTGAGGAATGCCTCTCGTCCCTTCCACGCTCTTTTACTCACGTCAAGTTCTTCCCACTGTCATCTGTGGCTAAAAATCTTTCAACACGGTTTCCTTTCTCTGCACACACCTTTCAAAAATCATTAAGACCTTAACTTCTATATCTAAAAAAACATGAGCTCTTTCCTGTGCTTATAAAATTAAATCTGATCTTCAAACACTCTTTTTTAAACACTGTCCAGTCCTTCCTGCTTTTCACTGAGCATGCGTTTGTTTCCTTTTGAAATCTCACAAAAGGAATTGAAGTCCCTGTCTATGAATGTGTGTGTTGATTCCAATGGTTCAGACCTTCACTACCTCCCAAAGTCTGGGGTCGGTAAGATTTGTTCATGTTTTTGAAAGAAGTCTTTTATGCTCACAAATACAGAAAATAATCAGTAATATTGTGAAATATTTTTTACAATTTAATATAATTGTTTTCTATATTAATACATATTAAAATATAATTTTTTCCTGTGATGCAAAGCTGAATTTTCAGCATCATTACTCCAGTCTTCAGTGTCACATGATCCTTCAGAAATCATTCTAATTTGCTGCTCAAGAAACATTTCTTATTATTATCATGTTGAAACCAGTTGTGCTGCTTCGTATATTTGAGGAACCCTTTTTTCCAGGATTCGTTGATAGCATTTATTTAAATGTCTACTATCACTTTTGATCAATTTAATGCAACCTTGCTGTATAAAAGTATTTCTTTATTCCTTTAAAAAAAACAAAAAACACCTTCTGACCCCAAACTTTTGAAAGGTAGTATTTCAATGTTCTGTTTTCTCAGTTTTCTATGTTTCTCATATCACACTCTTCTCATTTTAGTGTCAAATGTCTGATATCTGTCCATAAAGCTGGTAATCACTGGAGATATGTGTCTCCGCATCTTGAAGTTACTATTATTCTGCTGTATGTGGTTATAAATATCAGTAATTTCACAGCTGTATAGCAGCTTGTTGGGTATGATTGGGATAATGATCCCTCTATGCATGCAAGACAAAGAATTTTCCCAAAGGTCAAATGAACGGTGCAACGTTTTGAGGAAAAACCAACTTGCGTAATTTACTCTGAATCTGCAAGTTGTTGACAACATAATATATGCTTAAGCTTGACAGTGATATGTTTGTTTGCATATGCATGTTAGTATGTGCAAACATGTGAAACCAATCTGTGTTTAATTCTGCATTCTCCTGCAGGCTTTGTGACACAGGGGACAGCTAAGCGGCATGGGTGCCTTTGCTTCATCTTTATAATGGCCACCAATTTCAGATGGCATATTAGTGGCCCTCCAAATGCTGCAATCACCTGCTCACACACCTCCTATTTCTCACATAACTTCATTTGTTAAAACTGCCACCTGGCCCTGCCTTTCCGTTTTTTCTTTATGCATAGTGTCTTGTAGCTATCTGTACAGCATTCATTAAACCTTCTCAAACTTCATTTGGTGTGCAGAGACTGATAGTGCCCAAAGCCTTACTTAAATGTTAAGATAAATCTCTGTCTTGTGTTGATCATTAGTACAATATAACACATGGGAGCCACACAAGGTCACCATTATATATGTAAGAAACAAAACAAAACAAAAAAAACTGTGTTGTAAGATTTGTATGAATAAATTTTTGTAAACAATACGATTTCGTCTAATCTTTGAAACTCTTCCTAAGTTATGGGGAATGACGTGTACTCAATAGCACAAGTAAACACTCCTCAAACCTTGAAGTGGAACATAAATGCATATACATACAGAAAATATAACACACTTGCACAATAAAAATGTAACATGCCATCAAAAACAAATACAGAAACTAGGCTATATGATGCATCAGATAATAAGATAAATAAATAAGCACAAATATAAGATTTGCAAAAATAAAGTGGTGAGTTGGTGACCCTTTATTTTTTGATGAAAATGAGGGTTTCAAACTAATGCTGTATAATACAAAGACATATATAATAGTTTAATACACTTAGAAGAAAAGGTTATAACGGGCAAGGCATCTATGGTGATTCAAAGTGATTTACAAAGAAAGGAATTATAATAATCACAAAATAAAAGCAAGGAAACAGTAAAACAGTTATAAAAGGAATTGAAAGAGTAAAAAATTGATACATGGATAAATTTCTCATCTGGAAAAACACTTGCTTTATCATTTTTTCATGACTCCCAGTTTTACTTTTCCGATGATAATTACACTGTGTTCTTTCCATGCCGCCCTTTATATTTTGATGAACATGAGAGTTTCATACTAATGCTGTATAATACAGACATTTAATTGTTGAACACACTTAGAAGAAAAGGTTCCTTAAAGGATTCTTTTTGTGGTATAATTGATCATTTTTCATCATCATTTATTATTATGGATTTAGTTTTAAGTGTTAGTTCACCCAAAAATGAAAATTCTGTCATTAATTACTCACCCTCTTTTCATTTCAAACCTATAAGACGTTCGTTTATCTTCAGAACACAAATAAAGATGTTCTTATGAAATCTAAAACATCTTTCTGTCCCTCCATTGACAGCCACTCTCAGAAAAAAAGGTACAAAAGCTGTCACTGGGGCTGTACCTTTTCAAAAAACTTCTGTCCGTTTTAATATGTACATTTTAGGTGTTAATATATACATTATAGGTGTTAATATGTACATTTTAGGTGTTAATATGTACATTTCAAGAGCTATTATGTCCATTTTAGGTGTTAATGTGTACATTTTAGGTGTTAATATGTACTTTCAGGAGATATGTCCATTTTAGGTGCTACTATGTACATTTTAGGTGCTAATAAGTAAATTTTAGGTGCTAATATGTACATTTCAGGAGTTATTATGTCCATTTTAGGTGTTAATAAGTACATTTTAGGTGCTAATATGTACATTTCAGGTGCTAATAAGTAAATTTTAGGTGTTAATATGTACATTTCAGGAGCTATTATGTCCATTTTAAGTGTTAATATGTACATTTTAGGTGCTAATATGTACATTTTAAGTGTTACTATGTATATTTCAGGGGCTAATGTGTCCATTTTAGGTGCTAATATGTAAATTTTAGGTGCCAATATGTCCATTTAGGTGTTAATATGTACATTATATGTGCAAAAATGTACCACTAAGGTACCAATATGAAGCGTTTGGGTATAAAAGTGTACCTTTTGTAAAGGTACAGCCCCAGTGACAGCTTTTGTACCTTTTTTTTCTGAGAGTGTACGCAACTACCACTTTCAAGCCCCAGAAAGGTAGTCAAGAGATCAATAAACTAATCCATGTGACTCCAGTGGTTTAACCCGTTTTATGTTGGAGTTTAATATTTTGTTAATAAAGTGGTAAATTCTGCTTTTTTGCGCAAACAAAGCACTCATGTAGCTTTATAAAACATTAAACCACTGGAGTCAAATGGATTACTTTTATGATGTACCTTTCTGGAGCTTAAAACTGGTAGTTGCATAGACTGTCAATGGAGGGACAGAAAGTTCTCAGATTTCATTAAAAAGATCTTCATTTGTGTTCCAAAGATGAATGAAAGCCTTATGAGTTTGTTTGGAACGACATGAGGGTGAGTAATTAATGTCAGAATCTTTGGGTAAACTAACCATTTAATTATAGTATGTCTGACAAAGAAAGGCGAAAGAGAAAGTACACATGTCTATGAATGTATTTGTTTGTATTCTCAGGCTGTGACTGGTGTTATACAGTGCAAAGACACCAGGATAAGGAGAACCTTTTAGTTCCCGTCAGAACAGATCAGAGCTAATAATCTCACATTGGACCCCTACAAAGTTGTTGCACAGCAGGCAAAAACACTGACCTTTACAATCTCTATTACATTGTCCGTTTAGCTAGTTGACTGATCGCACGTAAACATGCATTGTACACAACGTCAGAATTTTGTAATGTGGGTTAAACAGGATGAATACTATTCATCTTACTTAAATGTTCATATTCGTCGAGCAGTAGTTTGGGTGGCTCGCCAATTTGATTGAATTCTTCTAATACAGTTAACTTAACGAAAGAAGAATTTTTGAATTTTTTTTTATTAAATTGTAGAGTAGAACAGACAGTTCTTCAGTATATTGTCAGCTTTCGAAGAAAACCAAAGGTTTGCCATGAAGACAAATGGGCCAAAATCAATAGCTCTTTTTCCAATGAGCCCAACGAGTCCCAGAGAAGAGTGTTATATCACAAACTGAGCGTGGCTCTGATGAACGCTCCACACGTGACTTCATTAAAATTCATTCTCCTGCGTTCTTGTTAAATGAGTCATGCATTTCTCCCTCCCCCCCTCTCTCTGTAATCTTTATTGTAAATACACAAATACTTTAAATGTGGTGCACCTAAGCCTCCATTGTTAATATCAACCCAGGCTCATTGGACAAAACAAGACTGTGGCGACATTTTTGCTAAATGATTTTGCGTTACTTCCTACCCTATCTCACGACCAATTCGTACGAATTCGTACGAGTGATTAAAAAGTGGTTAATTCGTACTAATTCGTACGACCTCACTCGTACGAATTCATACGATTTGTCCAAACCCACGTGACGGTTATGTTTAGGGGCGGGGTCAGGGGTAGGTCATTCGTACGAATTCATACGAATTGGCCAATTCGTAAAATATGTACGATTTAGCAAACTACTAATTTGTACGAGTGAGGTCGTATGAATTGTTACGAATTAGCCACCTCGTAAAATTCGTACGAATTCCCGTGAGATCGGGTTGTTACTTCTTGCACTTTCAAAGCAAAATGTCTATTGCATGGTGCTCATGTTCAGTATTATCCAAAACAGACAAACTTAGGCCTTGTCCCAAATGGCACACTTCATATGCACTTGCGGGTGTCCCATTTGTCATTTTAGATTTCAGAAGGGTGTTCCTCAGCACCCCCTTTGCGGCCCACAAGAGTGCAAGCTCTTTGGCAAGCTCTTCTACTTGACAGTCAAAGCGGCGTTACTTCACGAAAGTGTGGACTCAAAGGAAGATCGCTAGGGCTTAGGGTTCCTTTCAGGACAGGGCCATAGGGTGCTTCTCAAACAGAAGGCTGTGTCATAGTAAGGCTGGATATCTTGGCTGCCACGTCATCAAGCGCCACTGAATACTGTCTCAATAGGAAGCACCTTGGAAGGTTGCCATTTTGAAGGATTCGTCAAGTGTAGTCTCAGCCTCAGATGTCACACCCATGGACTGTTGGCTGAATGTCTGATGTAAAGGCACACATTAGGGAAACACTTCAGGAGTTTCAAAGCTGGCATCCGATTGGTTGAATCCTACAGGATTTTACGGAAGAAGATTTACAAACTTTGTGCCCCACACTATGAGAACCACTGCCCTAATTGAAGAACTCAGTTTAATAATTTATTGGATGCATGCCTGTCTGATATATTTTGAACTTCAATATGCCCCTAAATATGACGTGGAACAAAACAAATTGTGATTGGTTGCTTAACATGTCAGTCAGATGTCCCCTTTTGTTTTTAGTTAGTTATGTGATGATAAAAACGGTGCTCTGACATCATGATTGACAGGTTCTCTGTGCAAGGTAGTCACTGAAGCACCCGCGGACTTTTTTTAATAATGTTGATTATGTGGTTAGTAGTTGTATTTACCTTATTTTAACGAGGTTCTGCAATCAGCAGACATCATTGGAGAAGAACGAAGCAGACAGAGGACACTTAATGAAAGTGTGGGGCGTATGCTTGCGTTTGATTCAGCGAGAATGAGGGCGCGGCCTTGATTTTGCGGCTTTACTTCCTGCTCACGACTGCGCATGACTGGTCCCGAAACATGCAAGTGCGCAGACTCAAGTTCCAAGATGTCAGCGTCATATCGAGACACTGGCGGCTTCAGTTCTCTCTGATGGAAAAGAGCGAAGGGGCGTCGTCCATCTTTTTTTACAGTCTATGGTTTGCGCACGAAGGTACCTCATGAAATCTATTTCGTATAGACTTTTGTTGTGTAAATTTTTATTTTAAATATGACGTGGAACAAAACAAATTGTGATTGGTTGCTTAACATGTCAGTCAGATGTCCTCTTGGGCGGTCCTTGACCAATGAAAGCTGCGATGGAGTCCAGACCATGTGGCGTTAGTCTGAAGGACTGAATGACGCTGCCGGCTCTGTTTGCGCCAAGCGTGCCGCACAAGCCCTCAAAAGTGAAGCCAAAACGTCTCAATCACCCCCCTTTGACCGGACCTAGTATAGCTCATAACCTCCACTTCCCCATGTTATTCAATGGGACGCGAGACCAACTAAACAATTAAATTACACTTCACATATACTTTTTCCAAAGATAGTTTCTGTCATTTACTGTAGTTTCTATCACGTTGATGTAATTTCAAGTGTTCGTTTTTAAAATAAGTTTGTTTTTAGTTAGTTATGTGATGATAAAAACGGTGCTCTGACATCATGAATGACAGGTTCTCTGTGCAAGGTAGTCACTGAAGCACCCGCGGACTTTTTTTAATAATGTTGATTATGTGGTTAGTAGTTGTATTTACCTTATTTTAACGAGGTTCTGCAATCAGCAGACATCATTGGAGAAGAACGAAGCAGACAGAGGACACTTAATGAAAGTGAGGGGCGTGTGCTTGCGTTTGATTCAGCGAGAATGAGGGCGCGGCCTTGATTTCGCGGTTTTACTTCCTGCTCACGACTGCGCATGACTGGTCCCGAAACACGGAAGTGCGCAGACTCAAGTTCCAAGATGTCAGCGTCATATCGAGACACTGGCGGCTTCAGTTCTCTCTGATGGAAAAGAGCGAAGGGGCGTCGTCCATCTTTTTTTACAGTCTATGGTTTGCGCACGAAGGTACCTCATGAAATCTATTTCGTATAGACTTTTGTTGTGTAAATTTTTATTTTAAATATGACGTGGAACAAAACAAATTGTGATTGGTTGCTTAACATGTCAGTCAGATGTCCTCTTGGGCGGTCCTTGACCAATGAAAGCTGCGATGGAGTCCAGACCTTGTGGCGTCAGACTGAAGGACATGAATGACGCTGCCGGCTCTGTTTGCGCCAAGCGTGCCGCACAAGCCCTCAAAAGTGAAGCCAAAACGTCTCAATCACCCCCCTGTGACCGGACCTAGTATAGCTCATAACCTCCACTTCCCCATGTTATTCAATGGGACGCGAGACCAACTAAACAATTAAATTACACTTCACATATCCTTTTTCCAAAGATAGTTTCTGTCATTTACTGTAGTTTCTATCACGTTGATGTAAGTTCAAGTGTTCGTTTTTAAAATAAGTTTGTTTTTAGTTAGTTATGTGACGATAAAAACGGTACTCTGACATCATGATTGACAGCTGTGATTGACAGGTTCTCTGTGCAAGGTAGTCACTGAAGCACCCGCGGACTTTTTTTAATAATGTTGATTATGTGTTTAGTAGTTGTATTTACCTTATTTTAACGAGGTTCTGCAATCAGCAGACAACATTGGAGAAGAACGAAGCAGACAAAGGACACTTAATGAAAGTGCGGGGCGTGTGCTTGCGTTTGTATCAGCGAGAATGAGGGCGCGGCCTTGATTTCGCGGCTTTACTTCCTGCTCACGACTGCGCATGACTGGTCCCGAAACACAGTGCGCAGACTCAAGTTCCAAGATGTCAGCGTCATATCGAGACACTGGCGGCTTCAGTTCTCTCTGATGGAAAAGAGCGAAGGGGCGTCGTCCATCTTTTTTTACAGTCTATGGTTTGCGCACGAAGGTACCTCATGAAATCTATTTCGGATAGACTTTTGTTGTGGAAATTTTTATTTTAAATATGACGTGGAACAAAACAAATTGTGATTGGTTGCTTAACATGTCAGTCAGATGTCCTCTTGGGCGGTCCTTGACCAATGAAAGCTGCGATGGAGTCCAGACCCTGTGGCGTCAGTCTGAAGGACTGAATGACGCTGCCGGCTCTGTTTGCGCACGAAGGTACCTCATGAAATCTATTTCGGACAGACTTTTGTTGGGGAAATTTAATCATTAGTGAAGATTACTAGGTAGTCTGAGCCATGTGTTTCCATTGAACCTATTCCATGAGTAAAATATAGATGTGTACGTGGTTGTGGGTGACGTTTCAGGAACATATGGGACAGGACCTCTGACCTTAGGGACGGCCAGTTTATTTCAGTACCAGTTTGTGTCCTTAAGTAGAGACTAAACAGCAGTAAGGACCTTATCTGGGTGGGTGAAAGGTACAGCGGGTGAAGAGGAACCTTGAAAAGACTATAAAAGCTGTCTCATGTCTCCCTGAAGGCGTCTCACTCCACAGTGTAACTGCTGTGTTGACGACTGGACCTATTCTTGCAAGGATGAATACTTCTCTTTCTTTACAAATTTGACCCTGAGTGTCTCTTACGCAGTGATGTTTGACAGGATTTTTGCCACAAAACTTGTCGGCAGCATAACGGTTTAATGATCTACAGCAAAACAGAGCGAGCTTTGGTGATAATTAAGCAAATATTTAAAGTCCCTGTGTATATCTCTTAAAGGGGTCATGATGAACTGGCTTTTTAAATTGTATTTTACTGTTGTCTGAGGTGAACTTATGATGTTCGCTTGGTATTTGCATTAAAAAACATCAAAATGAATAAGTAATAGGCTATTTTGTACCCTAGTTTTCAGCCCAGCTCAGAAACGCACGGTTTTTATGGGCGTCTCGCATTGAAGACTTGGAAGTAAACTCCCACTGCTGTGAGTGGATAACAGTTTTGCATATTATAATGAGTTTCAACTCACTTTGTCGATGTAAGTGGGGGAAATTGTTTTGAAAACAATGTTGTAAAATGGCAACCGGAATGATTCGCCCAAACATGTTCGACCCAGGCCGTGTGTTGCACCATTCCTGTCAGGTCCAATATAGAAAGCACAGCACCGTTCTTTACCCTAATCGGTCTGCAAATCCAGTCTTGTTTACAAAACAATCTTCAGTGAAATGAAGCGAATAGACGGACAATGTTTTACCCCCATCTGCTGGAATGTCATTAAAAATAAAGTTTTGCAGTCCTATTGGAATCCAGCTGGAAGCATATGCAGCGACTGTCTTCTTCCACAACCAGGCACTGCACAATATTTTGTATTGCTCGGTATCTCAATCTGGTTTGTCATCACGAGGTAAGTCTATGTTATTTAGCTATACGTGTAATGCGCGAATCGGTAGGCGGGGCTAAACCGGCCATGTTGAAGTAGGCGTTGATCTTCGATCCTCTTTGACGTCATAGTTCCCCACTTTGAAAAACGAGTCGTTTGCTGAGGCCGGTGTCAATAAAAGCTTTTATTGGACTAACAAGGACGTTTTCAGTTCTGAAACGTACAGGATATTCTTATAATATGATGACCGCTTAGATGTCAAAAGCTCAAGGAAAATTAGATTTCTCAGTTCACCACCCCTTTAAAACTCATCTTTGATCACCAAGATGACATATATTTAATTTTTTTTTCCTTTAATTTATTTTTTTTAAATTCATGCCTCAACATAGCTTGGATGTAACTACACCCTTGCTGTATTTCATATGTGGATCCATGTAGATGCAAATAAGCCCCGCCTCTGTTCACTCATACAGGCTTATCTACAAGTCGGTGTATCAGAATGGTAATATGATTTATGTAGCTATCGCTCTTTACAACGTCAGACACATAACGGTAATTAATATGATTATGCATTTGGCTGGACTACATCAGACAGCTAATAATGTGTTGCTAATGTTACACAAACCATGTTCCCGTTGGCATATCAGAGTCAGACAGCTGCCTTCTAAAAATCAGCATCCTTAGAAAGACTTTGAACAACTCAGAACGTCAGTGGAGAAAGGCATATAGTTCATCATAACATCTTAACATTTCCACAATACTGTATTGCTAAATGTACCTGATTTTTCATATCAACAAAAAAATATACCAGGATAACCTGGCGTCTCTTGAAACTCCCCTGATAGTTTGCTGTTAATGATATGCAAAAGCCCGCCCTGCACATTGACGAGATTGGTTACTACTTACTAGGTAGTTTTTGACGTCTGAAACACTAGCAATTTTAAACCACGTTCTCCTTAAAACCAGTCTTTTTTCACAGCAGTTTTAAGGACAAAATACTCAGCAATGTGTTGACTTATGAATTTGCACATGGCTTGTCTCAACGCATATTATAAACACCACATTGACATATAAACAACATTAAAATGTAGATTTTCACCACACAGGGTCTTTAATTACTACAATGGTTATTTTTTTCGCTAGAAATTACATCAAAGGTGGAAAATGTTTTTCAAAAACATAGGGGTGAGCGGGACACAAACTAACACGGGGCTGTAGGCCTACTTAAAAACATCCATGCTAGCATGGCGAAACTTAGTGTATTTACTAGTTGCTATATCAACACTATAGAGAAAATATTGCACCAAAATATTGAAATATTTGGAAGATATCACTGAACATGTATCCATTGCAAAAGTGTCTTATGTTATTTTTTTCATGTCTGTCTTTTTTTTGTTTATTTAAAATTAAAATGAACATTTAATGTTATTTTAATCTCCAAGGGTTTAAATCCCAGTTGTGCAGGCGGGGAATGTTGTAACACTGAGTTAAAATGTGCCCCTATTAGAACTATGCAATTACGTTCAATACTTCTATGAAATATTGAGAAACCATGAGAAAAAGGGTGAATAAAGACTGAGAGTCCATGGACAGAACTACTGTATGTATTGCTGTTTTCCCCAATGAGTTCATTGTCAAACTCAAAAATGTTATGGGTAATTTTAAAAAAATGCCATTATTTTACATAAAAAAGTTAATAATTGTATTTTATTGATCAAATATTTTAGTTTGTCTTGTATAAATATTTTTTATTAGATCATATAACATTTTAAGCTGTCATGTGGTCATGTTACAATGTGCCCCTCACATTTTACATTGTACCCCACCTATGGGGCACGTTGTCACATTTCACTTCCATTATTTCGGGTTAAATCAAGAAAAAAATTATACATTGTATTAGACTGTCTAGCATTTTATCTGAGGAGGATAACAAGCCTAAGAACTGTACTAGTAAGGACACAGCCTCACTAGGATGCAGCCTTCCATTTGAGAAGCACCCATTAACATTTTATTACGTTGTTGTTGTTTGTGTGGCAGTTCAGATATGAAATGTCCATGTGGCGCTAGGTTAAAGAGCACCTATCATGGATTTTTGAAACTGACTGTTCATGTGGAATATTAGCAAGGGAATGAAAACATCCTGCAAAGATTTATATCTGAAAGTGCACGTATATAAAGTTATTGTCTTTCAGAAGTGAGAGTCGACTCTGAGTCTATGAAATGAATTGTTTTCAAACGAGTCATTAGCTGTTACATCGTGACGTAGAGAGGTCATTGGCCGCTCCCAACAACTGTGCGTGCAGACTTGAAGTGACGTCTCAGGACGCTGTGTTCTACATTGCAAAGACCAAGGCAGTTCAGCCACTTGTTTCCATTGTCCAGGGACGAGCATGTGAAGAATCAGTGGTCAGAGTTCATATTTGCAATGATACCACAACAGTATAGCCCGAACCTTGTGTTCTCATCATTTTAATGACACATCATTCGCAAGCCCGTTGTTCCTGAAGGAGGGCTCAGTATCCAGTGTATATGGATCAGGTTTGTCCTCCTCCGAATCACAATCTGTAAGTATTATTAATTAATAATGTTTGCTGTTATGTTTTCTGTAGCATGCACAATATAGTTATATTGTGTTGTGTGTGTTGTGTACACTCCGCGCAGCTTCTAAGCGGGGTAAAGTTAGTTTTGTTTTTGATATTTACCAGACATTCATTGAAAAATGGCAATTACCACCTAAACGACTTAGCCAAATATGACTTCGCTCTATATAATAAGCACTGTCCCTCAAAAGCCGCCGCAATGTGAGTTTCGCCGGGAAAGCTCGCTCTTGACGGAGACGCGAGTAAGGGACCGTGTGGAAAGTGCAGTTTTTCTGACACGTTTGTTCAAACACTATATACAATTTTCAACACTTTACATTTTCCGTTGCCGACAGTCTCTGCCTACGGTTTACCAATAACAACTGACTGGGTCATTTGACCAATCGCCGCAGATTCGCGTTACTCAAAGGAAGTGTTTGGGAAAATGAATCGTCGAACGAATCATTTGAGTCGTTGAGCAAATCAGTTAAAAATAAATGCATATTATAAGACAAATAAAGTGTTTTTTATCCTTGCATGCACGTTTAACTGTTTTTGGGAACAAAAATAGGAACATTTCAAATGCTATGATAGGGGCTTTTTAAAGGGTTAGTTCACCCAAAAATGAAAATTCTGTCAGTATTTACTCACCCTCATGTTGTTCCAACCCCGTAAGACCTTCGTTCATCTTCGGAACACAAATTAAGATATTTTTGATGAAATCTGAGAGCTGGATCACTCCTGCATATAGTCCATAGGCTTCTTGAGGATTTGAAACTTGCCGTCCTCGAAAAGTTATTAAAGACATCGTTAAAATAGTCCAAGTGACTAGTGGCTCAATCTTAACTTTATCAAGCGATGAGAACACTTTTTGTGCGCAAAAACAAACAAAAATAACGACTTTATATTCACTTCCTTCTCTATGAGCCTCTAGTCAGTTAACGTATGTGATAGCATTTAGCTACATCACACATAGGCTCACTATTGGCCGACGCTGATCATGTGTGTGATGCGTGTGATGTACAATAACAGAAGCTTAAGCTATTAATCTAGTAACCTGACTCGAGGCAGAGAGATAAGTAAACGAATAGTTGAAATAAAGTCGTTATTTTTGTTGTTTTTTGCGCACAAAAAGATTTCTCGTTGTTTGATAAACTTAAGATTGAGCCACTGTAGGCACTTGGACTATTTTAACAATGTCTTTAATAACTTTTCGAGGCCAGCAAGTTTCAACAACATGAGAGTGAGTAAATACTGACAGAATTTTTGGGTGAACTAACCCTTTAATGCTCTGTCATTTTAAAAATAACATACACTACTGTAAACCCTAGCCTAAACTAAAACTGACTAATAATGTTAATAACTAAAGTTGAGTTGAGTTGAGTTAACAAAATCAAATGTGAGATAAAAACGCATTAACCAACGCTCCAACACATGAAGAGTTCAGATGCAAAAGCCTCTAAGTGCCATTTGAAATTTTCTTCTAAAATGGTCATTTTTATCAAGCTTATATATTCAATTTCAGTAATTTCACTTAAATGACAATTAATAGGTATTCCTCATTGCAATTTAAGTGAAATTACTGAACTTAAATATACAAGTTTGATAAAAATGATCATTCTAGAAGAACATTTCAAATGGCACTTAGAGGCTTTTGCATCTGAACTCTTCACATGTAATGCTAGCACCGAGCTACCGATCAAGTTTACTATGGCAGGGAAAATGTACAGAGCTAGTTATGTGATGGATCATCGAAACATCAACATATATTATTTTTTTTCTCCTTTTTTAAATCATGTGTTAATGTTTTGAGGTCATAACATAACATTGTGCAGGGAACCTGCAAAAATAAGTCAATAAATGCCACAATTTGTGTGAAAATAAATAAAATTTGGTATTTTACCGCTAGTGTCCTTATCAGAAAACTACAGTGATATAGGTGTTTTTTGAGTTTTGCAAAACTGTAGCCACATAGACTGTTCTAGAATTATGATTCTTCCCTGAAAAGCGGTTGCTTATAAAATGAAGCAGAGTACTAGTGGTTACAACAACAGCAAACAAATAGTGGCACCATTTCCAAATCTTAAATAATAAATAAAGATGGTGCCACAAAAATGAGGCTCTTTCTGAAAACGAAAGTGCATGTGATTGACTTAAAGTGCCTTAAGGGAAAACAAGCTCTTTCTACTTCCTTTCTCCTCTTTCTACCTTCCTTATCCCCCTCTTCAAACACTGGCTGTTCAAAAACCATGCTACCGGAACAGAAATATTTATTTGTGTATGATAAATTTCCTTCCTCTCTCTCTTATACTCCACTTCTTCTTTTCCTGCTCTCGTATTCCATTATCTACTTGTTTTAATCACCAGCTTAATGAGCATTTTAATTATTAATTTCCACAGCCAGTGTGTGTGTGTGTTTGTGGGCTGTGCAAATGCTGCTAAATGGGTTGATTTGTGGGCTCTTTGCTATAATATTGATCAATGGGGTAAATGCATAAGGTGTCACTGTCAAACTCTTCCATTTTTATTTACAAGAGTTGGCAAATCCTTATGAAATATTCATATAAGGTTCTCTTCTCTGAGACCACAATCTCATTTAAAACCTCTTGTGCTTTAGTGTGATCTCACATTTCACTGAGCTTGTCCAGCAGGACCAATTAGCTACAGTTATATTTCCAGCTGAAATGAACACTAGTGGCAATAAACACACATTTAAATACTGGGGGAGATGATATACGAGACCGGGGCGGCACGCAGGTGATGCTCATCGATCACGCCTCCGGCCTCGCTTCGTTCTCACGGCACTCAGCGTTATCCAGCTCGTCACACTCTTCTTTCCACAACTAGCACAATAATACTATTTCACAACCTCAACAAACTTTTACCATTAATAAAGGAAAAATAAAGGTTCTTTTTAGGCATTAATAGTTCTATAAAGAACCTTCAAAATCAATGGAAACTTTTTAAATGTTTTTTCGATTTTTTAAATGTTTCTTCACTAAGAAAAAAAAAATATTGTAAGGACTGTTTACTTAAAGGTTCCTTGGGGAACTAAAAATGGTTATTCTGTGGCATCGCCATGAAAACCCTTGTTTGTAGGCCTAACCTTAATAGTGTTCATAAACAGCATGCCAAATTACCCACACAAACACACACACACACACACACACAAAAAAATGCAACACAGATAGGTTTCAAAACCAACACAGCAAATAACAAAAGATATACATTATTCACTATGATTAACACAAAAATAGCTATTCCTATTTTCTATCAAGTATGGCAGTAAACATTAGAATTATTATATAAATTACTGTTTAAATTTTTTAATAGCCCATTTTTATTTTTAATTTAACTATAAACATTGAAGAATTGTACCTTATCCTCCTCCAAAATGAGTGATTGCAATGGCGATGTGGAGCAAGAGTCTCAGAGCCCCGCACATGAAATGCAGACAAAAATATAGCCTAATAAAACGTGGCCAAAATTAAAATGTATTTCCAAATAGTGGCCATGATTTACTAATTCGTTCCCTTGTTTTGATTGAACTAAAACAAGGGAAATAATTATTACATGGCCACGATTTAGTAAAACCAGCCAACAAATTATTATATTGTGCAAGCCTAAAACAAGGGAACAAGTGAAACTTGTTGACGTATTAGTAAATTGTGGGGACACGTTAAAAGATTAAAAGAGCTCAAAGACTCATAGAATCAGCTAAAATGGCATGTGGTTTGGCATGAGGTTTAGTTAAAAACCTAGTATATGTTGTTTTTTATGCGATAGAAGCAAAATATTTTCTAATGCTGATGTATTTTTAGATGAATTTGCGCTCACAGGTTTGCTTGGAATGAATACACACAGGGCCTAAAATTAACACTCGCCCAACCAAGCACCAATGCCGTGCAAGTCGATACAAGTCGCCAGTTGGCCAGTAACAATTTTTTTTTAATTCAATGTAATGTTGTGACAACATGAACTCAAACGCGAGCAACAGATATGGGTCAATGTTTGGGAATATTTCCAATGTAAAAATTCAGCGGTGGAACGGGAAAGGGATTTTGTGTGGGAAGTTAAACATCGGAAGTGCACGACTTGAACGCCACCTACTGTGCTTCAATTCACCTTTGGCTAAGCCCCGCCCCTCTTAGTTACTGTTGCTACATCCGTCAAACTTCATCTGCGCTCTGCATGGCTTTATGCTGTAACAGCTCTTCCTGCTGAAATGTTATCAAACTTTTATAAAGCAGCAAATAAAGTGTCCGATAGAAGTAGGCAAAAGTGGCTGCATGCGTTCGAAGGCTATATTCAAGACATACAAACGCAAGAAACAAAAAGGCATCCAAAATAGAGGCAAGCATAACGTTAACGTTACCGCTCACAGTCAAAAAATGAACCACCGCATTTCCTACTAATCGAGACGGAGGCTGGGACTAACAATATCAGGTTCATGCAATTCATGCAATGCTGGGTAGGTTTCTATTCACTTCTATAATCATTATTACAAAGCAAACGGACTAACGTTACACGAGTATGACGTTGTATTTATTAGCAGCGTGTGCTAGCGTATCAACAACCGGTATGAGAACTGAAATCATAACCTAAAACATTATAAAACGGTCTAACTAGTATAACTTCACACTTTGCGGGGTTTAGCTGACTGAGGACGTCCACACAGTTTAATCCAAAGACGACACTTGTCAGGATTTTACTTCGGTTTTGGGAAAGGAAAAAACGGACACCCCCCTCCAACCTCTCTGGGAAACGCGTATCTGTGTTACAAATGCCCGAGGCACAACGTTTAACCATATTTTGGATAAAACTACGACGGCAATAGCCTGCCGAGGCCAAAAATATGAGACGCCTGTGTTGAAAGTCAATGGAGCGCTGTGAAAAAGTGTCCGACCTCTGTGGGAGCTCGTTCTTGGCTGCGCTGTGATTGGTCAATCTACATTCTAGGGCGTGGCTTAGCCAAAGGTGAATTGACAATTCATTTAAAATTTTCAAAAACAAAAACAAACAAAAAAACAGAAAACAGATCACTGTATGTATCCCATTGAACAAAGTCGATTATGTCTTGACCTGAACGCAAACACAAACAACATGATCCGTGCATGCATTCGGTCTTAAAGTGACAGCATCCTAATAATCCTGATACTGTCTGCGTTTTAAATGTTAAAGCAGCATTCTGTTATTTTTGAAATTTTGCTCTCGGGGTCCCCCTACAGTTGGGAAACAGTATTGTCTTCTACTACTGTCGTAAATGTCATGGTTACACTAGGGAATACACGCGTGCATTTGTTGACAAGCGATAGCTACCCCCGAACTCTGCAGTTCTCACATCTTGGGCAGACTCCAGTGTTGCATGTGAAATGTCTTAATCCCAGGTACATTGGCATATATTTAAGCTAGCATGTCTTATATAGAGTCATGGGCTTTATTTTTTTCAAACGTCAAAAGATCACGTAGCTCACTTTTACAAGCTAGCTCCTTATAGTAACGTTAGCCTATTGGCTAGTGTTTTACATAATGGATATGCTAATTTAATTCAATGTTTGTTGGTAGATAGCCATGTTGTCAATATTATAATATCAAGCTACCATAGATGAATCTGCAAATTTGAAAAAATGATTTGCATTATTGCCTGAGGCAAGACACTTTCACCAGAAAAATAAATAACAAACATGACTATCAGCGTGCAGACATAGGATAGTTATCTTGACCGATTATTTTGTCCGTCTAATCATGTATTATTTACTTGCAAGAATGTAGCCCCTACCAAACTCAGTCTCGAGCTGGTGCGAGCTGCCCGCCCCGGCTCTACAGGGATGCTTGAGTGTGTTAAGTGCCCTCAAAAGAAAGCAATGCAGTCTAATTGGATGCAGCGAGGGGCGAAGCTACACAACACATTACCAACAGTAAACTGATCACGCGCGCGCTCTGTTTCTGACGCACTTCTCATTTGGTTTTATTTGCTGCTTCAGCAATGACAACATACAGAGGTAAAAAAAAGATTCAGAATTTGAGGAAGTATGGGGGAAGTGATGTATGCCGTAAAGCAGTCGAATTTTGTAGTTTTTTGTGTGTGCTCGGGTTCCTACCCGCTCCCCGAAGTTATAGAGTACCAGATTGCCAGAGTGAAAAATCACTCACTGCACTTTAAAAAGGATGGATGGAAAGGATGAAGACTAATGCAGTGTTATTTATTTGATTAGCCCACTTTATTAAATTCCGGTACCCAAAAATTATTAGAAATGGCTGAAGAGCACTTCATTTGTTTGTATAGTAGTGTAGCCTATCTATTTGTGCTTTTGCTTTTAATTTGATTGTTTGTTCTTATTTTATTACTTACTGGTAACTTGTCTTTAAAAATGTTGCAATGTCTGGCTATTAAATTTTATATTAGTGAAGCTACACTGTAAAAAAAATCCCATAATTTTTTACGAATAATGCTAGCAACTTTGGTTTCCAGAACAATTCTGTAAAAAATACAGTAAAACTGTAATCACCTTTACAGTAACAAACCACCTTTATAGTTATAAACCGTATTTCATTTTCTGAAATCTGTTGATATACCAACCTTTTGAACAATTGTTTTCTATTTTTCTACAAGAGCAACCAAAGCTCATCACAAGCTAGTCTCATCCCTACCCCAGACCTAAACCTATACCCCTAATCCTACCCCGTCACCTAATCGATGTTAAAGGTAAAGCGTCAGTTGTATGACGGCCCGGGATCGTCATGCAACCGACGTTTAAGGGTACCCTTAAAAGGCAGATTTTGATATCCCAAGACGTCCCAAGACGTCAGTTATATGACTTCTTGGGATGAGACTGTTATCATTAGCAAGCTAATCCTTATATAAAGAATCATGGTAACACACGTGAAATTTAAAAATGCATTTAACATTAATTGAACAACATTACATGTAACATAAAACCCTAATGTACATAACTGATTAGAAAAAAAAACAAGAAAATTAAGAGGAAATATAGTTATTTCAACAAAAATACATCAAATGAGAAGTGTGACGCAGGGAATTGTTGGAATGTCAATTTATGTTTTTTTCACTGTAAATTATACAATGAGTTGTTCTTTTTCACTTTCAAAAACTGTAAAAAACAGTACAGTAAAAAATATATCACAGTTATTTACCGTATACAGTACGGAAACTTTCTGTTAACCAATAAACAGTTTTGCACTGTTGCATTTTTACAGTCTTTTACCGTTAAAATTACAATTATTTTATACAGTGTACTAGTTTTAGCTGTGGTGTCATAACTGCCTGTTTTTGTGTCATGATGGCTAGTATAAAATATTTCTGGATGGTAAATATTGGCACCGGCCCTGCATACATATTTCATCAAAATTAGCTACATCTCTATCTCTTTCTGTCTTTGTTTCTATTTCTCTTATACATCCACATCGCTTAAATAAAATCTGTGCCTTATTTCAGATATTAAAAATAGTTTTTTAAATGTTTTTTAACAGGTATTTTTAATGTGCCCTGAGGTACTTTAGTGAATCCCATAATATTGAAAGTAATAGAGCATTTTAATCAACTGACATATTTCTGCGCCACATCAGTTGGGTCAAACCATGCACAAAATACAGTGTGTGGGTGTATGCATTAACCTTCATGCGTAGAGATTTCTAATTTTATTATTGGAAAGTTGCGAATGACGCAAGATTCTAAAAGGTTACTTTACCAAAGGTTATCACGATTAACATGGACAACATTTAACAATAAAACTTTAATTGTGGGTTAAGGACGAGCTTTGTTTGGTAATTATATTCACAACACAATATTACAATACTGCAACACTAAGTTTTCAATAAGCACTTTATAACATATGTGATTGGCTATATATATTTACTCAGCAAAGTCACATTAAATCTAGTGTACACACAACTACAAAACTTTTTTTTGAATATATCTAAATGTAATATCCTGTTTTGGTAGAGACAATATTTTTATGGCCACAGAAAGTCCACTTCAATAAAATCCTTGCAGTGATGCAATAAAACGACTCCCAGTGAAAAGCAAACAAACTTATATCAGTGTGCAGACGAAGAGAAAAATACTTTAAGAAGTTTAGTACTTTTTAGTATCAGTGTTTACATGGTGATATGAGAAGCAATATGTGCCTCAATTGATTTTTATAATTTATCAGACAGTAGACTTTATATAGCTATCAACAAAGCTTTGTTATAAAAGATAGCTTACTCAGGACAGTAAAGGGCAAGGGTTTGAGATTAAACAGGATAATTAACCTTTAGGAGGTCATTATAGAGGAATAAAAGACTCATCTTGTGGGAAATGTCAATGGTATAACATTTGCAGGTAAGAAAGAAGCCCTAATGACCGAGACCTTATCCAAAGATAAGTACTCTTTCTTCTGCTACGCTTTCACCCCTCTAATTGTCAGCCCCTTAACTTCTTTCTTTCCTTCACATTTTTCACCATCATTTACTGTTTCTCACTGAGGTTTTGTTTTAAGATACGGTCACATCTCAGGGTCTTTCTTTTTGATTTATTACTCTCCTTGTGTCAGTGTCTTTGACATGAAATGAAATGGCAATTACAAACCATTTTACTACATGATGTGTTTGAAAAGCGTTCAATACTGTAACAGGCTGGCCCCTTGATGTCCAACATTAAAGCCTTGTTGAGAACAACTATTTTATAACTATTGGGACATGAATTAACCCTCTGGTGCTCTTTACGTGTCTTGTCCCATGTTTTTTTTATTTCATTATTTCAATAAAAAGAATGTAGCCTACTATATTTTACTTTGATAATTTTTTTATTTCATATTTTGTATTTTTATGGGATTTCATGGTATTAAATTTTATTCTTATTATAGAATCAATTTAATCGCTTTTTGAGCGAACTTAAACTGTCGTAAATCTTGAATGCTAAATCTAGAGACTTAAGTTTGGCAAATTATTGCTGAATTGAAGAGAATTTAAAAAAAGTTACAGAATTTTACAGTTATTGTTTTGAAAAATGCAAAAAACGCTTTTATATTTTTACATTAAATATATCTTTTCAAAAACATGTTTTACTAAAACTGCAAGAAAATCAAAACTGTTTTAAACTAGTTGTGTTCCAAAGTAAGATTTTGTTTGGCTGCAGTACCAAAATTCATGCTTAACTAATGCACAGATAATACTGCATAATGTGTAATGATTATTTAAGCTATTCATTAATGATTGCCACATTAGGATCTAATTACGCGTCTGTAGGGTTAATGTATTAGTTCATACATTAATTGTAATTAATTAAATATGTAATTGTGGATTAATTCCATAATAACTCAATTTTTTAACCAATAGTGCTAATTAATATGTTAATTACCAGAATGAGCCAAAGCCTTGTATTTCAACTTCCAGATAATATGACAGGTACACTAATATGCATTAATACATGATTAATTACGTCATTGTTAGTGCAAATTCATGTGCAAATTACTAAGATTACTAAATGACTAGTTAATAATGATGTGCCCCAGCAAGTAAAGTCATAACATAATGATACCTTTGCAAATCATTAGCTACTGATTAATTAAAGCAGACAACTGGAAGTTGAAGTGTATAGCTTTGACTAATTGTGGTAATTAACACATTAATTTACACTATTAGTTAATAAAATATGTTATTAGGGAATTAATACACAATGATACATTGAATTAATAGCAATTCATGTATTACTTAATATATTAATCCTATATAGACTCTTTATAGTTGCTGATGCAATAATCATTAATTAATCGTTTAGTTATATATTAACTCATGATTATCTGTGCATTAGTTAAGCATTAATTAATACATATTAGTGCACCCGTATTGTAAAGTGTTACCAGTTTTCACTAGATGAAATTCGTCTCCCATTCATTCCCATGTTAATTTACAATTCGGTCATCTTTGACCGCGAGGAGCACAAGTGTGACTATTTTTTCTTTTCAGAACCATTTAACCTGTTCGAATCATGTCCATTCTTAGTTGTGTGTGTGTTTACATAGCAAGTGCCAAAACTTTATGAAGTTTCGTACCATTCCGATGAAGTAAAAAGTAAATAATTAAAAAAACCTTACGTTTTTTCAATCAAAAATTAACTGAAGGGCACCAGAGGGTTAATAATAATAATAATAATGTGCATGGATAAATCACAATAAATAGGCTAATGCAATATTCCTTTAAAAAGTAAGATTTGTCCATTTTTGTTTCACGGTGAGTTTAAACCCTCATACTGTGTTTGTGTGACAGTTCAGCCTATAGGAGGCTAATTGGCTAATGGCATTTAACACACTGCTTAGAATGAGCAGATGATTTCACCGTGGGATACTGAAATACAAAAATAGGATCAGCAGCTGCATGCTGGGAGTAACACTTATCGGTCTGATTTACACACACCGACCAGACTACCACTCATCAACAAAGAAGGACATCTTCATGCCATACCAGTTAACCAGGCAATAATTCCCATTTTATGAGAGATGTTCTTATTGTAGTTTATATAAATGCATGAGTTATACTACATAATTATTATTATAAATAAGAAAGACTATCTGCAGAATGACTGCTGCAGTTACCATTCATTGCTGCATGTTAGCATTAGCATCTTAGCAGTTACGCTTCCATTATCAATGGGTTTTTGATTTTAAATGCTTGGGTTTGTGGTAACAACAAGCTCAATATAAGTTCATGTTTTAGTTTACAACATAAAAATACATCAGTAATACCCCCTTGGGGTTTTTTAAAGCTTTTTCTTGATTTGAATAGCGCGGTTGCTAACAATCGGCTAAATGGGACGACAAAGGTTGATTGAACGTCATCATAGCATTATCATTAAACTCATCTCACTAGTCAACTTTTACAGTCTTGTTGTGTTTATAATCATGCTCTTGCAAACTATTATGATATACTTTCATGGAAAATATTTTTAAAGACTGAAAGATTTGGAAGGTATGATGGTGACGTTGTGTAGTTTATTTACAGCCTACAAGTTAGCTTTTTACTTCTTTGTACACATTTATGCTTCATATGTGAAGATTGTCATAATGTTCAAAGTCAGAATCATAAACTTTTTGTTTATCACAGAGCTTGTTTTCTGCAATAATCCAAAAGCCTATGGAAAATCCTATTACTGTAAAATCTCTCATAGGTCACATCATTTTGTTATCTGGTGTGCTGATGCTTTCCTGGTTGTCTTGTATAGAAAGAACTAGAACATTCATAATTTACTGAAAATTCATGGTTGGCACTAAAACAAAGACACTTCCTCTTTTACAGGATGCTGTAGGTGTTGTGATTTGTGGTGGCTTGCATGGAGGACGTGCTGTGAAAGGAAGAGATTTTCAGTATATGTGAAAGTACATATAAGATGCCTGTCCTTTTTTATTCATGCTTTGAGCAACACTTGAGCACAAGAACAAGTCCTATTTGACAGACTCCCAATTATTCTTTATCTGCAATTAGAGGAAACTTATTTACATGCCCTTGTGAAAAAGAAGTGCTCTTAACTGTACTGAATGTGCAACTTGCAAATAAGTGAATTTGCAGAAAATAATAAGATTAATGAAATAAACACGGTCATGACTAAATCACTTAAGTACAGTGTCAAATTAAACGTTTTACTTTGCATATAAGGTTGCAAAGACTGCATATAAGGTTTGGAGAACGGATGGACTTTTAAATCATATTTTAATAAAATTTAAAGTTAATATTTAAATGCGCCCAAGCTTCATTTACAGTCTGAGGGAGAAGCACGCTGTACAAAACAATCTTTGCAAACAAATCTAAGGATTTTGACACAAAGAAAGTTTATTTGAACCCGAATACACGGATGCACCGGATACACGTCATCAACTCGTTAACGCGGATTGACAACAGAACCGGAAGAGAATACAATGCTGAATAAAGTCGTAGTTTTTGTTATTTTGGACCAAAATGTACTTTCGATGCTTCAAAATATTCTAACTAACCCACCTATGTCACATGGACTATTTTGATGATGTCTTTATTTCCTTTCTGGACAAGGAGAGTATATGATTTGAAAAAAAAAACAGATTTGATTTATTGTTTTATTTACATAAACACTGATCAACAGACATACAAAGAGAACATCAAATATAGTAATTTTTAGTATCCAATCACATTCTTGCACAAAACACAAATATCCACAAAATTGTATACCAGGATAATTTTTTGCCATCGAATATACAATACAATACAGTAACAATGCTTTCTGTAAAGCTGTTTTGAAATGATGATGTATTGTGAAAAGACTCAATTTTGTATGTGTGTTTATATGTATTTGCAGACGTCATATAACTGACGTCTTGGCACGTCTTGACCATACGTCAACATCCGCCTTTTTAGGGTACCCTTAAACGTCGGTTAGATGACGTTATCGGATCCTAACCCTACCCCAGCAGTCTTGGGATGAGACTGTGTTAATATTTGAGCATGAACTTCCTCTGTATTTCCTTTCACGGTAGAATGTGAATTAAAAAAGGAAAGACACATTAAACATTAAGAACAAATCCTGGCATATATATGCGTGTACGCAAATTTTTTGGCAGACAAATGCAGATAAAATATTGACTACTTTCCTCTCTCTGTGGCATCTGGTACTCCAGTGGGAAGCACATGTCCTGATCAACACGCATAACCACAAGGTTTGCTGTGTTTTGTAACTGAATTATTGAATTTGTGTTGGAATGTAACATCAAAGCAGATTTCTCTTCTCTGTGCGTGCTTGAAATTATATTTGACATGAGTTCTATGAGTGATTTTCATTAGGACTGCATGGTTTCGTATGATATATCAACAAGCAACACCTTTTACATTATGATGGTTGAAAATGTTCTGATTCTTTATTTTTATTTATAGTTGTGTTCTTTTGCTCTTTAATGTCAAATTAAAAGTGATCGCCAACGAGTGGATCTCTGAGCTAGTGTGAGTGAGTGGAGGCTGGGCTAATTTGCATAAACGAGGCAAGGGTGTAGGGTTACAGTCAAGCTATTTTAAGGCATGACGAGAAAAAAAAACGTTAATTTTTTATTTTGGTGATCAAATATGAGTTTTATGGGATACAAATATTAACTAGGTGGACTTTATTTTTGTCATTGATTCAATCCTGTAAAAAATTCAACTTTCAAGTTGCTCGAACAAAGATTATTTAGTAGAAAACTCTAAACATGAACGAAAGTTGTTTTGTTGACCTTATTTAGATCCAAAATTTGTCCAACTGTTGTCCTTAACTTAAAAAATTATTAACTTAAAAAATGATCATAGCATTTACTGGCTAAATGCTGCAGTTGTAATTGTCACCAGCTGTCATATGTTTCAGAGATCAAATTTTTATTGAATTAACATTTGTTAATCATCATCACCATGTTTACGATTTGTGTTGTGTTGAGGGATATGTGCACCTCACTGCATGCCCATAACCTCTATGTGTTTATTTGTTCTGCTGAACACAAAGGAAGATATTTGGAAGAATGTTTTAATCAAACAGATCTCAATCCCCATTGACTACCATAGTATGTATTTTTCCTATGAAAGTCAATGGGGAATGAGATCTGTTTGATTAAAACATTCTTCCAAATATCTTCCTTTGTGTTCAGCAGAACAAATAAACACATAGAGGTTTGGAACGACATGAGGGTGAGCCTCTTATCCCTTTAAGAGGCAAATAATATTATCACAATAGCTTTGAAAATCAAACAGAATGAAAGAAAAGGAAAGGACAATGATTGTAATCGCCTACATTGCTAAATGCCAAACAATCTTTATTTGCCTTGACATTATTTTTTAAGTTTAAAAGACTAGCCTACCTGTTACTCATTAAATGGAAAAAAAAGTATTGAAGTTGACTTTAATTGGAGCAAATTTGTTGAGTTAACTCTGGTTGAAAGTGATGAGTTGGGTCAATTTTTTGTTTGTTTTTACAGAGCGTTTATTTTGATGCATTGACTAACATACTAAAATTATTAAATAATACGTACATTTAAAGGTCACATAGGCCTATTTTAAATGTATTAAATTTAGGGATGCATGATATATCGGCCACCATATCGGTATCTGCCTATATATATTCATTTTTAATGCATCATTATCAGCCCAATAAGAACATGGCTTAAAGCAATAAATATAAACGACAAATAATGGATTATGTCCTTCGTCTGAGACACTTCAGATGCGCAGATTTTGAATCACTTCAAAAAAGTTTAACACAAGTGCAACATACAACAATCAGCTACATAAAATTAAACTGAGAACATTGTAATTGTGTGCTCTGGACATAATGGTGAGACTTTTGTTTTTGTAATACGGCTCTCAAAAATTAAAAAAAAAATTGGATTTAGGTTTATCGGCCAATATATATCGGTTATGGGCTTTTAAGAATTATCGGTTATCGGTATCATCCGAAATGTTCATATTGGCATATCCCTAATTAAATTGCAACTTCGTAATTAGAAAATAGCCTAGATACATGACATACAAGTTTCAATAAAGAATTATCGGTTATCGGTATCGGCTGAAATGTTCATATTGGCATATCCCTAATTAAATTGCAACTTCGTAATTAGAAAATAGCCTAAATACATGACATACAATAAAACATATTTTAGTTTAGCCTACCATCAATGTTTGTCTGTACATTTAACAGTTAACTTTAACCATATTTCACAATAAGAAAATAGAAGTTATTTAAAAAAGTACACAAGACACAAGATTTACCTAAGTAACTGGGTCCTCAACAACTATAATGGGTTTTCTTTTAATTGCACTTAAGTTTGCATTGAAATTAATCTTTGTGGAGAATATCATTAAAGGAGTAGTTCATCGTCTGGTGTTGTTTAAAGCCCTTTGAAGCTGCACTGAAACTCTCATTTGGACCTTGAACCGTTTGGTTCCCATTGAAGTCCATTAATCCTGGAATGTTTTCATCAAAAACATTAATTTCTTTTCGACTGAAGAAAGAAAGACATGGACATCTTGGATGATATGGGGGTGAGTAAACGATCAGCAAAAGTTTTTTTAAAAAGTGAACTACTCCTTTAACAAGTACTCATCATAACTACTCATTTTAAAAGTATATTAGTCTGTAGTAGTAAAAATGCTTGAGACCTTGTATAGAATTAAAGGATGTGGTGATCAGCTAGTTTTGATAAGTGTTCAATCGTTTGAAATATTACTATAAACTACCTATGACAAGGTGTGACCTCAAACATAGGTGAAATTTTCACAAACAAGGACTTTTTTTTCCTTTTCTTTGTGTCATGTATTCTCTTCATGTGCTCACTTTAAGTATTTTGCTTCAAAGTGACTGAGAAAATGTATTCCTGACCTCCATAGGGGCACGTCAAATAGTGTTTGGAACCACGAGGCGTCTGACGTGTTGGATTCTGTCAGCCGAAAGAGCTCCATGGGGTTGGAGGGCAACAGGAGTGACAAGCTTGTCTCGCTGAGAGGCATTCTGGGACATTTGCCCTTCTGCATAGTGAGAAAGAACCCCTGTTGCCACTGTGGGTCGATACACACTCACAAGTCACACACATCTCAGTCGCAATACAAATTTAATAAAGGTCTCCTTGTCATCTTCATTTCTCCAAAAGCTGCACACATATAGATGATGTACACTTTATTTCTGTGACACACCACCCAATGCAGGATTTGGACTGAAAGGCATTTAAAACATACTCGGAAATCTGGAAAATACTTATAATTAAAAAAAAAAATAATAAGAGGGATCATAGAAATTTCATATGTTTTTTTTTTATTTAGGACTTCCCGGAAAAAGCTATTTCGCAATTAACATATAACCCACAAGACCAAAAAGAACTGAATGTACAATAATGTAAATATGTGCACAGAAAAGATAGATATTGGTTGAAAATTGGTTGTTCTTTTGCTCTTTTATTTGTTTGATATCTGTTATGTTGTGTATTGTTTTATAGAATTAACATACTGTATGTTCATGGTTATTTGAAAAAAGTTTTAAAATCTTATTTAGAGGCAGCCCATTCTCACCCCCAAGGCGTCACTTAACTGACGCCTTTGGAAACATTTGGACATGCTTCAATATCTGACTAGCGTCAGTTAGATGACGCCCTAGGATCGCGTGTACCCCACCCCCACCCCACACCTAAACCTAACCGCGTCCTCTAACAGACGCTTTCCTTTAGCGTCAGTTAGATGACGCCGTAGGATCGCGTCATGTAAGTGACGCTAAAGGGCGCCTAAAACGTCAAATATTGAAGCATGGTCAAAGGTGACGCCTTGGGGTGAGAATGGGTTGTTAGAGGACAACCTCTGTGAAAAAGAAGTGCATTGAATATGCACTTGTCGTGTACGTACTTCTAATGTACTTACAAATATTAATAAAATAACAAGTTTATCGGTGAGAACACTCATTTAAACAGCATACATTTGACTGCACATCACATTTTTGACATTGATACCATAGTATATTTATGTGATTGATACTGCTTGCAATGGAACGGTCTACAGGACATTGATATTGCAGGAGTTAATATTATTTTATTCACATTTGTGCTATCTTACAACCCTAACTGACATCGAAATGGAAAATATGATCAGTTATTTTAATGAAAAGGGGAAGCAGACACAAAACGCCTGTTCTGATTAATAAGGGTTATGTCAGGTGGAAGTGTCAAGCAGTTGATTTCAGTCATGCATCAATGATTGTGAAGTCGGCTTGTATTTTCTTCTCCTGTCAATCATGTCAACAGAATCTTTATTTATTTGTTTATTTCAATTAAACTCGCAATTTCATGTCCATCTGTCTCCACATCAATTTGTCAGAATGTCAGGTCTTAGAAACACAAACATTTACCTTTCTCTTTCGCATTGCTTTGTTTATTGTTATTGAGAATATGGGCATGATGGAAATTGCCAATTTACAGTCTCCTAAAACAATAATTCCACTCTTCTGGATTTATTTACATTCATAAACGTATAAGACATTACATTAACATTAAGTTGTTATTGGCCTTGTGAATTTCTGAAGATGATTTAAAAATATTTTAATAACTTGTTGATATATCATCATGCAGGGAATGATGGACCTTATAAATGGGCTTTGGTCACAATTCAAAAATGGCCAAAAACAAAATAGGAAAGATAACTAATGCATTTGTTTCCCTAGTACATTTTAGTAGTAGTACTAGTACAAGAAATGATTAGAAAACAATTTTATAAAAAGGTAACTCTCAAAATATGGTGAGTTTTGAGTCATGACAAACTCAAAAAAATCTAGAAACGTCATTTAAAATGAAATAGACTGAACTGTTTTTTTGCACATTAAAAAAACCAAAAACCTTATCTTTTATTGTGTATTGCCTCTATATTATTATATCATATTTCCTGCCTATTTTTGGAAAACTTCAATAAAAATGTAGAGTAGTGTCAGTGTAATGTGTACTTAGTAAATTTAGCCAGTTTATTTCATTCTCAAGTTCTGCATAATTTGCTCTTTTCACACTTGCCCATTTGATTTATGCCTATTTTTCTAATATTTAATAGCATTTATTTAGGCTGTTTAAAAAAAAGAGAGATTTTAAACTCAAGGAACCTGCTAAAATAAAAGTGAATTAATTTATCAAAAATATAAATAATTCAATGAAATTGAAGGCATCCTTTACTCTAAAATGTACCATAAAATGTCACAGCCTGTATAACTTAACCAAGACTGTCTGACTGGTGTAATACAACTTTTAAGTACAAACAAAATGATAAAACACAGAATAGAACTAAATAGTGGAAACCATATTGAAACAACCACAGCACAAAAATAATTACATGGTGTTTTTATAAAAAGTTTACAGGCAAATATTAGTTGAAGTTTTACAGTTAACATTTTGATCCATAATTTCTGCACCCATTATGAGACAATGGAAGTCAAACATTTAGGGCACAAAGGGCAGGTCCATTTGTTACAAACTCAAAAAACACAAATTTCTGAAAATACCATAACATTTCTGACACACATACTTAAAAATGTTTCTAAAACAGACAAATTATTGGAAGGCCAAGTACAATCCCAACTACTTGCCAGACCAGGTTCGCAGAAAGGAAAAATCCTTATTGTGGAGCCCCATAAGGAATTGCTAAAATGTAAATACTGACAGTACTCTTTGCATACATTTTTATACAAAAATATTGTTTCTACTTTGTATAAAATACACCATTCAGATAAAAACACAATTGTACTGCATTTTACATGGTGAACTGAAAGTCCATTTCCATGTATATAATACAAACTTTCTTATACTAGTTTCTTGTATTCTTATAAAATAAGTCCATGAGCTACTGTGTAAGTGTTTGGGATGTCCTGGCCGGATCCTCGGCCCTCTCTCTGGTAAAATAGCTGCTGTGCTGGAACTTGAGGACTTCGTTTCCCCAGCTGGTCCAGTCACACTGGAGACTTCGGGCAAACAACTCTAAACACTTGGGCTTGTGGCTAATGTACGGCTTTAGCACAGCTGTAGCACAAAAGAGAAAGAATTAGCACGAAAGCTATAAATCAGGCAAGTTTGTAGACCCAGCAAGACAAAACGAGAACTACCGACAAGTTCACTGATAACAATTACAAAAAAACTGGGGGTTTTCCACACAGAAGATACACTTGTGCGAAAAAGAAGTGCGATTAATTGTATTGAATGTGCACATGCACTTCAAATCTTAAAAGAATATTGTTAAGAAACTGCAGATAATATTAGAGTAATGAAATAAAAGGCCACTTAAGAGTATTTAAAGAGTAAACTGACTCACTATGTTAGTCTTAACAAACTTAAGTACACTTAAATAATGCAGTTTGTAAGAATTTCAAATTAAAAGTTTGGTCATGTTTTGATAATCCTTTGTCATGCTTTAAAAAAATAAGTGTTGTCTGTCTTACATAGCCTACTAAACACATCAGCTGTAGTGTTATTCAATTAGGGCTGTCAAACGATTAATCGCGATTAATCGCATTCAAAATAAAAGTTTGTGTTTACATAATATATGTGGATGCACTGTGTATAATTATTTTGTATATATAAATACACACACATGCATGTATATATATAAGAAAAAAATAAATAAATTATATATAAAATTGATATTTCTATATATAATATAAATTATATATAAATCTATATACATGAAAATATTTCTTAAATATATACAAGCATGTGTGTGTATTTTTATATATATATATATAAAATAATTATACACAGTGCATCCACATATATTATGTAAACACAGACTTTTATTTTGGATGCGATTAATCGCGATTAATCGTTTGACAGCCCTAATTATTATTAATAAATGTTAATTAACATTATTTTAACAAGTTTCACAGACAAGGGATAAGTCTAGTTTTTTAACTGAAAGCAACTTGCACAGACAGATCTTAAAATATGTTAGTGTCACTGTTTTGTCACAAGATGCACGTTCATAAAAACATCTTATTTGTCCTAATTTGAATTTAAGCCTAATCCTGGTTTAACTGGTTAAACCAAGTCCTACTGGTCAAAAAAGCACATTGAAGTTCAGCTAACATTTATTGTCGTGAGAACAAAAAGTGCTACCTTTTCAAAAGGATAAGCAGGAAGAGACAAAAAAAAGAAGTATAATATGATATGTACTGTATATGAACCACAAGTGAGCTTATATTGCACCTGACAACGAAGGCTTATGAGAGTGCAGTAGTGACGGGACGCTGATCAGAAGACGCTGCTCTGGAAGCTCATCCTCTGCTAAACACCTGTAACACACAATTTTGGAAACTTTGGAGATTACAATACAAAAAGATGGAAAGAAAGAAGACTCCAATGTGAAACATACACACATTACCTCACGGTGTGGTCAGTGCGAGAGCGGTACCTGCCAAGCACCAGCACTTCATAAGGCTTCTTGTGCTGCGAATCCAGAGGAAACACAAACTCCCCTGTTCGGGTCACCTGGAGATTCAGCCAAAATGTCACAAGCTGATCAGTGTCGGTGACTTTTACTTTCAAAAGTAACAGGTTACATTATTGCAGTCCTCCTTAAATCAAGTAATTAATTATTAAAGGAGTATTTCTTTTTTCTTTTTTTTTTGCTGATAATTTACTCACCCCCATGTCATCCAAGATGTCCATGTCTGTCTTTCTTCAGTTGAAAAGAAATTAAGGTTTTTGATGAAAACATTCCAGCATTTTTCTCCATATAATGGACTTTACTGGTAACCAAACGGTTCAAGATCCAAAAGACACTTTCAGTGAAAACTGCAAACTGTTCAAAGGGCTTTAAATGATTCCAGACGATGAATAAGGGTCTTATCAAGCGAAACGATCGCTCATTTAAAGACAAAAAAAACAACAAAAAAACAAAGTTTAAGTTTTATAAGCACAAATGCTCACCTTGCTCTGTTCTGTGATGAGCGTTTGTGACTCTCCTGTTCATCAAAATGAACAAATCTTGTTCGGTGAATGAACTAAATGACTCGGAAAAAGATTCGTTCATTTTGATGAACGAGTTCGAACAGGAGAGTCACGAACGCGCATCACAGAACAGAGCAAGGCAAGCATTTGAGCTTATAAAACTTAAACTTTGTTATTTATTTATTAAATGAGCGATCTTTTTGCTTGATAAGATCCTTATTCATCGTCAGGAATTGTTTAAAGCCCTTTGAACAGTTTGCACTGAAACTGTCTTTTGGACTTTGAACCGTTTGGTTCCCACTGAAGTGCATTAAATGGAGAAAAATGCTGGAATTTTTTCATCAAAAACCTTATTTCTTTTCGAAGAAAAGAAAGAAAGAAAGACATGGACATCTTGGATGACATGGCGGTGAGTAAATTATCAGCAAAAGTGTTTTCAAAAGTGAACTACTCCTTTAAATTTTGTTGTTACTTTATGAAAACCCATTAGTTACTTCAGAAGACTCAGATTAAACCTCTCAATCGCTTTATGAACCATTTTGAAGCGTCACCATTTTGAATGAACTTTCAATGTTTTGAAGATGAACAAACGTGATAAAAGTTTGGAACAACAAGAGACCACAGAGCGCCCATGCCCTCAGATCACTTGGACGTGGCTGTAGTTATAAGAGGTAAAATCTATATAAATACTGTTCGTTTTCTCACACAAACCGCTCGTTTCGTGTCTTAGGCCATTCAATGTGTACTTACATTTACGAGTCATTAAATCATGTTTAATTTGGACTTCTCTGTGCATGCTCTTTGAGGTGGTGACCATAGACCTGCATTATATGACTGACAGACAACACCGGTTCATCTAAAAATACTGTGGAAACAAAGACACCTACATCTTGGATGCCCTTGAGGTAAGCTAAAACATACCAAAAATTAATTTCAAAGTGAACTATCCCTTTAAATATGCTTATTGTCTTCAGTCTCTTTTGACCTCAGGGTATCATACAGTAAGTGAGGAGTAGCATTTTAGGGTTAAAGGTGTTTCTTCCTCCTAATTAGTGTTTTAGCGTGTACCTTGACCCAGAGCCACTCTGCTAGCACTTCAACTGCCCAGTATGGGTAGAGCTCCTCTTTGACGAAACGCAGATGCTTTGCCCGGTTAGTTACCCACGTAACCACCAAACATTCTGGAGCAGCCAGTGCTGGCACAGGAAGCTGCTTGAGCTGAGAAGATGGCAGAGAGCTGTATCTGTCAATCATACCATGATATGATTTCAGGCCAGAGCAGTTTCTTATTGCAGGTAGAGAATGAATCACTTTATATCCACATGAACAAGTATGCATGGATGTCTATGTGGAGTCACGTTACCTGTTGCTTCTTTTGACAGATTTGTTTTCCCATGGCGGATCAAGGATTATAAGGTCAAACTTGTCTCCACCTGTAGTCAAAATGTTGCAATATGCAAAACTCACTAAACAAAATGATGTGAAATTGGAAGCATTTAAAGCAGCATAATAAAATGACTAAAACAAACTAAAATTGGTAACACTTCACAATAAGTTTCCATTAGTTAACTCTGGATAATGCATTAACTAGAATTAAAAGAATACAGTTGTTACAGTATTTGATCATCTTTGTTTATGTGAGTTTATGAAAATACAACTGTTTGTTAGTTCATGTTAGCTCAGGTCCACAATATACTGTATTAGTAAAGGTTAAATGTAATATTACCTAAGATTAAAAAAATGCTTTATTTATTTTTTGTTAATGTTAACCACTTTTAGTCAACCACTAATGTTAACCAATGGAACCTTATTTTACATAACATAAAAATAAAGACTAATTCAAAATATTAATAAATACTATAATAGTATATAAATATTACTAAAATAACACTTTTCTTAAAAGCTTTGAGCCATTTAGCTGCTCTACATAAAATACTCAATACTCTATTATGTAACAGAATAGTAAATAAAAACTCACTGTTGACAAGTGGATGCATATGTGTGATGTCAGACAACAGGAATCGGCTGCGGGGGGGCAATAGATACTTCTCCCTCATCAACGTGACCTCATAAGCACAGTCGAATGGGTTTTCTGTGATGGATGAGAATAGGTCAAGTGGTGGATCCAGACCATCTGCGTTCAGCGTCTGCACTGGTGCCACAGACTCGTCTGTTAACGGGAGCTGTTTGGCCATGTCACATAAGGCAGCAAGCTGGCACTCGTGTGTTGGCAGGGATTCAGAGGGTGGTGTGATCAGGTCTTCGGTCAAGTATCCACACTGACGTCCAGCTTCCAGAAGAGCCTGAGAGCCCTCCAGAACCACTGACCTGACCTGAGAAGACAAAAAAAATCAAAACAGCACATGCACAAAAATAGTGAGTGTAAGAGGAAATCTGTATGCAGGAATGGCAAGCAAAAAACAAATCCTGATAGGATTCAATTCGAATTTCAAACATAATTTGGAATCAGTCCGAAAGGATCCATTTTAGTATGCACTGAATACATTAAAGGTTTACAACATTTATAAAACAAGACAAGCAATATGCCAAAGATGAAAAAACGAGGACCTGATGAGGTGGTTAATATGAGCAAGGAAAACTGAGCAAGGAATCAAATATCATTTAAATGTTAGTTTCAAAAAGTCAATTTTTTGGTCATTAATGCAGTTGGTTATGAGAGTAAGTGAGGTAGAATGAAATTCTGAAAGCTCATCCAAAAAAAGAAATCTGTCATTAATTACACACCCTAATGCCATTCCAAACCCATAAGACTTTCGTTCATCTTTGGAACACAAAGTTTCATTAACTACCATTTTCAAGCCCCAGAAAGGTAGTAAACGCATCATTAAAGTAATCTGTGTAACTCCAGTGGTTTAACCTGTTTTATGAAGTGACGTGAGTGCTTTGTTTGCACGGAAAAACATAATTTAGCACTTTATTTGCAAATATGAATCTCCAACATTCGACTCACTCACATCACTGCATAAATCCGAGGTTAAACCACTTTGGTTACATGGATTACTTTAATGATGCCAATGAGGCATGGAAGTGGCAGTTGCATAGTTGTCAATGGAGAGACAAAAAGCCTCCAGATTTCATTACATAGATCTTCGTTCGTACAGTTTCTGTACATAATAAAATATACTTTTGTGGCAAAAAACTTGGAAATAATTTGTAATTTTGATCTTATTGTCTACTATATATTTATTTGTAAGGTGAGTCTTGTTGTGAGTGTGGTTACTTTGCTGTCAAGACCTTTGAAATAATTTAGCAAAATGATATGGAGCTGTAATGTGTTCAAGACCTGCCTGCAAACTACTTCAGCTGTGCGTTTAACTGAAAATATTAGACAACATCCAAAAGAAATCTTGCAAAATATATAATAATGAAACAAGGTTGCCAAATTTGATCCAATTTGTTACAAAGAATAAAGTTCCAAGAATTAGAATTAGATCCGTAGAATTAGTTCCAAATGATGACATTGTTATGAAAATACAATAAAAATCTGTACAGATTATTTTTAAGTTTTGTTGACACGGGGTATTTAATGAATAAACAAAGCAAGTCACCTTTCCATGATAAATATGGGCATCTAACTCCCCTGTATTGAGATCACGCTGCTTTCTTTTTCGTTTCTGCAAATGAAAAAACAAACTGTTCAGAGTCATGTAGCAATCTCCAAAGACCTTATCGAGCACAGTATATGAACTAACATAATAACAGCAACAATATGCTGTCTCGCTTTTCCCGTTGCATACCTTTCGTGTATGAAGATCAATCTTTGCAAGTCCATCACCATTGCTATTTTCTGCATTGTGTGTGTGAATACCATTTGTCGAGATATCTGTGTTGTGTCGAATTTGAACGTGGGGCTTCAATATATTAAAATATTCCCTCTTGAAACAGTTTTTGAAGTATATCGGCTTTTCAAGCGCAGCACTATTATAACAAACACAGCGCTGCAAACCCTCATCTATGTGAGTGCAGGAGTCCAACAGCCAGCCCCAGGAGTTACCACACACAATAGACATTTACACAACAGTAGTATAAAGACTGTCGAAATTATACAAACGGTTTCATTCATATACTATATATATAAAAAAGTTTTCATCTCATTTCAGGATAAATAAATGCTACTGCTCCTGCTGCTGCTGCTTCCTTTAATGTTTATTAGCGGTTAGCAAGCTTGCTTTTGGTGCATTACTGCCACCCACTGGACTAGTGTGGAGAATCAATCAACGTCAAGCCACACACAAGTGAGGGAAAATCATGATTTTGTAAATCTCAGTTATTATATAAAAAGTAATACTTATGACATGAAAAGTATGATATATTAAGTCATAATTATTAGATTAAAAAGTCTAAGTTACGACATGCCGAAATTATGAGTCATGACACGCATTTTAAAATTAAATTAGAGGTCAAAATTATGACGACACTAAGTGTCAATAATTTTGACCTTGAATGTCATAATCTGGACTTTTAAAGACATAATTAAAACAATTATGCCATAATTATGACTTTTAAAATTTAACTTTCAAAGGATGATTTTAGGCAACTCCCCAAGTGAATCCGTGGCCAATCCTCAAGACGAGTGGACAAGTCCACAAATGGTCAACCATACTATTTTTGAAACAACCCAATAAATTCATCTTACATTTACATTTAAGAAACATTGGATGCTGAATTCTATTTTATAAGAGGTTGTTTACTATGGTTTTCAAGAGCATCTTCGAACAATCTTATCTTGTATTGGACATACAAAATATTAACAACTTTATACTTAAGTTATAAAATTAGAAGTAACTAGTAATTAAGAATAATTTTAGTCGTTATAAATGTTTGCATAATAATAATAATGTAATAATAACATTCTTCTTTTTATTTGTATTTTTCTTCTTCACACTCCATCCCGATAGGCGGCGGTCATGTATCAAAAGCGTTTTGCTAGTCGCCATTTAATATTAAAGAAGAAGTAACGAAGGATGCTGCATACGAACTAGGAATTTGGGTGATGTTCCTGGCGCGAAATCTTTAAGTTTATGCCCCCCATCTAAATACCTCGTTACACGTTAATATTAGCATATATTTTAGCCTGGTGAACGACAGAACAAATCTAAACCTCAAGATAAACATGTCAGTGACGAAGTGATGAATTTCTAGTTGTTTCTATATCAGAGGTTGCTGGCTACGCAGTATGTGTGACGAGACGAACATGACCGAGGCCGGAGCGGAGAGAGACCGGGGGAAGAAGACATCAAAATCGGTTTGTGTTTATGACTGTCGCCCGGAGAGCAGCGCAGCGGCGGGGAGGACGATAGACATAGCGAACATGGATTACAATGGCTTTCTGCAGGCTCTGAGACGGGTACAACTCTTTCTTTTACTGTCTATGGTAAAACAGCTGTTTACCAGGGTAAATAACCTGCACACAGCGTGACATCTTTGTCATAAACCTTGTTTTTCTTTTCATTTTAGGAGTTTTCACTGTCGACAAACGAGACTTTCGTTATAAGCACGACGGACCGAAAAGAGATTGACGAACAACTGTACAGTAAGAGCTCTGAAAGCTAACATAACATTTATTTTCTTACCTGTTGTCATTTTAGAGGTTGCAGTTTTTAAATGTATATATTTTTGCTTGTCAACAGTAAAAAAAGTATTGTATTTACATATGTATTGTATTGTAAACCTTGAAAGTTTTTAAATAAATATTATATTGCTTTCATTTTTATATCATTTCATATTTCAAAACTGTAAAAAAGTAAAGAAAATATCTGATTTAAGTCTAGAAAACATTAAGGTTTTAAATTAAATATTGTATTTTACTTATTTTCATTTTGTTTACTGTTTTTTCAGCGTAGTTTTTGTTTTATTTAAAACATGTAAAAGGTAAATACACGTATATATATATATATATATATGTATATGTATGAAGAGTTCAGATGCAAAAGCCTCTAAATGCCATTTGAAATTTTCTTCTAAAATGACCATTTTTATCAAGCTTGTATATTTAAGTTCAGTAATTTCACTTAAATGACAATTAATAGGTAATCTTCATTGCCATTTAAGTGAAATCACTGAACTTAAATATACAAGCTTGATAAAAATGGTCATTTTAGAAGAGAATTTCAAATGGCATTTAGAGGCTTTTGCATCTGAACTCTCTCTCTCTCTCTCTCTATATATATATATATATATATAGAGAGAGAGAGAGAGACTATATTTTTCAAAAATGTATTGCAAAACTGTAATATTTAATAATAAATAAAGTTAATTTAGTTGTTTACAGTTTTTCATATAAAAATGTAAAAATAGTTGGTTTTTAAAAATGACTTTTTCATGTACTGATATGAATTTGTTTGTGTTTTGTTGTAACAGAGGAGTTGGTTGATGGGAAAACCTTGCAACTGTTGAAGTCTGTGAATCAGGAGCTGCCTATGGCGATTCAAGAGCGGATCGAGTATCTGCCGCACTATCATACTCTAGTGCAATGTGGCATGTATGAGTACTACGCTAGCGAAGGACAGAAAGCATTGCGTAAGTTTGCACGCTCACTTCTGCCATGCGGGCACACATACACATATACACACTCATAGTCAATTCATCCTAGTGTGTGAGATCACCGATAAGTAATATTATTGTGCATTGCGGTTGGGGAGGCGTAGGGGTTGGGGTTATTTATGTGCTTATTTATTCTATCCTTAATTTACTTTTTTATTTATTAATATATTTGATTATTTAGTTTTATTATCACAGGAAATGACACGCACAAAATGTAAATCATTTTCCATCATATTTTGCGAGCTAAAAAGATAAAGTTGATGATAAAGAAAAATGTCATGTCTCAATATTGGAAATATTATATTACAAAAGCCAGTGGATATCATTCAAGCAATGTGTAAATTCTATGTGAGAGTTATGCCGGTAAAAAAGTCTCAAACTATATGCTGCATTAACAGCGCATATTCTCTCAGAGACAAGAGATGAATCTACTTAAATATATGCTGATTATGGTATTTAGCGGTAACTTTCATTAATATTTCTTCTGTGGCCCATATGTACTAAAAAATTAGAAGTGAAGTATATTGTGTTAAATAAAGTTGTTTTTAAGGTCATTGTTTAAAATAAAGCTTGCCTATAACAAGGGGTGAGACGAGATCTCGTGCCATGAGATCTCACTAGGGCTGGACCAGAATATTTGAATATTCATTCAGTGGGGTGGTATTTGATTTGAAAATGTGACATTCGAATAATTTTTTTTTTTTTTCACACCTGGCATCCCACTCGAAACGGTTCTCATTTGCGCTTGAAAATGTTTTACAGTATAAAATCTAGTGAAATATAATACTTAACATAAAACTCCGTTATGGCTATTTAATAAATATATTTGCTTCTTCTTGTACTACTAAAAGTGTTCCTGCAATGGGAGTTTTCTCTAGCTAGAGCGCAGAACAGAGGAGAAAACAGTGGAGTTTGTATGGACAGAAGTGCATGCATGTATTTTGGGTTAAGCTGCATTGCTTTGACATTGTGGAAAATAGAATAATAGAAACAAAATATATTATCCTTTTTATCCGTTATTATCAATCTAAATGAATCTACTGTAAGACTTTGAGATTTTACTGGGACCTCACGTCACAATTTTGTTTTTTTATTCCGTTTTTCTAAGTCATTCGTTTTCATTTATTTTAATTTTTTGTTTTTATTCATGTAAATTAATTTTTTTTGTTTTAAATTTCGTTTTTATTCATTTAAATTTAGTTTTTATTCATTTAAATCTACCCTACTTTGTTAGTGAGAAGACTATACCTTATTAAAAATATTGCTTAAGTTAAAAAAAACCTGCGTTTATGTGTGTTTTATAACACAAATGGAGCATGTAATCTCTGCTTGCTTGAGGCGCGCCGCTTCTTTATTCAGATCCGCACATCTTTATTGGCAAATTATATGGTTTGAGAATGGACACGGGAACCCGCAACAGAACGGTTACGATGGGAAAAAGGTATCTGAGCATTTGTTTGAGTTTTGTCGAGAGCTGGAGGCGGCACGAAAAATTGATGGAGGCGGCCTGTGTATGTATTTTATATCACTAAAGCATAGGGCTGGGTAATAAATATCGGTTTCTCGATATTAATCGATTCTCATTTTTACGAACCGATATCGATTCTTAAATCTCAAGAATCGATTAGTCATCCTGTTTCATTTGAATGAATGGAACATTGTATTGTGGCTGCGCGCATCCAAAGAATCGCAATAATCTTTGTCCTTTATTACTATTGATATGAAACAAAGTCTCAATTTTCAAATTACGTCCATTTTCTATAGAAATTCAAAAACATGAATAACGTTTTGGCACTGTGGCGTGAGATTGCTCTGGCGCAGCTCAAGAGAAGCAGCAGCGCTGATCTTTCTTCCGGCTTAAAGGGTTAGTTCACCCAAAAATGAAAATTAAGTCATTAATTACTCACCCCCATGCTGTACCAACCCCGTAAGACCTTCGTTCGTCTTCGGAACACAAATGAAGATATTTTTGATTAAATTTGAGAGCTGTATAACTACCACATTGGCTCCTAAGGGACTGCCTCTTGACGGCCCAGAAAGTCAATGAAGAAAATGTTTAAATATCCCAAGTGACTACCGTGGCTCAACTATATGTTTATCAAGCGACGCGAATACTTTTTGTGCGAAAAAACAAAAATAACGAGTTTATTCGACTATTTCTTTTCTTCCTTGTAGGCCAGAACGAGACTTCCTTAGATTTCCACGACGCATGCGCGAGAACTGCGATCTGAAGTAGTGTAAGCTGGTGTAAGCAGATCGCAATTCTCGCGCATGCGTCGTGGAAATCTAAGGAAGTCTCGTTCTGGCCTACAAGGAAGAAAAGAAATAGTCGAATAAACTCGTTATTTTTGTTTGTTTTTGCGCACAAAAAGTATTCGCGTCGCTTGATAAACATATAGTTGAGCCACGGTAGTCACTTGGGATATTTAAACATTTTCTTCATTGACTTTCTGGGCCGTCAAGAGGCAGTCCCTTAGGAGCCAATGTATTTCAGCCAAATATTTCCAAAATATTATTCCAAAATATAGAGCCAAAATATTTCACGTTCTAAAAGATTATTTGTGGACTGATATTTCTGTAACTGACCAAACACAACCTGTTCGAAGACCTCTGCCAGAAAAGGTAGATTCGCTATAGGCCTATAGTAGCTTAAAGGAGAACTCCGGCACGAAATGAACCTTCGGTCTAATTACACTTTGGTACATAGTCAACTGTTCTCTGAGATTTGTTTTCATGATTATCGAATGTAAAGAGTTTTATCTCTAAAAACTGTTTAGCTTATAATGCTAGTCTATGCGCACTTGGCTCGGCGTTCGTGGTTCGACTGCTCGAGACTGTTTTCCAAAGATGGCTCCTGCCTGCATTTGCAAAGTAGACTGTCTTTATAAAATATCTTCTTTTTAAACGGTCTGTACACTTACAAAGTTCTCAATGCTTCATTTTGCATGCAGGGATCCTGATTATTCTACCTTGTTAGTGTTGGGCTATTTTGAGCCTTGTTAGTGGTGTTAACTAGCAATTTTTTTTCATTGCTCTATGCCCCATAAAACTCTTTACATTCAATAATTAGACCAAAGGTTCATTTTGCGCCTGAGTTCTCCTTTAAGTATCAGCATCACACCCAGGCTTTTTAGGAACTGGTGTGATTGGCGCTGTGTTAATGAGCATTGGAACCTGCCCAGTCATTAGAGAATTAATGATGATTACAGTAATAGAAGGGCTAAATGCTGTAAAAAAATGTTTTAATGAGAAATAAGCTAATCCAAGCTTGGATTATCCTTGCAGAGCATGTATGCAGTGATTTCCTATGAAATTATGGTGGGACAAATGAAATGTAATTTTAATTTTGATTATAATAATAGCCTAACAATAATTTTATACATTAATTGGAAATGCCAAATCCTCTTGATATTGCCATAGCTGATGTTTTTGATGATATTTCGGGCTATCGTCGATACACAAGATTATTGTTTATTGGCATGACCGATCTACACGGTGTTAGTTTCATGTGTGCTGTGTTTCTCTTTTTGTTGTGTTGCAGCCTATGCTTTTGCTGAGCTCATTGATAACGCGCTGTCAGCCACTGGAAAAAACACGGAAATCAGGAGAATTGAAATCAGACTGGTGAGAATTCAACACTGACCCTCACTCTTTATTACAAACCTTGTGAACTGTCTCAGTGTCATACGTTATAAAGGTGTGACTGGAAGTCATTAAGACATTTCAGAAATAAAAAAACTGTTGGTATTTCACACTCAAACACACCCCGGCTAACCAAAAGAAACACACTCCTCCCTTAATTTTTCCTCTCCCAAAATAACTAATTACAGCTAAAGCTGTATCAGACAGCTCGCTCAAGTATGGATGATATATATATATATATATATATATATATATAGTGCTGGAAAGAATTTAGATTTTTTATTCTTTATTTGGCCATAAAAAACAAGACCTCTTAAAAAAAAAAAAAATTAGCAATTTATTTAAAAAAAAAAAGCCAGGCTGCTGGTCATGCTAATGCATTTTGCTGCATGTTCTCTGCAGTACCACATTAAAATATCAGATATTACATATTTCATTGTTATCTGAGGAAAATATTATTCAATGAATAATTCAGTTATGTACTTTTTGTGGCACTTATTGCACATTGACCTACTAGTTTCCATGATCCAGATGTTTTGTTCTCTGTGTGTGTTTCAGCTTTTCGATGAGTCTCAGGGAGGACCTGCTGTCGTGGTGATAGATAATGGATGTGGAATGACATCTAAACAGCTGAACAACTGGGCCGTTTACCGTCTGTCAAAGTTTATTCGAGAAAATGACACGGTTCAAAGGTGTGCTCTTCATAAAACCTGCATTTTGTCTTATTTTATCATGATATGTGAGCAATGCCAAAACTTCTCATAAATATATTCATGCTGGTTCTTATAATGTTATAAACAAGGTTATTTGGTTCATATCTGAAATATTATCCAGCTGACCTGTGCTCATTGTATGCCCGCATTTACACTGCAGGTCTTGATGCCCAATTCCGATTTGTTGACTAAATTTGATTTTTTTTTTTTTGGTGATTACCAGCTTCTTTTAAAAGTGACCTAAATTCGAAATCTGCACTATTCACTTGGCTAAACAACCAAATATAGATGTATTGACCTGGAAAAGCTAAGGCCGAATAGGAAGTAGAAAGGATGAACTTTACAATGGATGCATGCAAAATGATGATGCAAGCTTTTGCTTTCTACATCATCTTTAAAGGTCAGCAAAACATTGGTCTCTTAAGGCAGAGAAAACACAGCTGTAACCGCTGTGGTTTGTGTCCATCTGAATTGACATCATTCACCTCCATTGGTTTATCCGATCAGTCCGCTTACATGGCAGATGCAAATGCGTGTATACGATTCATATCCGATTTATAATCGTAATCTATGTGCTTTTTTCCCTCTTACACGTTCATGGGTCACATCTGATCTATGCCATATTGTAAGAAAAAATCGGAATTGGGTCACTTGGGCAATGTAATGTAAATGCGGACATAGATTCAAATACTAATTGTCTTATAAAGTTTGCCTTGATAAGCATCAGATTTTTTTCTCCTCTTTGTTGTGCACACAGCGACAAACCCGGTTATGTGCGACCAAGTCCAGTTCCACGCAGTCTGAACAGTGACATCTCATATTTTGGAGTCGGAGGCAAACAGGCTGTGTTTTACATCGGACAGTCTGTCAGAGTATGTTTGCATGCATTTTTTCAACAAGTATCATACTTGCAAATCAAGACAGTAGATTTGTTACATCTCTTTACAATAAACCAGGACAGATATGTCCATTAAGCAATGGCAAAGAGTTTTGTTCAAATGATCCATAAACCAGGTTGGTTTAAACGGTCATATGTGTCATGTTTTCAAGTTTTGTTCATTTCAAGCTCACTGACTGTCCACGCATGAGTTTTGCATTATCGTGAATGCTTCAGTTAAAATCAACCAGGCAAAGTTACAGTGAAAAATAAGAGTTTTATGCAAAATTTTATCAATTGTTTGTGAGTTTGCATGGACAGTCAGGAAGCTCACGCTGAACTTGAACAAACCATGGGATGTTTAAAACAGGTAATGATTTTACAAATTGTTGATTAATCGTTTTTTTTAAAATATAGTTTACATGGTGTATTTAAGGAATAGTTGACCCCCTCATGTTAGTCTCTACATTTGTATGCTTATGCATCTCTTTACATAAAAAAAAAATGTTCACAAATGGCTGTCAACCTTCAAAAAGGGGAGAAACACCAAAAAAGGGCACTATAAAAGTTGCATAGTTAGTATTTTTAAGTAGATTCGTCATTGATTTCCAGGGCTTCAGAAACCATACAATGGCTTTGTGGCAGAAGTGAAGTGATTTTTATCACATGTTAAAATTATATATTTTTTTAAATGAAATATTCTTGTAATGTGTGTTTCAGATGATCAGCAAACCTGCAGGCTCTCCAGATGTTCATGAATTTTTCATGTCTAAAGAAGACTTTGAGCGCAAGGAGTTAAAAAAGGAAGATATTTACTCTGGCTTCATTAGAAACAGGAAGGTGAGGAAAATACAAGCCATCTCATGTCGTTGTTGGCTCCTGGATTTTGTTTTTAAATATATGTGTGTGTGTGTGTGTGTGTGTTTTGTTTTTGTTGGCAGCCTGGGGATTGCTCGCATGTGAATGTCAGCAATGAGCAGTTTCTGCAGTCTATTGTGATTGAAGAAGATGGGAAGGAGAGTTTCACTGCAGTTGTCATCACTGGAGTCCAGCCAGATCACGTCACCTACCTCAAACAGTATTTCAATCTGTGGACTAGAGAGTTAGCGTACGTCCCAAAAACACATACACAAAACCACACCACACTCTTCTGGCCATTCATTTACATGAGAGTGGTGTTTTGGGGCCTGAAAAAGAAATTTTTTAGGAAACGATACCATAATCGTCTCTGTAAACTACAAAACAGCGAATTTGTGAAAACGGTGACAGCATGCATATTACATGGTCAGTCTATATGCACATAGTGTTTCTTTACAAAGTGGCATCTCCAACTACTGGCCTGGCATGCATAATACAGCGTTTTTAGTCATTTTCTCAGATCTGTGTGAACGAAGATTGATTTGACAACATTGCCGTCTATGCGATCCACGAAGTTACCCTATAGTAAGAACTAGGACCATTACAAGTTGGACCATTTTTCCTGCCGACCAAAAACCACCACAACGTTCCGCAACATCAAATAGCAAACGTAATGAAAGCGGAACGAAACGTATCATTTTGTGTTTCACGGAAACTTTATCAGTTTGGACTAGGGGTGGGGGAAAAAACGTGGACGATTCTGAATCGATTTTCAAACCAAAAAAGTTATATTTATAACTTTTATATAACTTTTATATATAAAAAGTATATTTATAATAACGTAATATTGACAAAACGCGAAAGACCGAACTCTGAAGCGCGGAAGTGCAGTGTATTATTAATTTACTACAAGTATGCTCCTAGTTCAGGCACACATTTATTTTTTCCTGTTGGTTCTTTGCAATGTTAATAAAATATATTGTACGTTAATTTATTATGGGTCATTACTCTGTACTTTTAAAGCAAAGTATTTATAGTCACACACACACACACACAAAAGATTCAGGTAATCGCTTTAGCATCGAATCGCAGCACTCTGAATTATAATCGAATCGAATCGTGAGGTCCCTAGAGATTCCCACCCCTAGTTTGGACCAATGTCAGTGCAGCACAAGCCGATCTTAATCAAGCGACACTGTCGATACACAGCGCTAAGAGATCCAATAAAGGACGCATTTGAATTTGCCACTGAAGTAATAACATTGCTGCGAGACCTAGCGAGAAACATTCAAATTTCTTTGTTATTAATGGATCAAACAGCGCTGATGTGGAAACCTGGAGAAACATGGTTCAGTGAATGAACTAGTTAGGCCACAGATCAGCTAGCCTGGTTAAAACCAGATCATTCTCAGTTGTAACTGAGTTATGGTCTGGCAAAGCTTCATAGACAAATCATTTCCAAAGGGGCGTCACCAACGGACGTAGCTCAAATGCCTCTGGACGCAATTGGATAGACCTAAAACCAATCAGAGCGATGAAGGAGATTACGTATGCAGAGCGACGTTCTTCTGTTATAGAACAACTCGAATAAATGAGCAGACACTGATTAGGTACTTGCTCTCCGTTTATTTAAAATTAACAGCAAGACAACTAGAGGTGAATGTGCTTTCCATTTAAATAAATACCATACTGTACACGTTCCGAACCGTGACACCACTGTATCGTATTAAACCGAACCATGGATTTTGTGAACCGTTACACCCAGTGGTGTAGTGCAGGGTATACACAGCCACTTCTTTTTCAGTCGGCATTGCGAATGGATTCCCTCTGATGCACATCATTTAATTGCTAATCCAATCTCGTGAATAAAAAACACCCAGTCAGGCTCGTACCCCTAATATTAACTCTAATCGGCTGCTGCAATTATTCTCCCGTCGTGACGATAACTGACCTTCTCATCTGATCTGCTTCAGCACTCAAACACCTGCTCGTCAATGTCAAAATGTTTGAGACCAATCAAAGCATGCAGGATTTTTGTTCACAGAAGTGCGAGCCGAGCGAATCCCAACGCGATTCTTCACTTCAGTTAACGATCATACCGTGCAAGTAGCTAAAATATACGGCTGTTTTTCGATAGAAGTTTTAAATGACCGACAGAAATAATCAGTTTGATCAAAGACAGTGGAGATTATAAGCTCAATTTAACAACACAAGCACCCCGTTAAATATATTGCCATTATTATTGTATAAATATATTTTTATAACGTATCCTCGAATGTGTTCGACTTCTCACTGTTTGTATCACTCCACTTGTCTGTGTTTGCGCGGCGACTAGTGACTGTCTTTATGAGTGAGCAATTGAACCATTAATTAAAAGAACGGATTAGTCTAAAAACATTGATTAATCTAGGAAAGAAAAAGTAGCTGAAACTGATTTTCATATTTAAGAATCTGATCAAATACTTAGCTACTGTACCCCCCAACCCCCCTAGCAATATCATTTATGGGACCTGGGTATTTCGAAAACCCTACATACGGCCCCGATTAGGGATGGGTATCGTTAAGGTTTTATCGGTATTACAACTCTTACCGATACCGCTTATCGATCCGGTACTTTAACGGTATTCTTATCAGTTCTTTTTGGTGTTTTTTATTATTATTTTTTTTAAGAATTAAGAACATAATTAAACTTTATATTTTGAAATGTAAAATAGAAAAAGCAAAATGAAGAAAAATATCTTTTTGTTATGCAGCAGTGTGCAGGCTTTTTTTGTTTATACAAAAAGGACACATAAGAAAAAAAACAAGTACAAACACAAGACTACAATTAATCAAAGATACAAATTATATACAAAGTGCTTTAATTTCAGGAAGGTCTACTAACATCTTTTCAGGTAATTGTTTCTGTCTGAAAGAAACCTAGTAATCAAATATAAAATAGCACTGTATAGTTTATCATAGATAGAATAATGCTTATTAAATCTAAAGTTACTCATTCAAAAGCTGTGAGTGATTTTCTCTGCCTTTTGTTGTTTGATTTGCCTTAATGGCTGAATTGTCAGCAGGTTTAGGCTATTAGACTGCTGCCCCTTTAAGACCGAGTACAGATCTAATGGGGACTGATGCACCATCATTTTCTCCCTATTATTTACGTCTATTTGAGACACAATTGTGTTTAAGTGAATAAACTGTGTTTAAGTGAATCTCAGAGCTGGTCATTTTGACATTTTTATTTATATTTGATAGTTAAGGACGCACAAAGCCCAAGTAACTTATAGGCTACTTTTCTTGTCTTGTTGCAGTCCGTTTCGGAGCGCGCACCACCTTGTGAACAGCGTCTCTTGCGCAGGTTTTTGTGTTTTTAATAGCCATTTTTTGATCTTGCAACAGTAGATGACAGCATTTTGCAACAATCGCCGATAGTGCTGATTCTGACGGTTACGTTTGGGTTTTAGGAAGAACTGACAGCGCTCCGCAGTGCTGTGAAGTGAAGGAAGTTAAGCTGGACAGATCGTCTCGTTTTTTAACGGTTTTATCTCAAATATCTTCTTTTTATAATCTTTGGAAGCCGAAATACAAAATATATTAGAATAATATCCCAGATCTAAAGTGTAAATGGTTAAATTAAAATATAGTTTATATATAGAAATGGCTGGCGATATAAACATGTTCAAGATAACGTCTTTATAGGAATAATAAATAGTAGCCCAACTTGCGTGTATTTACTTAATTTCTCCAGTACCGACAAGCAGAACCGATAACGTCCGAGCTTATCGATACAGCGGTCTTTCAAAATTCAGTACCGGGGCCCGTTTAATACGGGGTTTCGGTACCCATCCCTAGCCCTGATATGCAAGAATACTAGTGATTCTATATGTTCTGTTGTGTTCATTATATTCTATAGTCTTGCAGATTCAATACTAATGCAAGACTAGCTTTACATGTCACTGTTTATAACAAAGAGCGTTCATCCATTGCTGGGACGCTTAAAAAAAATTATTGGGGGCATAAATTAAGAGTATACCCACTTCTCCAGGCACCACTACATCACTGGTTACACCCCTAGTAAGATCATGTAGTTAATTAATATTACTCAATAGTTAAATGTATAATTACACTATAACACGGACACTTTCAAATAAAGTGTAACCGAATCTAATTTATTTATTTGTTTTTGATTATTTAAATGCTAAAATATCTTGAGACTCTTGGAATCATGCAAAAAATATCTGTTATGAGCCAATTCTTTTTAATGAATTAGTCTCAAACTCATTTAGTTATTTAAAAAAAAACAAACGACTATATTAATAATATATATATAAATATATATATATATATATATATATAGTACATAGTGTCCTTAAGAAGTGTGAGATGAGCATCAGTTCTGTGTTAAAAGTGATGTACACACAACAGTATGCACTACTCAGTCGTCTGCAGACGGCATTACATGGTGCTTCTATAGCTAGCATTTATCTTTATTAATTTGGTAACACTTACAACAAGGTCCAAATAGTTAACGTTAGTTAATGCATTAATTAACGTTATCTAGAAAAGAGCAATGCATTTGTTTTCATATTTATTAATCTTTGTTAAGATTAGTTAATTAAAATACAGCTGTTCATTGTTAGTCCATGTTAGTTCAAGATGCAACTTTTGATTTTATTAATGTTTAGCATAATGTTTAATTTGAAATAATATTCAATTGAAATTGAACCAATATTAATAAAGTATTTTCATTGTTAGTTCATGTAATTTATGTAGTTAACTAATTTCAACAAATGGAACCATAGTGTAAATTAACATTTTTAGATTTTTTTGTGTGTTCATTTTGTGCTTTGAGATGTCTTTGTCTGTTGTTGTTTGAATAACATTAAAAACAGACAGTAGCTGGTGTAAGGAAGCAGCAGACTGAAGGGGATCCATTTGCAGCGGTTTATTAGAGTAGTCAAAACAGGCGGGAATCAACAACAGCAGACAGGGCAATGGAGAAAAGGCAAGAGACAAACCAGATAACAAGCAATGGTCGGGGCAGGCGGCGAGAAGCGAGTCGAGGTAGGCAGAGAACAATCAGAAACGATTTACACAGTCCTAGGTCAAGGTAATAAACAATCCACATGAATAAACGCTCTTTAGTAATAGCCAGGACAAATCAAGACTTCGCACTAGTGTAAAGCATGGAAGTGGTCTACCGTGTTTATATGTGTGTGTGTGTGAATGAGATGCAGGTTGTGTGCTCAATCAGTCCCAGGTAATAAGCATGATGGGAATTGGAGTTCGGTAATGTTTAATATTCCAGAGACGTCTCCCTCCGGTGGTGCAGAGGTGGCGGAACGGAAGCCTCTTCTGTAACAGCTGGTTTATTAGGCAGCTGTCACTTTAAGAGCTGTACGGATCCTGTATACTGTTACACAACTGTTTTATTTATCAATTGTTTACGTTCATTTAGGACATACAGTACTGTGCAGATGCAGAAGTCTTAGGTACACCAAAATTTTCGCCTCAAAGAAATGGGTTTAAGCCAGTTATTTATATATTTTGTTGTAGTGTCTCAGTAGGAAATATCAGTTTACATTTCCAGACATGAATTGTGCCATTAATTGTAATAATCCAGTGAAATTTTTGAATGCACAAGGATTCTGACAACAGCCAATGCTCCACACGGAGGTCGGATCTCACCATCATCGAGTGCATCTGAAATTATATGAAGAAACAGAAAAAACAGAGACTAAGACCAGAAGAACTGCGGCAACGTTTCCAAAGACGCTTGAAAAAACCTGCAAAACTAAAAACTATGTGCAATACCTGGACAAAAGCTGTTTTAAACGTAAAGGGTGCTAAACACCCATTGATTTGATTTAGTTAACTGTTAAAAGTTAATAATAGTTAACTAATAAAAGTGAATTGATAAATAAAATCTATTTATGATTGACATTATTTTTGAAAACATTTTCATTTACAGCATTTTTACACAAGTGCTTTTTCACAATACTGTAGCTTTGCTGGCAGGCAGGCAGGCACTACCTTCGAGACGTTGCCGCAGTTCTTCTGCTCTTAGTCTCTGTTTTTTCTGTTTCTTCATATAATCATGCATCGTTTATGCGGGCCCCTGGCCTTCGGGCAGTCATTATTGTCGAGCCCTGATAAAAGCTACAATTTATTTTGAAGACAAGCCATGGTCCATTTAATACTGTTTGTTTTATTTTAGGCATACTTACCATTATTATATACACGGAGCTGATGGAAAAGACACAAGAAAAATGAGAAAAACTGGCAATTTCTCCAACATTGATATTCAGGTATAGATGCTTATGTATTTCTGACACCAAATGCATTGAGCATTCGCTTTTTAAGTTCCTTTTATGCATCAGAAGGACCCTGTTTTTTTTTTCTGAAGCTCTCTCTCTCTGTTTTCTCAGATCAGTTTGTTTGAGCGTTCCACTCGAGTTCCCCGTGTGGTGAATCTGAGGGATGTGGATAATGACATGCAGACTCTGTATGTCAGCTCCAGTGCTTCTACGTTTGAGTTTAAAGCCACGGGCACTAGAGATTCCTTAGTGGAGGGATTGATCCGATATCACCCGTTCCTCTACGATCAAGAAACATACCCAGTGGATCCATATGCTGCCTCAGCAGGTATTGTGAATCAGTGACAAGAATTAAATTTAAAGGGTTAGTTCACCCAACATTTTTATTTCAGTCATTAAAAGGATAGTTCACTTTGAAATAAATTTTTGATATGTTTTAGCTTACCTCAAGGGCATCGAAGATGTAGGTGTCTTTATTTCCGCAGTAGTTTCAATTTTGATATTTTAAGGTCAAACCGTTTGTGTCTATCAGTCATATAATGGAGGTCTATGGGGTCCACTTCAAAGAGCATGCACAGAGAAGTCCAAATTAAACATGATTTAATGACTCGTAAATGTAAGTACACATTGATGGCCTAAGACACGAAACGAACAGTATTTATTTAGATTTTACCTCTTGTAACCACAGCCACGTCCAAGTGATGTGAGGGCGGGGGCTCTTTGTGGCTGTGGTTACAAGAGGTAAAATCTAAATAAATACGGTTCGTTTTCTCACACAAACCGCTCGTTTTGTGTCTTAGGCCATCAATGTGTACTTACATTTACGAGTCTTTAAATCGAGTTTTGAATCATAATTTGCACTTCTCTGTGCATGCTCTTTGAGGTGGACCCCATAGGCCTCCATTATATGACTGACACAAACGGTTTGACCTAAAAATATCAAAATTGAAAATACTGCGGAAACAAAGACACCTACATCTTGGATGCACTTGAGGCAAGCTAAAACATATCAACAATTAATTTCAAAGTGAACTATCCCTTTAATTACTCACCCTCAGGTCGTTCTAAACCCGCAAGACCTTCATACATCTCCGGACCCCAAATTAAGATTTTTATCAAATCAGAGAGCTTTCTGATCCCTCCAAAGACAGCAATTTAATTAATTTCACAGCAATTTAATTAATAGCAAATAAATTCTGTAGTCCGGGCTTGTTTTTATAATCTACGTCTACTCGCTAAAATTAAACCATTCCTATCAAATAAAGACTTCGAAAGAGTCATTCACACTTTGATTTTTTCAAGGCTTGACTTTTGTAATTCGCTATATAGTGGCATCACCGCCGCATCTTTGTCCCGACTGCAATCGGTACAAAATGCGGCGGGGAGGCTTTTGCTGAAAATAAAGAAACATGAGTCGATTACACCAGCACTAAAGTCTTTAAATTGGCTTCCAGTACAATACAGAATAAGGTACAAGATTCTAATGTTTGTGTATAAGTCGCTTAATAATCAGGCCCCACCATATCTGGCGAATCTCATAACTTTGTATACCCCCTCCAGAAAACTACGCTCAGAGAATCAGGAACTACTGATAGTACCGAGAACAAAGCGCCTTCATAAGGGTGACCGGGCATTTGCGGTAATAGGACCGAAACATTGGAATGAGTTACCGTTGCCTATTAGATCTGCAAAATCACTGCCGATTTTTAAGCATCTGTGTAAATCATATCTAATGTCCTTAGCCTACAATGAGTAGATGTGATATTTAATATGTGATATTTTAACTGGTTGAAGTATGTCTTTATTTTTATCCTTCATGGGAATTTGTTTGTGAAGCACTTTGGTTCAACTTGGGTTGTGTATTAATAGTGCTATATAAATAAATAAATAAATAAAAAAAATAAATAAATAATTATCACTTTCAAGGCCCAGAAAGGTAGTAAAAACATTGTTAAAATAGTCCATGTGACTCCAGTGGGTCAACCTTAATTTTATGAAGCGACGAGGATACTTTTTGTGCGCCAAAACATGCTTTATTCACCAATTTATCCTCTTCCATGTTTGTCTCCTACTTTACTCGCGTAGTGTAAACAGTGCACAACTTCCGGGTTCTACGTCAAAACTCTGCCTCACTATTGGCCAACGCTATTCACCTGAGTAACACGACGCATGCGTTTGATGTTGACATGGGAGCTGGCCAACAGCGAGGCGCCATTTTGACACAGAACCCGGAAGTGCTGCACTGTTTACACTACGTTAACAGTGTAGGAGAATGACGTGGAAGAGAAGAAATTGCACGATAAAGTCGTTTGTTTTGTTTTTGTGCGCAAAAAGTATTCTTGTCGCTTTATAAAATTAATGTTGAACCACTGGAGTCACATGGACTATGTCTTTACCTTTCTGGGTATTGAAAGTGATAAGGTAATGGTTGTCTATGGGGGTGTCGGAGAGCTATTGGATTTCATCAAAAATGTTTTTATTTGCGGTCGGGAGATGAACGAAGGTCTTAAATGACATGAGGGTGAGTAATTAATGATTGGATTTTAATTTTTCGGTGAACTATGCCTTTAAAGAGGACCTATTATGCTTGTTTCACGCATTACTGTGTAATGTTGCTGTTTGAGCATGAAAAAGGTCTGCAAAAATACAAAACAAAAAAAGTCTCTCCAAAGGGACTATTATAATATTATTAAACACTGTTTCTGAACTGCCTGAAACTCCTCGATTGTAGTCTTGAGTTTTCTTCCGGGAACGTACATAAGCGTTCCAAAGCCCGCCCAAAGCGTGCAACAAAAAAAGGGGCAGGGCCTGGTTCAATTGCGTTAGTACTTTGTTCAAAACTCACAGTTACTGTAAGGGGTGTTACATTTCCCAAACAAACACCCTCGAAGAAGGTAACCAAAAAGGAGGTTTTCTGAAGGAGGGGCGTAGAGACAGAAACTAACTAGAGGTCTGCTTTACATGCACTTTCCATGTGATGTAAATTTCATCATCAGGATGGTCCACAAACATGCAGGTTTAATCAGAGCAAGCCTGGGAAGAGAGGTGCGGCAACAAAGTAAAGAATATGAAAAATACTGTGTTTACTGTGTCAAAGGGTTTTTTGAACATTCAAGCATGGGAACTAGGAGAATTTACAGCTTAGACCTGAGGACCAAATACATGACGAATGAAGACCAGGAGTCAGAGATGTAATCAAACATTTTTTTTTTTTTTACTAAAAAATAATTTGCAGATACATCAGCAAAAGTCAGCTTTAACATTCAGCAATGAGTTTGTTGGCCACTCTGCGCACACACTCAATACCTGAGCAATTATACTCTTTACACAGATCACTGAACTATAGGGGTGTGCGATATCACGATTTTTGATCGTGGACGATTAAAATGTCTCCACGATCTGCTTTTGAAGAAATATCGTAGTATCGTGTTACAGTGCATTCTATCAGTTCAGTTCTGGCGTTAACAAATAGGTACGGGACACTGCAATTCACAAAAGTTCATTATTTGCATAAGCGTGGCCGGTTAAACATTTAATTCACGAGCTGATGCGCTGTTCTAACGTGCGCTTTCCTGAGCGCACACCCCCGACGCTCGCATGCACTAGAAGCCTGTCAAACAGCGCCTTAATACTGGACTAAGTTATCTTTCGAGTCTTATTATGCTAATACTGTTAAATACACACAATGTTTACATAAACAGATATGTCTAAAGTGAAAGCAAACATTTGAGAGAAAATCTGGTGTAATATGCCTCTATATTAAATGCATCGTGTGCTGGTTTAAAAGCGACGGAGTAAATAGTACTGCCGCTTGTCCTTAAAGGGATAGTTCACACACACAAAAAAAAAAATAAAAAAAAAATTATTTACTCATTATTTACTCACTCTAATGTTGTTCCAAACATGTGTTAATTTCTTTCTTGTGCTGAACACAAAATAAGATTATTTTTTTAAAGGGTTAGTTCACCCAAAAATGAAAATTAAGTCATTAATTACTCAATTACAGAACTTTAATAGTAGCTTTAATAAGAATCAATAATTTATACAGTGAAGTCTATGTAGTGTTTTAATTTCATATTTGTTCATTTAATTACTTTCTTCAATGCTACTGCTAAATACACCTTCTGTATCTGAAAAAATAAAGCAATGTTTATTTAATGTGAATATTAATTTGTGTAATGTTTATCTTGTCTTATTTTTTTTATAACAAAGAAAATAATGACAAAGATTTTTTTCTCTGCCACTGGCCTAAATGTATGCCTTTCTTTTTTCTTTGTTACCTTAGGCTTTGTTTTTAACATAGGGACATTACGTTTGGCTGTAATGAACAGCCACTTGCAAAATAGTAAAAAAGAATCGTGATAAAAAAATCGTGATCGTGATTTTCCTAAAAATATCGTGATATGATATTTTTGCCGTATCGCCCACCCCTACTAAACTATGTCATAGCTTCAGGTTGAATGATTGTGATTGGTTAAGAAATAGATAAGCTTCCACATATGGGCTGATAGTCAGAAGCATATCTCCATTGATTTTCCAGATGACAACCAAGTTACTGGTTTAGGCACAAAGTGGCCCTCTGAGGTCAAGAATTTTAGTTTCTAGGCTCCAGTTTGTCTGTCACATGGTCATTTCAGCTCCCCTGGGTGCCAGTTGCTCACCTCGCATACATCAGTTCATGTAACAAAAGGGTTCACACACACACACAGCTTCAAGGTTGGAGTTGGTCAAGCTTTAGCCCTGATCAGGAAATTTTACCAAAATATACTGACAAGATATAGTTTCTCTCAGTTGAAGGTTCAGACAGGTTCAACTAAGAATTGGTCACGTAGGAGACAGGGCTGTGTGACCCCAGTGACCTAAGCTGTCAGGGTCAGCTAGAAAAGTAAATGTATGTTTTAACTTGTGTTGTGTGCTTCTCTCACAAGCAAAGAGCGAGCACGCTGTTTCAGTAAATAGTCATGTAATTTCGGTAACTACGTAAATCTCATAAACTTGTAAAATGTATTCAAATCATTTAATATTTAGCAGGATAAATATTGATTAATAACTTGATTACAAATCCCTCATAACAAATCAGTCTAAGGATATATGTTCCAGAATCCACCCCTTCAAAACCTATTCTAATAGACCTATTCTAACCTATTCTAATAATCAATAAACCTATTCAAAACCTATTCTAACACAATCAAGTCTTTGTAAAAGGGAAAAATATGGCCTCTTTATATATTTTCTTGTTATTTTGGGACAGTAAGTTTTCATTTTACACTTTGAATGTCTAGATTATCATCAGAGGAACGGCCATAAATCTGCTGTCATTATAATCTTGGAGTAACATAGGCATAAACATTTTGTCTGTAAAGAGATGCTATAATAATAGCTTATTCCAGTTTGACTGCTAAGATAGTGTGCATACCAAGACAATTTTTTCTAAATCGGTCTGTGTGGTTGTATTTTAGGTCCTTCCGAGGATGAAGATGAAGATTGTGTAGTTTTGAACCCCGAAGGCCGTGGCAAAAGACCAATCTTTGAGTGCTTTTGGAATGGACGGCTCATTCCCTACACTACTGTCTCAGAGTAAGCTTTTTTTCTTATTCTTTAGACTTAAATTCAATGGTCACATTTTTACTTAAATTTTTGGAGTGCTAAACACTGCTTATGGGCGTTTTGTGCCAGTTTAATATCTCTTTTTGGCCCATTTTACTTGTAGAATTTTTTTTTAATATAATTACGCACATCTGAAAATAAGCCATTTTTCACTTTACTTTGGGATTGGTCAAATGTACATGGGAAATATATATATATATATATACTGTGTATATATAAAATTAAGGATCATGTAATAAAAAAAGGTTTGCTTTGACAAATTTAATTCGATTTTTGTTATATTATTAATTTAAATAGAAATGTTAATTTAAACTGTAATATTTCACTATATTACTGTTTTTACTATGGTTTTTGATCAAATAAATGCAGCCTTGGTAAGTGTAAGAGATTTAAGGATGGAAGGGCAGTTATTTGATGGACTTTTGGAGTGATTGGGAAATACTGCTTTACGGTACATTCACACAGGACATGTTCTTATGTTCAAAAACAGTTAGATGGGGTGGAATGTAACAGAACAGAGCATGCAAATTCTTTGTACATATAGACCGATAATAATAAAAAAATAGTGCTGAAGGCAAACAAGAACACGTTCTTTACAGAAAGATCTATGAGCTTCGTAGAAAGCAGAAAGATAACACAATATTTTGGACAATTTTCCTTTTTACATTCAATTTCACCTAACATGGATAACAATTTGTATGTGTGTTAGGTTTGAGTGGTGTAAAAGGCCTAAGAAAGCAGGTGCGGTGCCTTTTGAGTGTTATAACCGGATTTCAGGAGTTCTCTTCGCCAATGACCGATTCCAAGTCAGCACCAACAAACTTACCTTTATGGATCTGGAGCTTCAACTCCGTGACAAAGAGACCATTTTTACGCGAGTGAACAATGGCCAGGTACAGAAACACTCCTGAACTCTTAAAGACACATGGTTTAACACTTCTTGCATGCACATGAGTACACCCATTCTGATCTGTTTTATCCAGGAGCAGCGAGTGAAGATTGAGAGGGAGTTTACTAACTGGTTAAAGGAATGTCATGAGCGCTTTGATAAGCAGGTATGTGTCTGATAGTGTGAGGCCAAGAATGAAAAGTATGCAAAGAAAAAGCTGATGTAACTACTCGATCAGTGCTTTATGTATGGTTCCGTTGAACCATATTAATGTGCTTTTGCATTATAAATATGAACTATTTAGTGAGAAAATCACCCAAATCAAAGGGATTATATTTATTGTGACAGATGAAAGCTTTAAATACAAGACATTTAATTTTTTTTTATTATTGTTATTATCATATTGAACATAAGCCTTGTTCTCTGTAAATACAGATAATTTTTTTAAGCTTTCATAGTTGTAACAAAAAGGAATTATACTCACTACCTTAATGTATTTAATATAACTTTTGCAATTATAATAATTTTTTAGAATGAAAATATAAAATTTTAGCCCAAATACAAGGTTTGTGTCACTTTATTGTTTTGCCCTGACATTCAGTTGGTGTGTGTTTGCAGGTGATGTTTCAAGGATTTCAGGGTGTGATGACGCGTGAGGATGTCCCGAAACGCCTTCAGTCACCCTGGGCTCAATACAAAGCCATTAAGTGGGACGGCAAGACTTACAAAAAAGGACAATTAGTGAGATCTAGTCATTTTCACATTTTCACACAGTCATATACAACAACAGTGTAGGGGAGTGACACTTTTAAAAAGTAATGTCACAATATTACGTTACTCCCTAAAAAGTAAAATGATGTCACATTACTTTTAGGGCTGGGGTGTGAATATTAATTTCTGGAAATTGGAAAGAATCAATGCCTGAATAAATGTCTATATATATGTCTATAATATATATATATATATATATATATATATAATTTTGGTGATTCCATGTTCTGTGTTAATTTAATTTAAATTTCTATATATATATATTATTTTGGTGATTCCATGTTCTGTGTTAATTTAATTTAAAGTTCCCTTGTGATGAAAATCACTTTTAAATGTTGTTTATACGTCTATGTGTTGTTGTTTTTTTATTTGATTTAAGACAAATCATGTGCAAATTTATAAGTCGACACCATTGTTGAGTATTTTGTCTTTAAAACTGCAGTGAATCAAAAACGGTCTCAAAAAACATGGTTTGAAATTGCTGGTGTTTCTGATGTAACAAAATACCTTTTAACCAATCATGTTAATCACCAATCAACACCAATCGAATATGAGTGCTTATTATTGACTACAGGGGGACTATAATTTATTTGAGGTGTTTCACAAAGCCAGATCGTTCAGATACTTTAAAAAAAGCGTTTTGTGTCATTTCTGTTATGTTTATTCGCTATGAAGTAAAAAAGCTGAATGAAGACCCTTTGTAAGACAAAGGGCTTGTAAGACATCATACTGTTTGTATAAGTGTGCTGTTAGCATATTTGGTTACACTTTACAATAAGGTTTCATTAGTTAACTACTTTAATTAACATAAACTATCAATGAACAACATCTTAGTTATTGTTAATTTCAACTTTTACTGATACATTATTAATATCAAAAGTTGTATTTGTTAACATTAGTAAATGAACTGTGAACTAAAATGAACAAACAATGAAGTACTGTATTTTTATTAACTAACATTAATAAAGATTAAAAAATACTATCTACAGTATAACAAATGTATTGCTCAGTGTCAGTACATGTTAATACATTAACTAATGTTAACAAATGAGACCTTATTGTAAAGTGTTACCGCATCTTTAGTAGTCTCAGTAAACAATTAATAACATGAAAATATGTGTATTAGTCAGGCCATTTCTTTTTACATTTGTATGAATCAGAGGTTGTATTTCTAATGTTCTCAAATGTGTTTCTTTCACATTTTCAGGTGAAATCAGTGAAAACTCAGCCCATCTTCTTTGGCTCTATAGTTCAGTTCTTGCTTCACGGACACACTGAAGGTGATGTGTACGCCACTGGAGGATATGCCCAGATTGCTCTGGTGAGGAAGGATATTAATTAATGAACTCACTTTTAGAAAGATTTTGTCCATTCCATCCATTCACCCTCATGTCCATCCAAACCTGTATTTTTTTCTGCCCTGGACCACAAAAGCAGATGTTAGTCAAAATCTCTCATTTGCAAAGGAGAATTGTAACCCCAACATTAACAAAATACCATTTATTAATCATTAGGAGTAAATTGAGTCAAACAGATTTCATGGGCCATCGTTTTGTTTCGCCTGTCCAATGGATGTCTCATACAGAACTTCATTTTCTTCAATCTGTCACAGGAACATCAAGTAATTCAGAGATAGTCTTGTAAATTTTTGTTTTACTATTTAAATGATTGACAGTGCTTTGGTAACCTTCATTCTTAGATCCTGCGATCAGCGTTTTAATAATAATTTTTGTTGAGAGACATCCTAAAATGGCCTTGACAATATTATTGCAGTTCTTCTCAATTTAGTTTTTTTTTTGTTATCAAATCAAATAGATGGATGAAGATATGACAAAAGAGTTATAGTCGTGACAATTGTTGGACAATTATTCAAAGCTGCACATAGCCAGCAATGTTTAAACCCTTGTTTTAGCACATTGATTAATTGACATGTGAGTAGGAGATCCTTCACTGCTGATCGAACTCATCCGTCCACATGAATGTTTGTACTATGTGTTTTATACTTGTAAACAAGCTCAGAACATTTTGGATCTTTTGTGGCTTTTTGCTTTTGTATAAGTCTCTGTGATGTGTTTCTGTAGGAACCGAAGGAGTTGTATGATGAGCAAAGAATCATTCCCATCTTTAAGATCGACAGACTGGTCACAGACGCAGCCATTAAGGAACACATTGATAATGAGCTCACAAAGTAAGACTTGCCATTTATTCTGTATTTCACCTTAACAGGAAAGAACAGTCAAGGAGGATTGTTGCATAAAAAGTCATCAAATATTTGGTAATTCATAGTTTTTACTTCCAAAAACAATTAATTGGACCGGTTTTTACAGAACAATTACATCGAATTCAATGTTAAACCATTTACAATTTTTTTCCACCACAAATGGTAAGGTAATAGGAAACGCTTAAAAAGCATGGACATCGTTTTTTTTTTTTTTTTTGCGTCTGACCTTTTTGCATATTTTGTAGTACTGTACTCTAAATTGTGTGTATTGTAATGCAAATTTAAATGTGGTGTCACTGATGTATTTTTGTTCGGAGAAGTCGAAGACAAATTTCCACTAATGTGGACAATAAAGTCTAATAATAATAATAATAATAATAATAATAATATTTATTGGTAGGAGTTTCCCTTTCAAATGCAAAATTCATGAGAGAGTATTTGAATAAATCACACTACATGATTTACTTTAGGTTTGCGCTAGTCAGTTTACTGGTATTTGCGCCATTGTTTAACGGCCCAAAAAAGCATGTCTTAACCGATTTTGTGCTTGTCATGCTGCGATAGTTCCTGTCGGATGAATGGCAGAGAACAGAGAGAGTGTGATAGAAAGGAGAGATTTTCTCCTCTTGTGTTCATTTATTTGGAATGCTAGAGGAAGACGTTATTTGGACAAATCTTACGCCAAGACACATTATTTTTCATTTGCTGCGTCTGTGGTGTTTGTAGATCAATGTGTTAATTTGCGCTGCTCTTGATAGGTTGTCCTGTTTACTAAATCTGGCTCTTTGTTTGTGATTTAATAACTTTTTCTGATCATCAGACTTCCAGACCAGTTGAGGGTTACATGGCCTGATGGAAACGCTTGGGCTGAGAAAGATGTTCGTCCAGCTGGGACACCCATGGGTAAACAAACTCACACACATGCAAACAATTTGCAGTGCTAAACTTGCATTATATACATTAGCCATATGTAATAACCTTTATTTCGTAACTCAAGTATAACTCAAAATATACTCTCACAAGCTCATGCCCTAATCTTTTACCAACAGCACTAAGTTTTTAGAATACATCTGTTCTTGTCCAGGTCCGATTAAAGTGGATATATTGAACAAAAATGGAGAATCGATGTCTCGACTGCCTGTGGGCGGCAATTCTAAGAAACTTGGACTGAAAGTTGAACTGAAAGTCATCTGGCACTGTGAGTCACATTTATTATTTTTTTATAATTGTTTGGAAACTGCAGAAAAAGTAATAGAGTTGCGATACGTGATCTCCATCCGCTGTTAGTCGGCTGAACAGCAGGTGAAGCAAGCGCATGTTGATGAAGACCAGAGCAACGGGTAGAGATTCATTCATTCATTCATTCATAAAAATCGATTTACAGAAATGGAGCAGGGTGGGCCAGTATGGAAAAGCTGATACACAAAAGCTGTGTTTACATTTAAGTCTTCACAGTTAGAAGCTTTCTCTACCGTGAACAAGATAATAATGTTGTCATCATTCAGTACTAGGGATGGGCAACGATTAATCGCGATTAATCGCATCCAAAATAAAAGTATGTGTTTACATAATATATGTATGTGTAGTGTGTATAATAAATTTTTAGATATAAATTCCCACACATGCATGTATATATTTAAGAAAAATGTGTTATTAATATATCAAATATTTATATATAATATTAATTATGTATAAATATATATGAAATCTATACATGCAAATATTTCTTAAATATATACATTCATGTGTGTGTATTTATATATACAAATTAATTATACACACTACACATACATATATTATGTAAACACAAACTTTTATTTTGGATGCGATTAATCGCGATTAATCTTTGCCCATCCCTATTCAGTACTCAATTGAAATCACCCCCTAAAAATCCCATATTCTTACAAAGTTGTTTAAACTTTAGGACCACATGTGACAAAATCAGGACAGTCTATATTTGGAGCAAATATACATAATGCTCCAAATACTTACTCCTCAATCCTCCATTCAACTTCTTCTAGGTGAGTTTCGGGGCCCATAATTTTCAGTGAGGGCAGTGAACAAATTCTGAAGACAAGATACCGAGTTAGCAATCCTATCTAGATGGATAGTGATACCATTGATGCACAATCCATTGAACTTAATTTCTGATAAAATCAGCGACATATCCGTGGGCGAATCGACTAAGTTAGCATTAGCCAATGGCGCACGATGAGTAGTCATCTTGTCCTTCTCTTCAGCCTTTTGCGAACGAGTCGAGCCAAAAATAGGAAAATCTTTGTCAGAAGGTGTATCTGACATAATTATATGTCTGTTCAACAGCACGAAGTGAGAATTCAGGGGGAAGAGAATGTAAATTATTGGAAGTTTGAGCAGAGAATTCAAGCAGTCATTTTTCTCTGGGTTACGTGATATCTTATAGTGACAGTAATTTCTTAATTTTTGTCACAAGTCAATGCATTTAAAGGGATACTCCACCGTTTTTTTTTTTTTTTTTTCATATTAAACTGTTATTCCCTTAACTAAGATGAATTGATACATACCTCTCGTCGAGACACTTTGTTAGCAATTAACTAGCCCAGTTTATTCAATAGGATCCAAGCAGAGAAGCAATCAAACACCTCCATGTTTTCCCTATTTATATACAGTTACACGAGTAGAGTAACTCGACCAAGAATGGTGACAAAATAAAATGTTGTGAAGTGGATAACTTTAATGTATGGCGGAATACCACAGCAAGTGCTTGGGAGCACTTTGTCTCGGCGCATATATTTCTATGGACTCGGCGCAGTAATAACATACATTATAGTTTAGTGCTGAGACGAGAGAAGTATATATCGACTCATCTTAGTTAAGGGAATAACAGTTTAATATGAAAAAACGGTGGAGTATCCCTTTAATAGTAAATATGAACCTCTTATGCATCCACCGAGAATAAAACTCTTGTATCATAGAAGTCATAATACTTGACATTCCAGGAAATCCCTTACAAATCCCTTCCAGCTTTCGCTGCTGCTGAATGAAAAACGCATAGAAACATTTGGAATGAATAAACATAAAGACAATACACATGATTGTGACAATATAAAGTTTTATATATTTATATATATGCACGACTGGTGTTATATAGTGAGTGGAACAAAAACATTATATTAATCTTATAAATTATGTCTTGACACTGTCCTGCAGAATCTCGGTCCAACTTGCCTCAACACACCTGCCTGGAAGTTTCTAAGTATGCCTAGCATCTTGATTTATTGGGTCAGGTGTGTTTATTTGGTGTTGGAGCTAAACTTTAGAGGACAGTGGCCCTCCAGGAACAGGATTGGACAGTCCTGTCATAGTCTCATAGCGCACTTGCAGAATGCCACTTAATTTATCACATAAAAGCACATCAATTATTACATTTTTTAACGACTGCATGATTCTATGTCTACGTAAACACATCATATCCACCTTATTATTTTTTATTAAATCATATATAAAAACAAAAAATGAACTTTTTACTTTTCTTCATAACTTCCAAAGGATAGCTGGTGCATGACTACACAATCTCCCTAATCCTGCAATACATGAACATCCGACAATTTCTATCACCCAAGCAATACGTTTAGGCTGGTTAGCCCTTTGACTCCTGAGTAGAGAACCGTTTAGTCAGTTGAACCCGCTAAGAATCATGGGAAATAGAACAGGTGCAGAATAAGGTCAATAACTATGTAAATGCAAATTTAATGTAAATTGGTGTTATTCTTTTTAAAGTTTATATAGAATATGCTACTGAAATAGTTTTATAATAGTTTTTAATGTGCATCCTTTTCTTCCTTCAGCTCCTAAAGGAGATGTCGAGACTAACACTTACACTGGAGTGCATTCACCCAAATGGGAATACTGGTTCAAGGCCATGGGTAAAAATCTATGAATCATTACATGTTCGGTCACGTGACTTTGCCCACCCCAATTTTATGACCATGTGCATGCTATTGTATTTTTACTAAGAAAGATTAATAAATGTATTCCTCATTGTCAGTTTATATTAGTAATGCATTACGGGAGTGTTTTCTCTTCCAGAGAATCTCAGTAAGCTTGGGATGTACACACTGCATCTGCAGACTATTCTTAATGACAACCAATCCGATGAATGGGCTGGAAAAAAACTACCCAATTACACCCTCAATTTCTCGATTAAAGGTAAAACACACATTGGCCTGGTTTACACTTGGTTTTAAGACCGGTTCTGGGTTATTAGAGGGATTGTTTTTAATTTTTATCATGATCATTATGAACTGTCGTTTTATGGAAAAATAGCTGTTCTAAAAATATTTAATGAAAACTAAAATTTGTTAATGATGTGATTTTAATGAATCTTATTAATCTTATTGATTTTAATGAATTTTCATTTTTTTTTATCATCATTTAAGTAGCTAAATTATAAAATATTCTGTTATACGAGTGAAGCGTGATTATTTTATTTCACTACAATGTAAAATCATAAAAAAATGTGTTTCTAGTAATAAAATAAACATGAACTGAAACAAATTATATTTAAAAAAAGACTTGAACTTATTTTTCCCCTAGTTAATTTTCATGGAAACATTTCTCATTTTCATTTGAAGTTAATATACTGAAATAAACTCGAACTGAAGGAATATTTTATAAAAACTACATAGTCATGTTTTTTATATTTTGAATGATAATTACATAATACATATTATAGGATCCAAATTATAATTACAATAACACAGGAATGAAGTAAAAATAATAATAATTCCTGTGAGATTCCATGTTAAATCTTTGTCTCTTGTCTCTGTGTTTCTTCAACAGAAGGTGAGGCAGTATATTTTAAGCTAGGCATGGTTTCTACTCCTGTCCATGTGGGAGTTCCCTTCAATATTCCTCTAGACTTTAAGGATGAGTTTGAATATCCCACTCAGCCACCCTGTAACATTGAACCTCAGCTGGAATGTGGGTAGGTCAAAATAGATGCACACATGCTAGAGTACATATTTTAGAAATGTCCTTGTAACAAAGTTCATAGTTCAGGGTAAGAGGAGATTGGATCAAATGATCAATGGAACTTTAATTCACAAGATAATAGGTGTGTAACGATGATGATGTTTGATGCTTGATGATAACCAGAACTAAAAGAAAAGAGCATATCACACCAGTTTTAAAATCTCTACACTGGTGATCTATAGAATTGATTTTTAAAAATCTTTTTTCTTGTTTTTAAATCACTGTTTGACTGCAGTATCTTATGCGCCTTATAATCCGGTGCGCCATATATATGAAAAATGTTCTAAAATAGGTCATCCATTGAAGGTGCGCCTTATAATCCGGTGCGCCTTCAAGTGCGGAAAACACGGTAAGTGTTAAAGAAACTCTTGAACTTAAATAAAATGTTACAAAAATGTGCGCAATGTAAAAGTTTAAACATAGAACAATCAAGGTAAACTTTGAGGTAGATCAACATCTGTAGTAAGTAGGGGTGTAACGGTTCACAATGTACGTTTTCCTACATCTTGAAAATTTTAGTTATAAACAAATAATTTTTTGGTCATCACATTAAAAATAACATTTAAATATGATAATATTTGTCAATATATTTAACATTTTACTATTCCTGCCAAACTTCCATGGTTACAGTTAGTGTTACTTCATTAAATCCATGGTGAATGTTGCTGATCTGTGGACTTAAAGCCGATAACTGGTTCATTCACGGCACAATGTTTCTCTATGTTTCCAAGTTAGCGCTATTTAATCCGTTAATAATGGAGAAATTTGAATGCTCCTCTCTAGATCTCACAGCGATGTTCAAATGCTTCCTTTACTGGATATCTTAGGGCTGTGTAGTAACAGTGTCGCTTGTTTAAGATCAGCTCACGCCGCATTGGTCCGAAGTGATAAACGGTCCGTGAAGCACAAAATAATGAGTAGGGCAGTTTTCGTTACACATTCATTACGTTTGCCGTTTGATGTACGGTAACGTTGTGGTGGTCGCTCCATCTTTAACTTTAACTTCGCAGTCCACTAATGAATGACAGTCGAATGGGACGCAACTTCAGTCAACACGATTTGGAGAAGACGTGATATGTGAACGGCCCCTAAGATCTACGGGCAATGCACGCACATTTTAATTAAAATATCGAACGCTATATTGAAGATTTTTTATATCGTTACCGACAATGGTGTACCATCGCCCAGCCCTATGTGAACATGTCAAATTAACGTTCAAAGACTTTAGATTTTACGATCAGAGAATTCTTTAAGAATTTGCTAAATTTGTCTCAGACAGGCATATTGTGGCCAAAATCGCTTAAATGTGTGTTTGTAGGTGGCTACAGACAATTTTCTATCTTGAATTTCTGTGTGTTTTTTTTTATGATGAAAAAATGTCTCTTTCTCTTTAGTTCACTAAAGTTGAGCTATGAAGGGATTGCATTCGGGACCACTTCTGTCATTAAAAATGTGAGGGTCATGGGAAAGATCAGCCGTCAAAGCAAGGTTAGTAGTGTTTTATATCATTTTATCATTCTGGGCAAAGTTTACTCTGTTCAAGATTCACGACCAATTCGGCACCGAAACATTGACTCAACCAATATTATCTTTTTGTATGAAATGTTTTAAGTGAGTTTGCTGATTTTCAGCCTGCATTGTATATTGGTTGTATATGTTGCAGTGTTGTAGAATTGCCTACTAAAAAGATACTAAAATACAATTTTCATTGACTAAAACTAGACTAAAATGTCATCGGTTTTCGTCGACTAAAACTAGACTAGACTAAAAAGAGTATGAACTTGACTAAAACTAATAAAAACTAAAATGTCAGCTTGACACAAAGACTAGACTAAAACTAAAATTAAAACAGGCCGCCAAAAACAACATTATTGACTGTGTATTTGAAGAGGCTTGTAAGAGAAAGGAATGTTTTCACACATGGCGACTTGCTAAAACGTATGCTAAGCTGAGGCTTTTATTGTTAATTGGGTTGGGGCCTAAACAGACTTGAGTCGCAGCAAAAAAAAAGGTAAAAAGTAGTGGGATGTATGAAATGTACTGATGCGCCTTGGAGGAGTGCTTATGGAAAACCATATAAAAGAGAAGACAGACTCTATAGTTGCTCTGCAGACTGGTCAAGAATGTTTTCATGTACATATATAATGAGCAGATTATTGCTAAACGGATGCATGAAGGGGGTTTGGAGAACACCGTTATGAAGAAATGTGCTTCTTTACAACGTGATATTGATATTTGTGTGTTTGTGTGTTGTTAACAGATGTACACAGTGAAGGTCCACATCCCAGGACTGAAGGAGAACAACCAGTCTCTTCAAATTCTTCTGCAACCCGGTATGACTGAAAAAAAAAAACCCCACAAAAGCAGCAAGAGAAAGAAGACCTGTAAATCAGAATGTAAAATCCAGGTGAAATTTATCTTTCAGGCCCGCCGCACACTCTGGTCGTGTTTCCGGAGGAAGGCATGCTCTCTGTCGAAAATAGGACTCCAGCGATCTTAAAAGTGGAAGTTCACGATGAGTACCGAAATATCACCACTCATCCTAAACTCGTGGTCCGCTGCCAGGTAGAACTCATGAACAAACATAAAATAAATTATACTATCAAATTAATACAGACTCATGCTAATTATAGCTAAAACAAAACTACCCCCCAACAAAATGTCATAATTAGAGTTCATTAAAACACTGAGGAAAACAAACAGGATGACTCTGCTGATCTGTTATTTGAGCTAAATGCATAATCACTTGGTGGAGTTAGGAAAGTGAAGTAGAAGAAGAGCGGTACTAGTGAGATCAGCGATTTCAGAGGGAGGGGATCTGATGACATCCCGAATGGCTGTTTCATTGTGGGGGTGTAATTAGTAGGGGCGTGGTTTGTAGTACTGTGGGATGCAGTCTGACACACTTGGAAAGTTCTGTGTCAGAAAGTTCTAAAGAACAATAAGATCTCATAAAAGTACTGTTTTTCTATCATATCTGAAATTTTTATGGGCATTTGCATTCATTTTGGTGACATTTTGACACAATTCCCTTTAATTTCTGACCATTTCAAACAAGATTGCATGAGTGTTTGAATTGAGATTGTGATCTTTTAACGATAAATCAAGAAGCTTTAATGACTGGTTAAATGAACTTTTCAAACAAAAAATTTATTGTATTGATTACATTACATTGAATCAGAGTTAATTTGGCACAGGATTAAAGTTCATCTTCTGATTGGTGCAATGTGTGTTTGTAGTTGCTGGGAGCCCCTGATCTGCCGACGGATGTGTTGGACTGCAGTAACACTGGCTCTGGACTCATGCTGACCAAACCACTAATGCTGAAGACCGTAAACACTGAAAAAATCCTTACTGCAAAGTTCAACATTCCTGTAAGTTGCTGTACTACTGATACAATATGTGACCCTGAACCACAAAACCAGTCATTTTGACATATCGCAACCGAACCTCAAAATTCACTTTGCTTATCCATGTTCCACTTGTCCTTGAGGAATAGCGCAAGTACTCTTATGCATTTAATAATAAGCATGTCCCATTTTATGAAACTCACCTTACATGATTTTACTGATTTGCACATTAAGTTTGGGCGTTTAAGGAGGAGCGGAACAGAGCACAATATTCGTTTTATCTCAACTCTCATATTTTTATTTGTTGGAAGCTAAAATTGAATTAATCACAGAGCTCTATTATAAACATCATGTTGCCCCTTTTTGTGTCAGTTGAAAAAGAATTTTACAATTCGGCAATGTAAAATTAATTATTTTGTTTATTTTTTTGGTGAATAGTGTATATTGTTCAAAATAAGTTTTCAATTAATTAGTTATTATAGCTTACACTAAATTACATTAACTGTTTAACCTGCTTAAACCGTTTCTCTTGATATCCACATCATTATATTTATGTGCACCTAGAACCATAAAACCGTGGCGTGTGTGGAACGTCAATTGCGCATCTTGCCCAGCACACAAATATCTCGTTTGGAGGTCTACAGACAGGAAGAGGGCTCTGATGATGTCATGGTGCTGCAAAATTTGGAACGAATTGATTGGACGGCAGGAGACACACTAGGAAACCTGCACTTCAGACTGTATGACGAGGGCAATAGACTGGTTCCTCTTCTGCCAAATATTACCAGCAAGATTAAGGTTTGAGTTTGATTATATATGTGATTTGTTTTTGTATTTTGTTTCCTTCAGACTGGAGACTTGATCTGTTTGCACTAACATACTATTGTACTCAGTAGTGTGTAGATGTTTGTGTCTTTGTGATGTCTTGCAGGTGAATTGGACCGCAAAGTTAAACGCAGAAGAACTTTCTCAAGGAAAACTGCCAGATTTGTGTGTTCCAACTCAAGCTCAGAAAGAGCATTACTGCGATGTGTCTTTCCACGACCAGCACTCGGTCAACATGTCTTTTTTAATTGTGTAAGCTTCACTCATGTGCTGTTTATGTCTGTTTTTCATTATATACCTAAATATTCTTGCAGAAGCATATCTCTATACTGTGTGTGTGTCTCTCCAAAGGCCTCGTCCAGATGAGCCTGAGCGTTTGCGGGTCAACCTCTTTGAGTCGTCTGTCAAAATGGGCGAAATTCTCTCAGGAAACATATGTAAGTACCATCTATAGATTTTGTCTTAATTAATAATAATAATAATAATAATTTGATCTGTATTGACCATCGCCTGGTAGAAACATGTAATATAAAAGACTACTTTCAAAAACATTAACAAATCTTACTGACCACAATTTTTTAAATGGTAGTGCAAGTTTGTCACACAAATCTATTGTATGACTTCAGGCAACTTGTGATATAGCACTCAAGTTTGTATATTACAAGCTTAAGTATATTCTTAATTATAAAACTATTAGTTTCAGTCCTTGATTCTGATTGGTAAATATGTCAAAAATGTTTTCAGACACTTGATTGCATGTTAATTGCACTTAAATGAAAATGTATTATAGTTTAAATTTATATTTAATACATTAAGTTGAACTTTAGAGTTCTTTTTGACCCACTTTATGTAATTTCATAATTCTGTTGTCTTGTTTACTGCCGAATGTACTGTATTTATGATAAAATAAAGTGTGTGTATGTGTTAATGTAATTTCTATTGAAACTAAATGTGTCGCTTAACAGACACTTCATGTGTAGATCACTCAGCAGTCATGTGATTGTTCAAGACGATTAAACTTATATTTCCCTCCCAGATGTAGAAGTGATTGATCAGTATGGGAATAAAACAGACTGTCTAAATGCTGAAAGTGTGAAGACTTTGAGTGTGTCTGCGGATAACTTGGATAAAGGAGCTCTGGTTGTAGAATGGCAGGTAAGCACAACCACAGGTGCAAACAAATGGACATTTTTACTACAAAAAAAAAATACATAAAAAAATAGTTCAGACTAGTTCAAATGTGAAATTATTGTTTGTATGAAATTAGCACCAACCAAATGCGGGTAAATTTTCTATTTGGCTAGTGAATTTCGCAGTGTCATAAGTCACTTTGCATGATGTTTGTTTTATTACATCTTGATTATTTTAATAATTATTATTTTTGAAATTGTAAAATTGTATTGATTATTTGTATTTGTATCCTGTGGCACAGAGCACCTCTGAGTTACGCCACATTCGGTAATGATACTGTAAACACTTTTTGGCAGAGGTCACCTATGCTTATAGTTTTAAAATGAATTATATATTTGACTTGTAGTTTAGTCATCGAAACTTCGATATGACATAAATTGTTATTGATTTGCATTCTGCCAGCCAATCACTTTGTGTACTACATGGCATGAGATTATATATTTTTAAAATTGTTTCATGCATTTATTTGATTGCCACCATTTGTGACAATAAATTTGAACTAGAAATGTAGAAAAAAAACGACAACAGAAGTTTTGAAAAAAAAAAAGAAATCACATGCATTATTGTAAAAAAAAAAAAAAAAAAAATTGTTAAAGGTGCTATATGTAGTTTTTAGTGGCCTCTAGCGGTGATGTTTCAGATTGCAACAAGAGCACTCTTGCTCGAACTCAAGAACGAGCACTCACTACCAGCCACACGGAGACTTTCAACACAATGGAGAAAGCATCACACCACATGCTGGAAACTCATGTAAACTCCCACTGCAACGTTACAATAATAGGCTACTTTTATCAGCTTGACGTTGAACTAATGATCCATGAACTAATGCATTTAGCATTAGTATAGTAATAATGCATTCGGCATGTGGTGTTAGCTCTGTCCCAAATGGCACACTCCGAGTTCGGACTTGTGGACTTCCTCAGAGTCCACACTTCGGTGACGTCATGTAGTGCAGACCTAAAGGGCCCTTAGCGCGAGGGCGTATTGAGAGGTATTTTTGGGACAGACTCGATCGTCACGCCGGAAACAGAAAGAAGGTCTGGTTGTTGTTGTTTTTACTTTTGTTTTTGCAAGATGTCTTTTCATGCGGAGAAATCATATTTTTGCGCTCAGACGCATTCCTCATGCCTGTGAAAGCCTTATCCCTCTCCATACGGAGCTGAATATGTATATGTATATGTATGTATAAACTGTAAGTAACAACTGGTAAAATGTACGCCTATGTCATAAGAGTGGTCATGCACGCCACATCCGATGGATTTCGCAGAAAGTCCGACCTGAAGACTTAACGTAATAGGAATACTGGCCTTCAGAGATAATAGCAAAACCCTACAAGTGGATCATTGTAATGTGTGATTACAACCCCTTCAAAAAAGGATTCATTTTAGAAGAAAAGTTACATATAGCACCTTTAAAGTTTTATGAACTCAATTGATTATACATTCTTTTTGATGATTAAAGTTGAGTTATATCATTAAAATGGAATGCATGGAAGTTTGGGGAAAAAATAAAACTCAATTTATGAAATGTAGTTTTTGTAACATTTTTAATACATTAATCCAGAATAAACAAAGTCTGGAGACCTTATTTGCAACTCTTCCAGGCAGCTGTTTCAGGCGTCCAAGAGCAAGTCCTCTGTTTAAATAGAGGAATCCTGAATTATATCCCTGAATTATATATTTTATAAATAAATGCCTTATTTAGGAGGCGAGATTTATTCCTCCATGTTGTCTGCTGGTCTTTTTCCTATTCATAAGTAATATGAGTGCACTGTCTTTTGAAGTCTTTAAAAATCAAAACAAACAGATTTTTCTTGCCAAAAAAATTTATGTCTTTATTTTTTTAGTTATTTTAGCATTTAGTGTTTTCATCTTATTTATTTGTATGCCTTTTTTCAGGCCAGTATTGGGAAATTATCGGTATGCGGTGTCCGGTTCATGACGGGATCTCTTGGCCCAAAAGAGTTGTGTTTTAAGTATATGGACATGATGGAATGTGCACGAATTGAAGTTACTGCGGGACATCCGGCTAAGATAATTCTACTGGAGAAGCCAGAGATTGTATGTCACACATTTGAAACGCAATAAAATAAAATCATGTATCATAATATTTATATAATATATAACTTCTCTTTAGCCTTTCCAGGTCATGAATGGCCATGGCTTGGACACACCACTGGTCATGCAGCTGTGTGATAAATGGGGAAATCCTTCTCCAGATCAGCGGATTGAGGTTGAGATGAACACTCTGTACTCAGAATTAAAGGTACAGTTGAGAGGAAGGGAGGCTGGTGGATTTGTATTGACAAACATTTTTTTTTAACTCTTCTTGGAAAGTTAATAATACTAAAGCAATATTCCTAAAATGCCACAAGATACAAAATTGTATCACCTCTCTAGACATCTAAAGTTTTTTTTTCTAATTAATAATCAAAAAACAAATGCTTTAGAAAGATTATGTTTATGTAGAGGGGTTGGACAAAAAAACTGAAACACCTGCTTTTACTACACAATAACTTGTTAGAATGGTGAGGGCCTCATTTTGCATCCAAATACAGCACCAATTGACAGATAGAAGTCCTTCACAGTGACCAGAGGGATTATGAGCCGTTCATCTTCCAGAACAGTGTCCAGGTCACTATATGATGCAGGTGGACTCGCTCCTCCAAAACACCTCAATAATATTCAGATCTGGTGACTGTCAGACCATGGGAGATGTTCAACGTCACTTTCATCTTCATCAAACCCTTCTGTCACAAGTCTTGCTGTGTTTGTTGGTGCATGATCATGCTGATACACGGTTTGAGCAGCAGGTGCTCATGATCCTCCAGAAGGGTTTGGTAGTCCTCGGCAGTGTCGTGTCCATCAAATACAATCAGGATTGTCATGATATTGGAGCTCAAACCATCACTGATCCACCCGTGCTTCGCTCTGAAGATTGGCCGCCAGGCATATAGATGTGAAACCTCCAACATTGGCCAGTGTTTCAGTTTTATTGTCCAACCCCTGTAGATTATGTAGGCCCAAAAATCTGTGTGATCTGTGATCACTGACATAAAATTCATAATGTCTGATCACTGAAACATGTGATTTCCTAGTTGCATGAATGTGAAACAATTGCATTGAAAATTTAAAACATGAATGTGAAAATTTCCATAACTTTATCATTTTTGGACCAATGGTCTGTCTATTTGCATTTGGAATCAAGCAAAAGTTCCTACAGAGTACAGGACCTGAAAATATAAACTGTTAGTTTGTATCGTAACATAAGAGCTCATTTCCTACTGATCAACTTGGATGTAATCCAATTACTGTATTAAGGTGATACAATTTTTGAATCATTTTTCTTTTTCTCTTTTAGATAAAGTCCTCAGTGACGTCTCAGCCTGTAGATTCCGAAGGAAAAGCTTGCTTCATATTAGAAAGTATAAGTGGTCCAAAGTAAGTACATATTTAGCTGTATGAATTCTACTTCACACATTTCTACAGCGTCTAACTGATCAACATGATGATAACCTGAAAAGCCAGTTCAACACATTTACCGAACACAAGCAACTTTTACTTTATTATTTACTTTTTTTTTTTTTTAAATCATGAGTATTAAATATACATCAGGCTTTTGAGGAACATTTGTTCATCTCTTAATCATTGTATTGCATTGGATTATACGTTTTAAATACAAAAGAGTTTTGATCGTAAAAGTAAGCGTTTGAATGTATTACTAAGGCATTATTGGGAATTATAGAGTGGAAACTAATATGTATGTGCAATTTATGGAAGTAGTCTGCTATACTAATCTCATGGCTATACTGATCTCACTGATTTTCATTACAAACTACAAGAATTTGGTCTTACTTTTTGGCCATATAAAGATCAGTATCTGCACCAAATTACATCAATTTGTTAAATTTGGGCCTCAGAATGAAATTTAAGTTTTTTTCCTATGAGTATGAGCTCCCTATTCACCTAGGGGTGTGCGATATGACGATTTTTAATCGTGGACGATTAAAATGTCTCCACGATCTGCTTTTGAAGAAATATCGTAGTATCGTGTTACAGTGCATTCTATCAGTTCAGTTCTGGCACCTCCGTCTCTCAACTGTACAACGCGACGTAGCACATATCACACGTTAAGGAATAGGTACGGGACACTGCAATTCACAAAAGTTCATTATTTGCATAAGCCTTGCCGGTTAAACATTTAATTCACGCGCTGATGCGCTGTTCTAACGTGCGCTTTCCTGACCGCATAACCCCCGACGCTCGCATGCACTAGAAGCCTGTCAAACAGCGCCTGAATACTGGACTAAGTTATCTCTCGAGTCTTATTAAGCTAATACTGTTAAATACACACAATGTTTACATAAACAGGCTATGTCTAAAGTGAAAGCAAACATTTGAGAGAATATCTGGTGTAATATGCGTCTATATTAAACGCGTCGCATGCTGGTCTAAAAGCAACAGGAATAAATAGTAGCCTACTGCCGCTTGTCCTTAAAGGGATAGTTCACAAAAAAAAAAAAAAAAAAATCCGTCATTATTTACTCACTCTAATGTTGTTCCAAACCTGTATTAATTTCTTTCTTGTGCTGAACACAAAAGACAATTTTTTTTTAATGTGGGTAACCAAACAGTTGCTGGTCCCCATTAACTTCCAGGAGAGAACCTATAATAAAAACTATAAGGAGACCAGCAACTGTTCGGTTATCCACATTATTCAAAATAACTTTTATTTTCAACAGAAGAAAAAAGAAACTTATTTGGGTTTAAAACATCTTGAGAGAGTAAATTAAGACAATTTTCATTTTTGAGGGAACTATCCCTTTAGTGTTAATAAAACAAAACAAAACAAAAAAACACAAGGAGAAAATCACTCACTGACTGAGAACTTTAATATATCTTTAATAAGAATCAATTTATTCAGTGAAGTCTATGTAGTGTTTTAATTTCATATTTGTTCATTTAATTACTTCAATGCTACTGCTAAATACACCTACTGCATCTGAAAAAAGTAAAGCACTATTTATTTAATATGAATATTAATTTGTGTAATGTTTATGTCTTATTTTTTTAATAACAAAGAAAATAATGACAAAGATTTTTATCTTCGCCACTGGCCTAAATGTGTGGCTTTCTTTTTTCTTTTGTTACCTAAGGCTTTGTTTTTAACATAGGGACATTAGTTTGGCTGTAATGAACAGCCACTTGCAAAATATTAAAACAAACTTGAAAAAGAATCGTGATAAAAAATCGTGATCGTGATTTTCCTAAAAAAATCGTGATATGATATTTTTTCCATATCGCCCACCCCTATATTCACCTATATTAATGGTTCGACTTTTGGGTTGCAACCCACCGATTGAGAAACATTACATTATCCTATATTGTATTCTATGAGCCATAAAAGCCTGATTTATCAAACTAAAAAAAAAAAAAAAATTTTTTTTTTTTTTTTTTTTTGTAGTTTGTCTAAAGGCTATATATATTATATATTTTTTACATGCTATTTTAAATACTGCAAATTCTAAAAAACAAACAAACATTGTTGTCCCTTTCTCCCTTTCACTGTCTGTTTCTCACTCTTTCTTTTATAGAGGGGAGCATCATTTGGAATTCAAGGGATGTTTTGGCAAGAAAGCCATTCCAGGGCCGGTAATTAGATTAAATCTGATTCCTGATCCCAACAAGCCTGATAAACTCTGCATTGAGTATGACAGCGCTGCCAAATTATGTGCTGGAGAGGTCTTTCCAGGTGTGTGTGGATGCACAGTAAAGCCTATATTGTAAAATTAGTAAAGAGCACTATGTGAATCACATTTTTCTACTGTCTACTAGAGTTTACAGTGTTTGTGATGGCTGAAGAGGGTGGGCCAGTAAAAAACATCTGCCCAGCAAGTCTTTCAATGCTGCTCTGGAAAGGCATAGCATCAGGGTCCAGACCACACCCTGCAGTGAGTCACTCTGTTTATCTTTATTTCGACACTTTACTAAACTACAACGGTGGATTTCAACAAAAAATATTATTCAATGACAATATATTTATTCATTAAAGGCACACTATGCAGGATTCCGTTTTCGTGAAACAGCGACCCCTAGAGTCGCTGCGGAGTACTTGTATTTAACATTAATGTCGTAAATGCCTCTCACGCAGAGCGTCTCTGCACTCACGGCCTGATACCCCTTCAAATCTGTTATATTAAGGTACAAATCTTGTATAGTGTGCTTGCTTAGATTTCTTGTAAATAAGAGATCTAGGGGGTGTTTAAGGGTGGGCCTACTAATGATATTAGACTGCATAGCCTATAATAAAAGTAGAGTTGTTTCGATCCGATACCAATAAAAATTCTGCCATCGGTATCGGCGAGTACTTCTACCCGCTCACCGATCCGATACCATTTTCTTAAACAATATTTAGTTATGCACACTTGCTTTGCTTAATGCTGCAAATTTTTGCACACCAAAAAATAATTCTATTAATTCATACAGTGCTAGTATGAATTGCAGCTGTATAGATACTGCACACACCCAGGTATCAGATCAGTACTCTGTATCGGCTGATACCCTGAGTCCAGGGTATTAATAGTTTTTATAAACCTGATATAATTAATAGTTTATATTAACCTGAACCTGTTCAATGAACGGAAAAAAAACCTGCAAACGAACGAAATTTTGACAGGAACGTAACCCGAAACGGAAACAAAATCAAATTTAATCATTCTGAACAGAAACGCTTATTTGAAATGGCCATCTTGATTTTAATCAATACTGATAAGGATTGTTAAATCTCAAGATCTATCTTTTAGTTAACGTTACTAAACATTGGTAGCCTGTCATCCAATAATCTCAATAAGCTTTGTTACTTTTAATCAACAAATTCAAACAGACTAAATTGTAATAGCATGCATGAGATAATAATAAATGTTTGAGTGTTTTATGTTTTAACTTAGGCCTCTGCTCTGAGGTGTAGTAAACGCAAGGACACCGAAAAGGATGAGTGTTTCTGCTTCAGGTAATTAAAAAAAGTATTGTATATAGAAAAGTATTGCATGTCTTTATTTCTTAAAAACATTGAAACAGGTTTGTTTTTTTTAATCATTAGTAATAATATTTGAAAAACCTTTAGATAGACAGATGTGATGGATGGATGGATGATTGGAGATAGATGATTGAAGATATATAGATGATTAAGTGATGGTGGAATAGATGGATGGATGGATGATTGGAGATATGAAGAGTTCAGATGCAAAAGCCTCTAAATGCCATTTGAAATTTTCTTCTAAAATGACCATTTTTATCAAGCTTGTATATTTAAGTTCAGTAATTTCACTTAAATGACAATTAATATGTAGTCTTCATTGCCATTTAAGTGAAATTACTGAACTTAAATATACAAGCTTGATAAAAATTATCATTCTAGAAGAAAGTTTCAAATGGCATTTAGAGGCTTTTGCATCTGAACTCTTCATATATAGATGATTGAATATATATATATATATATATATATAGATGATTAAGTGATGGTGGAATACATGGATGGATGGATGGATGGATGATTAGAGATATATAGATGATTGGAGATATATAGATGATTAAGTGATGGATGGATGGATGGATAATTGGAGATATATAGATGATTGAAGATATATAGATGATTAAGTGATGGTGGAATGGATGGATGGATGATTGGAGATATATAGATGATTAAGTGATGGTGGAATGGATGGATGATTGGAGATATATAGATGATTGAAGATATATAGATGATTAAGTGATGGATGGATGGATGGATGGATAATTGGAGATATATAGATGATTGAAGATATATAGATGATTAAGTGATGGTGGAATGGATGGATGGATGATTGGAGATATATAGATGATTAAGTGATGGTGGAATGGATGGATGATTGGAGATATATAGATGATTGAAGATATATAGATGATTAAGTGATGGTGGAATGGATGGATGGATGGATGGATGATTGGAGAGATATAGATGATTAAGTGATGGTGGAATGGATGGATGATTGGAGATATATAGATGATTGAAGATATATAGATGATTAAGTGATGGTGGAATGGATGGATGGATGATTGGAGATATATAGATGATTGAAGATGTATATTTAGATGATTAAGTGATGGTTGAATAGATGGATGGATGGATGGGTTGATGATAGATAGATGATGGATAGATGGATGGATGGATGGATGGATAGACGGATAGACGGATGGATAGATAGATGGATGGATAGATAGAAATTTATGCACTTTTAATGTCCATCTTTTTCAGGGATAAGCAGATTCCAGAACTTGCAGGAAAGTACGTTGTCCAATTTGTTTTGGCTTTGGACAAAACCAAACATCTGTGGAGCAAACAGGTGGGAACATACAATTTATTTCATCCAGTTTGTTGTAAACGCTACTTTACTGTTCATTGCTGTAGAATACTCATTTGTGTTTCTGTCTTAGATTGAACTAAACGTTGTTCCCAATAAAGCAATGAAATTAGCCCCTGAGACTCCACCTTCAACTCCTGTTGTCTCTAATAGTAACATTCGGGCCAATCGCACACTGGTGGACAGCTTGAATCTAAAGATCATGGTGAGTTTCTGTCTTTTCTAGAGCTAGTGTTTGTATGTTAACAGACGATGTTGAACTTCATGTGATGCCTAACAACACCTTTTCACCCTTGTTCCTTATTGCTTTCAAATCAAATGCAAATCTGAAAATAGTGACCTCTTAATGTGTTATGTTTTTTGTTTTTGTTATTTTTACTTTATTACTCATTTATTCTGAGCATTCATGCAATGCATCTCTGCAATGCATTTTTTCTGTATTCTCAAATAATAAAACATTTAACCAAATTAATTAGGGATGTCCCGAGCTGATCTCAAGGATCAATGTTTTAAACTTGCCACCAAGGTGGTTCCTCGAGAACTCCGTGTTCATTACTTTACGATCTGTCTAAAATGTTATTAGATAAAACTGTTATACATAAAAAGTAGATAGTATATGGAAAGTTATTAGTGTATGCTGTGTGGTTGATGTCCAGCATTGCTATCTGAGCAGAAATACATAATCATGTTTAGCTTGGTCCCTTCAAAGTTGCATTGGATTTTCTCGTCAGCATGAAGGCTAAAAGGCACATCTATCACTATTTTCCATGTTCGTAGTGTTAGTTTCTGCAGTAAATATATAGGCTATAATGGGTTTCAGCCAATCAGTGTACGCTTAATTGGTAGTTGTAGTTCCTATAGTGCTGGGTTAGACTCTACTCTGAAGTAGGAGCTAAATTAGTTCCTCCAAAAGGAATTCCTAGAGCTAAAATTGTTCCTAGTTCCTGCGGTGCGAACATGTCAAGTCGTGTGCGAAAGCCCCTATTTTCATATGACCACAATTTCATAAGATGATTTAAATAGCTCTGTTTGTAAAGAATTAATCATTTTGATGGTTGGGGTAATTTTGAGTGCATCTGTAAAGAAAATAATAAACAAATTACAAGCATAGATAATAATAATAATACACTGAGCAATCATCGGTGCTTGGGCCCTATTTAATACAATAGAACAAAATATACAAATGAAATATGCAGTGCTTTATATTTTTCAGGTAAATCTAACACTATTCGGGTACATAATTTTAATAAGACATGTAAAATAACATACCGGTAACATAGTCTTCACTGTATACTGTATTAATTAATACAATTTATCTTTGTTAACGCTACAAAAGTCATTTTCTCTTTTGTTTTGTGATTAACATTGGTGACTCAAACAGTTGCGGGTATATTAGGTTGCTGAATGCATGGATCCAATATAATCCGTCTTCTTTCTCATACTGTGTTTATGAGGACACAGACTGTGATTGAGGATTCTCGCCGAGATGGGACTTTTGATTTAATTTTGCATGCAAATGAAGAAAGTAATTCGGTGTTCATGTGCTGTGTGTGCGTACATAAAACATCTTGTGAGTTCTTGAGACTTAAAGCAGCACTATGCAGTTTTTTATTTTAACTGAATACTTTCGGAGTTATTGCAATGGTTATATGACTATTTTCGGGTTGAATGTTGGGCGTCTCGTACTAGTACTCCACAGCGACTCTAGGGGTCACAGTTTGACAAAAACGGAAATCCTGCATAGTGTGGTTTTAAAAACGCATGCAAATGATAAACTGTAGTGCTACGTTCACACCGGACGCGAATCGCGCGTCAAATTCGCGCCTGACGCGTCTAGTTTGACGCTTGACCACTAGTGTTAATTCGCGTGTCAAGAGCGAAACTGGCGCGCGTAAAGTTTGAAGCGAAATTTACGCGCGTGACGCGCGTCAGAATCAAAATCCGTTGGCGGTCATTGTTTTTATGTCGACCGAGCATTCATCAAGAGAGTTACCGCTCTGTATTTACTCTGGATAGCAGAACAGCGGCGTGGGGATCATCGTCGCCGTATATTTGTGTCCACCGGACCCTTCGGAGCCGAACCGTTTGGCGAGTTTCACCATTCGCTCGCTCCAGGAGCTGCGCTGGATGACGGCCGCTGTCAGCGGTACTTGCGCCTGTCACGCGCCCAGTTTGATGACCTGTTGTCCCGCATCTGAGCGAGGATCACCCTCGCCCGGCCCCTCATCCATCTAATCTAGCTGTCATTTATTTTTGTTTTGATAATAAATAGAGCCAGCCTTCAAAAGTTATTAACCTGTCCTGTGATTTTTTTTTTTCTCTCTCTCACGTCCAGACACGAATTTATGCACATATGTTGATTGTCTTTACAACATAATACTATTTCTAGATATGGAATGAATAACATTCAATACAAAATGAACATGTCTCCATATAGAAATAATGTTTTAAGTGATGAAACATTTGCTTTGTTGTGCATAATCCCACCATGCATTTAGTCATATTAACAAAATAATTTATTGAAGCATCCAGACACTTCACCACGTGAGCAAGCAGCTAGGCTCCTGATTGGTTAACGCGGCGCGAATTCACGCCAAAGTTCAGATTTTTCAACTCGGGCGGCAGACGCGAATTCGCGTCAAACGCGTGAATGCACAACGCTCAATTCGCGCCAACTTGACGCGCGAATGAGGCGTATTCGCGTCTTCCGCGCCGCGCTCCACGCCTCATTCGCGTCGCAGGAATTTTTCACGCGCGTAAAGCGTCTTTGCATTGACTTAACATTGAAATCATTCGCGCCTGACGCCCTATTCGCGTCCGGTGTGAACGTAGCATTACTCTATGATGATTACACTTTGCAATTAATCTGCAAATCACATGCCTTCTGGGGGGCTGCTGGCCCGTATGGATCAACTACGATCCCTATACTTGACATCTCACATCCTGCAATGTGATTATCGCGTACATCGCAATATTGATGCTAAAACTATATATCGTGCAGCCCTAATTTTATTTTCGCTTTACTTTTATACTCGACTAACTGGGAATTTTGACATCATTTTGTATGTTTTTGTTTTTGAAAACTCAATGTGGCGCTGCCGTGTTATCTGATGCATCTGATGCCTGTGCTTACTTTTCGGGTGTTTGTTCACAGAGAGACAGACAGTTTGTTTCACAGAGAGACAAGGGCACAAAAACCTTGATCGGGACATTCCTAAAATGTGCAACAGGCCTACAATTGTGTGTTTTCTTCTTACTTTGCAGGACCAATATGATAATGCTGCTGGTGAAGGTATAGATGGAAAAGTGGTGGTTGCAGTTAAAGGCACTGGAGACATGGTGGTTCCTTTGTTTGAGAATGGAGAAAATAGTTTGTCATACAGCCTTACTAATGGGGAGGCTCTCATTACTGTGAGTGTTTAATTTATATACTGTATTGAATTAGCTTTTTTATTTTATTTTTTACAGTTTTTGTTTTTTAGTTAATTTCCAGGGCAGGATTTCAAATCTTTGTTTCAATTTTTTTTATCCAAAATATATTATTTTTCATTTTATTTCAGCTTTATTTTAATTAACTAAAACATTTGAAGGTGTGTATATATATATATATATATATATATATATATACTAAAACACTTTCAAATGTTTTAGTTAATTAAAAAAAGTGTTTAATTAACTTAACTTAGTTAATTAGTGTTATATATATGGTTAAGTTTGGTTCAAAACATTTCTAAATACCGAATTTATTTTTGTGATTCTATTGTAACGTTTAATTTTGAAGTCCAGCAGGACAAATAAAGTCTTTTAATTTTATTTTGCATGTTATAGCTCACATCCTGTTCACTGGTCATTGTTGTTAAATGGGTGCTATTGTTTGTGTCCTGTAGGATTTGGTTCTTTTGGAGAACAGTCCTGGTAGTGATGGAGCTGAGTATATTCTCCAGTTCCATCCTGAGTTTCAGCTGACTAGTGTTACCATCACTCCATACAGCCTGCCTTTCAGATTCTGCAATGGTTAGTTAGCAGACAGAGAGCCCATTATTCGTACATCACTAATGAGTGTGACAGTTAATATAATTGTAATATTCCTGTGTATTATGAAAAGAGGTGTACAAATAAATTGGACTTGACTTGAATTTCATACCAATGAGATTTTCCTGTGTGTGGTGCTACCTATTATGATGTGAAGTCTTGTTGGAATTAGGAGTGATTGGATTTACGATTTGAACACCTATTAATGACACTTCAAAGTTATAATTTTGGGAAACTACAACTGTTAAATTCTTACTACAAAATATATTTTGATCTATTCCAGATTCAGAACATCAGGAAGTCATTTCAAATCTCAGTAAGAAGAAAGATCGTCTTTCCAAGACTGTTTTGATGTACCGGGAAATCTTTGAGACCAATGAACAACTGAAATCTGAACTTGAGTGTAGGCACTTCATTCATTCATTTATGCTTTTATTTGATTCATTTATTCATTTATGTTTATTAGGGGTGTAACGGTACACAAAAATCACGGTTCGGTACGTACCTCGGTTTTAACGTCACGGTTCGGTACGTTTTCGATACAGCAAAGAGAAAGAAATGCCACAGAAATGTCCTATTTGTTTAAAGAAAAATATTTTTAAATAAGTGTGAGTTTTCCTAGATCTTGAAACTTTCAGGTTTATAAATGGGAGTCATCTTTGAAGGATGAACAAATAATGTTTTGGTGTTCACATTAAAAATAACATTTAAAATATATATTCATTTATATAATACAGTATTTGAATTTTGAAGTGCTGGAAAAAGATGTGTGATGTACTTGAAAGCATTTCTCCATTCCAGCCAAACTGGTTCCAGTTAGTGTTACTATATTAAATCCATGGTGAATGTTGCAGGTCTGTGGACGAGAACTAGTATTACTAGTTCATTCACGGCACAATGTTTCTCCTGGTTTCCACGTCAGCGCTGTTTGATCTAATAGAGATCTACGGTTAATAACAGAGAAATGTGAATGCATCTCACTAGATCTCGCAGCGATGTTATTACCTCAGTGGCGAATTCAAATGTGTTCTTTACCGGATCTCTTAGCGCAATGTGGTAACAGTGTTGCTTGATCGAGATCGGCTCGCGCTGCACAGATGTTGCTGGTCCAAACTGATAAACGATCCGTGAAGCACATAACAAGTAGCACAGTTTCGTTCTGCTTTCATTACGCTTGCCATTTGATGTTGCGCAACGTTGTGTTGGCCGCGCCAGCACGAATTTTGCCGGCAGGAAAAATGGTCCAAGCAATCGTTCGGTTTGTATGCGTACCGAACCGGAAGCCTCGAACCGAAACGGTTCAATACGAATACATGTACCGTTACACCCCTAATGTTTATATGTTTTTATGTATTAATGCATTTGTTTATTCATTTATGCTTTACTTAATTTTATTCATCAAGATCATGTATGTATGACTATTATATATATATTGACTATATATATATTTACAGGTCTGGTGCGAGATGCATCCCACAAAATAAATGAGCTTAAACCAGAGCTCATGAACAGTGGCTTAGACATATCAAAACTAACCTCGGTGAGTCTGAACATGCACACACATGAACACTAACATAAACACTGTTTCATTGTTGTTTGGTCTGAGAAGCTTGCAATTTGTTCCAATCATCATAGATGCGTGTTTGTCTTTTTGTTTACGTATCTGTCTAGGTATCAGAAATAAAGGATTTAATAAATGCCAACAAAGCAATTTTGGTCAAGATGGAGAATCAACCTAGACGGAAATGTAGCATTCTTGACCCTTTCAAAGGCAGTCCGCACGTTCTGGGAAAGGTGTGTGTTTGATTATTGTATCATGTGATCACATCACAAGTGCAGATCTAAGAGTCAGCAGGATGAAATGAGTATTGGAAAAGTTTCATGCTTATTGAAACAGCAACACTGGCCTGTTAAAATATCTTATGCATAATTATAACAAAAAAAAATTAAATTATGACATACTAAATCGTCACTACATCACTGACATAAAAAGTTGAAATAAGATCTATTAAGTCATAATTATGACAAAACGTCAAACTATATGTGGTGGAGCTTCAAAACTTGTGTGTTTCAATTACACATTTTTCTCAAGCTCTTTATTCCGTTTTCCGTTCTCTTAGTTACTGGCAATTATTCACACAATTTATTTATGCAGTTCTCCCTGAAATGAGGGTTTTTATCTTATTTTCACCTTAAATAAAATGCTACCATTTCTTTTATTCATTTTTTTTTATATATAGTTTTACAGTATTAAAACCGTGGTACAGGTGCCTCATTTCGGCAAATACAATCATCCGTCAACTGGTTGTTCAAGGATCGAGTGTAGGGTAATAGCACAAAAAAAGAGTCTAGAAATAAGACATTTAACATACATTTTCAAGAAAATACGCTAGAAACCATTAGACCTCCTGCATAAGTTTGATTCAACCACATATTAACAGAAGGGACATGGGTCGTGGAACACAACAGAAGTATACATTTTCTCGCTAAGTAGGTCCTCTGAACGATCTTATGTATTTCTTTCCTGTACACCTTGATCATGTCACAGCTCCAGAACATATGCATCACAGTACCAATATTAGATTTACATTTATTAGAGAAACGTAGGTGGGAAAAAATCTTACGGAGACGAACCAGTGTTAAAGTCCTGTAACTCGACATTGAAATTGCTACCATTTCTAAGTATATATGAAGATACATATTCATGAAGATACATTAAACACCTTAATTTATACCTTGATAGCACGCAAATATTTCTGCCCATTTTTCTCTTATGATTGTCAGCCTCTGCTTTTCCACTGCAGAATGAAGCCGTTGTGAGTGTAAAACACGTTGAGACGTTACTTTTATCTAATGAAAGAAAAATACTTCAATTTTCTTATGTTAGTTTTTAGTGATGTTTTGACTCGTTGGTGCATTTTACCGCCCTTCATCAACACACAGCCCACCCCAGATTTTAAAAAAAATCACAAAATCACATGTGATGATGTCCATGTAATGGTTTGTAGGTAGGTCATCTGGCACAGGTTGAGGATGATGATGCAGCGAAGGTGATCTCTTGGCATATCCTTGGCGACATGGACTGTGTGGTTACTGAAACAACATCTGCTGCCAAGAAAATCTATGATGATACACAAGGACGACAACAAGTCTTACCCCTCGAGACCGTCTTCTGGAGACCAAATGACAGGTACACATGCATATTGCATACATTCTCAAAAATCCAAATATTTCCAGGTACTTAGTGTTTTTTTATTAGGGCTGAGAAGGAGTTTTAGTGCACAGACAAAAGTAATGATTATGAATGTGTTGGAAAGCGCTATGGAGCTGAAAAGAGTAGACTCCGCAAAATAACCAATTTTTTTTTTTTTTTCAGTTAATACTAGCTATTTTTTTTTTAGATAAAAATGAATGTGTTTTTCCAGGAGACTGAATGAATATCTTAACAATTTATTAATAAACTTGTGTTTTCTGAGTAAATGTCGACTGCAAAGATCGTTCGTCTCCACAGTATAGTGGAAGTGGCTTTACAAAGGAAGGCTCATTAAATTAGGAATTCAGTAAGAGCGTCTAGCTTCCACACTCCACTTGAACACTCGGATATGCCCCTAATAATAGCACACATTTATCTAGGTTAAAGTTAACGTTTAAGCGAACGGCCAAGTAGAGTGGATAATGTTAGGCTACTACTTGCATGCTTCAAATGATATGCCATATTTGAGGTTGACGAATAATAGGTGAACAGTTGGATTTCTGCCCGAGATAATTACCAAATGCTGATCTGAAATTTAAGCAACCAATGCTAGGTCTGGATTAACAATATCAATTTGCTTTGTTTATGCTTTTTTTTTTTTTTTTCATGTGTCTTAGGCCATTGCCTCACATCAGGAATGGCTCGTCTCTCTTCCGTCCACTTGGAAATCCTGTGTTTGTCAAAGATTTGCTCATTTATCCTGAGCATGTAGAAGGCTGCAATAAAGGCAAGTCATTCACACTCACTGACAGCATACAACACAATGGTAGATTTAGAGTCAAAAATGAACTTTCCGTTCCTGCCAGATTCAGACATAAAATGGCAGATTATATGCGGCTGTTGATATATGAATGAATAAAAAATAGTCAAGTACCTTGTGATCTTACAATGTAAAAAAAAAAAAACGAAAATTAATAAATACGCCAATAAAAACTGCAAAATGGCTATTTTTCACACTGAAAGCACTGAAAATCAACTGATTTTCTCAATCTCATGTTCTTCTTGTACAAAAATGCGCTGCTCATCCATTTAATGGCAGTGAATGGTGAAAAATAGAATGCCATAAAATAATGCCATGCAACTTATGCTGTATATAGCAGATGTTTTGATGCACACTATAGGGTTTGTTCAGAAACACACCGTAAAGGGTTATTTAGCAAAAATCTTGACCTTAGCCTCTACTCTCTTGTGTACATTCATGGAGAGTTCATGATTGCCGCAGTGTGCAGAAGAGAGCATTGAGAGAACAAAAGTGCACATGAAAAAATAAGATTAATAAACACACAACACGAGGCCTATAAGTTCTCTAGAAAGTATTTGTGTACTTATTATCTCTGTTGTTCCACGGTTGATAGTTGACAGCCAGAACTAGTTATTAAAGCAATAGTTCACTTTTAAAAAACCTTTTGCTGATAATTTACTCACCCCCATGTCATCCAAGATGTCCACGTCTTTCTTTCTTCAGTCGGAAAAAAATTAAGGTTTTTGATGAGATTTTCTCCGTATAATGGACTTCATTGGGAACCAAACGGTTCAAGGTCCAAATGAGAGTTTCAGTGCAGCTTCAAAGGGCTTTAAACGACACCAGACGATGAATAAGGGTCTTATCTAGGACCCTTCGAGTCGTGACTCGTTCATTTTGATGAACGAGTTCGAACAGGTGAGTCATGAACGCTCATCACAGAACAGAGCAAGGTGAGCATTTGTGTTTATAAAACTTAATCTTTTTTATTTTATTTTTGAAATGACCGATCGTTTCGCTAGATAAGACCCGTATTCATCGTCTGGTGTCGTTTAAAGCCCTTTGAAGCTGCACTGAAACTCTCATTTGGACCTTGAACCGTTTGGTTCCCATTGAAGTCCATTATATGGAGAAAATCCTGGAATGTTTTCTAGTTTCTTTTCGACTGGAGAAAGAAAGACATGGACATCTTGGATGACATGGGGGTGAGTAAATTATCAACAAAAGTTTTTTTTTTTTAAAGTGAACTACTCCTTTAATAGTTGTTGTAGGCTTTTGAACTCAATATATTGTTCTTGATTTACTTCAGTTAATAAGTAAAATGATTTAATTCACAACTAATGTAACCATTTAAAGTATGGCAACTGTCATACCCTGACACCCCTGCTGCACTTCCAAAACAAATCTGTTTCATTTACTAACCAAAGCCAATTTTCACAGTCATTTAGTTCTCACTGGGTATTAATCATGGATCCTGATGAAAAATAGCATGATGAATTCTCACTACAGGGATGGAAAACAGATTTTCCAGCAAATAACCCATGATTAACAAATTAATAGATTAATTCACATTTGAGGGAAAATAATCGGAGCATGAATGACCTGTTTGAATGGGTATTTGGAGTTTGAGAGCATGAATGGGTTTGAGTGTAAACATACTCAAAAACCTCCCTCTCTCCCAGCATGCATTCTATTTTGTGTCTTAACTTAGTTTGTATAGACCATTTCACAAGATGTAAACAACACTGGTCCAGAAACACTTCCTGTTTCAGTTTGTAACTGTTTTCTTTATTTCACATGTAAAGAAAACATCTTAAAGATGTTTGTTTAACTTTTTGATTCAGTTTTAAATGTTCTGTTGGTTGTATTTTATCCCAGCTTTTATGTAGTGTTAAAAACTGAAACAGGGAGTGCTTCTGGACCAGTGTTGTTTACATCTTGTGAAATGGTCTATAGTTTTGTATGCATGAACATTGCACTTTCAATTTTAAATCTTTCCAGAATACTGCCATATTAATGTGTCATGGAATGATGTAATGGAATTTTCTTATTTTCTTCACTGCTAAGTGTCTTGGCATAAAGGCTATATTGGCAGTATCAAATGATCTAATGGTGTGTGCATGTGTGTATTATGGATTAAACAATCATATTTGCCTAAAATATTTGGCAGCCTGTAGATGTTGGCATGTATTGTAAGCATGATCAGGGCAAACATAATCAAATAGTGAAGCTATTGATGTGTTCTGACTCTTTTCAGTTTTTGCAACCCTTCTTGGAGAAACCATATTAATTGATGATTTGGATTCTGCTAATCACTATCGTCGGGGGGTAAGACACTGAGTGAATGTGTTGGTGTTGAAGAATCTTCAAATATTTACCTCAGCGTGTATAAACGTGAATATTTGGTAGGTGGTTCAAAATAAGATGCAGTGCCCCACACTCCTAACGCGCCAAGGGGAGCGGATACGCAGCAACGGGAAGTTTGGTGGTTTGCAGAACAAGGCTCCACCCATCGAGAAACTTCGAGGGCAAGTCTTTGGGGCACCATTACCCAAAGAGTACAAACATACATGCCTTCAGATAGGTAACTAACATACTTTCTCTCTTGGTGCAGTGGAAGAAATTAGACAATTTTTTTACTGTACTTAGTGTTTCTCTCCCATATTAAACGCAACAGTTCACCAAAATAAAAGTTTTTTTATATAGCTTCAGTATAATTTTTGGAATGCATTTATGGTACTTAAGGCAAGACAAAACTGTTTTTTCATTAACTGGTCAGTATAGAGATGTGGGGCTATTTTGCTTTCATAATGCACCTTATTTCAGACTAGTGAAAAGAAACACTTCCAAAATGCCTATTTAAAGGAATAGTTCACTTAAAAGTTAAAATTCTGTCATCATTTACTCACCCTCAAGTTGTTTCAAACCTGTATGAGTTTCTTTCTTCTGCTGAACACAAAGGAAGATATTTTGAAGAATGTCTGTAATGTCTGTAGTGTTTCCTACTATGGAAGTCAATGGGGTACATCAACTTTCTGGTTACTGACGTTCTTCAAAATATCTTCCTTTGTGTTCAGCAGAAGAAAGAAACTCATACAGGTTTGAAACAACTTGAGGTTGAGTAAATTATGACATAATTTTAATTTATAAGTAAACTCTTCCTTTGTGTTTAATTTCTTACATTTTATTCTACAGTATTTCTGACTGATTTCAATTACAATACATATCTTTAAAGGCTTTTTTCCTCAATATTAGATTTTTTTTCTGCACTGAACCAGAAATCCACTTCAGTAGCACTTACATGCGCTAAAATTTCCATAATTGATAAAGTAAGAACATTTATCTCTGAAATATCAAGAAAATGAAAATAATAATTCAATGATCAGATTTCAGTTCTGATTATTTATATATATATATATATATAATTGGTTCATATTTAATTAGATAATGCATACTTTGCACATTTAATAACATTACATAACATTTCAGAAAATCATAATACCCTATTCACCTGAATTGTCTATGAAAAATGCTTATGTGATGAGTCAACTCATATAAATGGATGAAAACTGTATTTAATCTCTCTATTATATTTGAATGTTCACTTACAGAATTATTACAGCAGTACAGTGGTGCAATGCAGAAGGCCTCTGATGTCGAATTTGAATATAAAAATCATTTCCAGTACCTGCAGAGTCCTCAGATGAAACAGAAGCGACAAGAGCTCAAGCAGCAAGAGGAAGAGTTAAAAGAACTTGAGCAAACCCTTGGTATGTGTTTTTACCATTGTAGATTTGTATTTCATGCAATACTGTATAATTTCACCATTGACAGTTTACATGAAGAAACCACAGCCTTAGTATAACAGTCTATTATTATATGATATCACTTAATTCAGGTTTAAGTAGAAGTTTGACTCTGCTAACCTGGGGTTAGGTTCATCTTTAAAAAGATGTTGTTCACGTGTATTTTAGCATAAGGCTGCAACATATCAAAATGTGGACAAAATGAAGGGGTCTGAATACTTTCTGAAAGCAATGTATTTGCGAGTGTGTGAACTTTCAGCTTATTTTAATGCTTTTTGTGCTTTAGGAATAGCAATACAAATTCTTTAAAAATAGGAATGATTCCTTAACCCTTTATTTACTCTATAATTTCTATAATTGGTGAATTCTGACAAACGTTGACTGAAATGTGTGTTTGCAGCCAGAACTCCTGAAAAAAGAATGAAACGAAGCCTCGAGCCTGAAACTTCTGAGCCCTCAGTCCCTCCTAAACGGATCCGTCGCAAACCTTGCAAGCTGGGTAAATTAGTGGTCATCTGAAGTGTTTGCTCTATAACTCCTGTTTCACACATGATGTGTTTGCAGTACTATGTGGTGCAGAAGCTGCATGCTCATTGTGCTTTTACATAAGATGCGTTTGCAGTGTGCAGTTGATCCACGGCTTCTGTATGCTTTTTTCCTTGTGAAATACAATACACTATTTATTACCTAAGAAACAAGGCGACATGAATGACACTTAAGTCTGAATGTGGAAGTGAGGGGAAAAAAATCTTTATGACCTGCTGTATTTCTTTTACAAAATTTCCCAAGAAAAAAAGCATGGGAGGCAGTTTGCCTGGTTGGTAAGTTTTTATTTAAAAAAGTTCGTGATACTGCATTTTTACGTAAGAGAAGTACCATGTTTGAATGTTTTGCCACTTGCCACTTATAGGATTAGTTCACTTTTGAAAAAACTTTTGCTGATAATTTACTCACCCCCATGTCATCCAAGATGTCCATGTCTTTCTTTCCTCAGTCGAAAAGAAATTAAGGTTTTTGATGAAAACATTCTAGGATTTTTCTCCGTATAATGGACTTACATGGGAACGAGATGGTCCAAGGTCCAAAAGACAGTTAGTAACAGTTTCAGATGCAGCTTCAAATGTCTTTAAACAACACCAGACGATGAATAAGGGTCTTATCATGCGAAACTATCGGTTATTTCAAAACTTATTCCAAAAATGTAACTTTTCTAAGGACAAATGCTAGCCTTGCTCTATTCTGTGAGGCGCGTTTGTAATGTCACGTAATACGTAATTACGTTCAAAAGGTCACGGGCGACGTAGCCGGAAGTACCAAATGCCAAATATCTAAAAATCCTTCAAAGTCCTGATGTGAGAAAGCACGGATTGGCAGGTTAACAGGCTAGCAAGATATCAGCGTGTGTTGTGTTAGCGATAATGATTTAATTAAAAGCTATGTCAGATTAATGTGATGGGCAATAATAGACACTATTTAATAGATGTTGATGAGTAAGTTAAATTTAGCAAATAAAAACAACAAGGAATGATATTGAATAGAGATTACAGACATAAACCAGCAGCAAAGCAGACAAGAGCAATCAATCAAGGCAGATAGCAATAGGGGTAACGCTTCCTTTTACAGTACAGTACTTACAGTGTACTTACCTAGAAAGTACTGGCTAATACAGGGGTTGGACAATGAAACTGAAACACTGGCCAATGTTGGAGGTTTCACATCTATATGCCTGGCGGCCAATCTTCAGAGTGAAGCACGGGTGGATCAGTGATGGTTTGAGCTCCAATATCATGACAATCCTGATTGTATTTGATGGACACGACACTGCCGAGGACTACGAAACCCTTCTGGAGGATCTTGAGCACCTGATGCTCAAACCGTGTATCAGCATGATCATGCACCAACACACACAGCAAGACTTGTGACAGAAGGGTTTGATGAAGATGAAAGTGACGTTGAACATCTCCCATGGTCTGACAGTCACCAGATCTGAATATTATTGAGGTGTTTTGGAGGAGCGAGTCCACCTGCATCATATAGTGACCTGGACACTGTTCTGGAAGAGGAACGGCTCATAATCCCTCTGGTCACTGTGAAGGACTTCTATCTGTCAATTGGTGCTGTATTTGGATGCAAAATGAGGCCCTCACCATTCTAACAAATTATTGTGTAGTAAAACCAGGTGTTTCAGTTTTTTTGTCCAACCCCTGTATAAGGTAAGTACATGGAACAGGGGTAGGTTTAGGGGTAGGTTCAGGGTTAGAACTAGTTATTACCCAGTAATTGTGGTTACTAAAATAAGTACATACTGTAGTATTTACATGGTTAACTGGACTGTAAAAGAAAGCGTTACCGCAATAGGGACAGGTTTATGGGGTACCAATGGCGCTTATGCATGTCATTCCAGTCTCTATACAACCAGTGCAAGAGCTGTATCAGCATTCTTGGTAGAAAGTCTCAAAGAAGCTGAATGTAGGCTATACTGCAGTTGCATGACTTCACCACCATCACCACCACCATTAAAGTCCCTGTAAAGGCAATTCTACAAAAAAGTTCTAAACGCATTATAAATGTTACATATGTATTGCTAAAACATATTACAAAGACTGTGAACTGTGAAGTACTGAAATGTGGAGTTAGACCGTTCAACAGTTTTTCACCATTGCAATTTTACGGATTGTTTGGGCGGGGCTAAAACAGGGCTCAATGACGCACTGGAGCCCATGAGCTCCTGGACACACCCCTATTTGATGACGCATAGAGTCTGATTTCTCCCCTAACACACAATAACACTCCCCGAGCACATTCGCATTCACCGCTCAATCGCGAGTGACTGTCAGTACTATTAGTTACTACAGCTGAGCCTACAGTTTTCTAGCTAGCTATGCCTTCGACACGGACATGCATAGGCTACCTGGATGCGATCATGTACAAAACAGATCGGTATCTTCATTTAAATTCCCTAAAAACGATCACATCAAGAAGAGGTTTTTAGAGAGCAAACCTTGATGAAGAGCTGAGGATCACCGACAGCAACACCCGCCTCTGTAGTGATCATTTTACACTGGATCGTTTTATAAACTTTCCTCAGAGACAACTGGGATTCACTGATAATCCACTGTTACTGGTGAACGGGGCCGAAACAACTATCTCCCGCCTCGGCGTTCATCCTCCTGTCGCGAAAGCAGCGACAGCATTCCCGCTAGTGGGCGTGGTTTCAGCGCAGCCAGCGGACACGCCCCCAGCATTTGAGAACAGAGATAACTGCTCATTTTTTCAAGATTTTGATAGCTTATTTTATGTACTTGCTGGCATTTTTTTATCATTCAAATTTGGCTGGGTGGCTAATAACAAATTTTTCTGTGGTGTGACGAACTCAGAACACATACTTAATTTTGACTTTACAGGGACTTCTGACAACTCTCAGTATTTAAAAAAACATTTTCCCTGGAAGCATGAGTTAGAATTATATAAAGAGCTCCGCAATTTTCTCAAAAAAGCTAAGCTATTTACAATTTCCAAAAAGTCCTGTAGATTAAAGATTGTTTTATGGTAGTTGGTAGGAAGTAGTATAGTAGTTTGGTAGTTAGTCTTAGACCATGTGGTCTTGCCTGGACACAGGGGAGCTGAAAATGTGCAAAGTATCTTTCGCACATCATACAGTAGGCTTCTTTGCATCCCCTAAACTAAAATTTCTCACATGTGGTAGGACTCTTCCTCTTTCTTTCTTCTATCTCATCCAGCCACTTTTGGTTCTCATAAGGATTGAGGATGTAGTTGTGCTTATAGGATACAGTGACCACAGAGACAGCTTTCAGTGCTCAACAGCACTCTCAATCTGGATGGTTGAATACCAAAGGTCCACCAGATAACCAATCTTTGCCCAAGACGGTCTATGATCAAAAATGTAATAAACCAGTGGATATGAGAATGACTCAGGGGGATGTGGAACCAGAATTTTGCCATTTACGTTGACCATACAGTCCCCTTACTGTTGTACAGAAGCATGCAACACTAACACCAGAAGGTCAAATATTTTCTATGACCCACACCACCTCTGAGCACCTCCTTTCTTCCATTATCTGCTCGAATAGCAGATACCCCCATCAAACATCCCAGAGCACCAGCACTAATGTCTAAAGGTTGACAGAGACCGAAAAGGAGAAGAGTTATATCACCAAGTGCAGCAGACAAACCGCTATAACCCACGCCACAACCACATGTACCGTGACAGGACGATGGGATTTACTATTTTGCCCTCAGTTTAGTGCCTAAAGTTAACAGGCTTAGGAACCAGAACCGAGCACACATTTATATCTTCAGCTACCTTTCAGATCCGGAGGTAGCGGATGCAAATCAGCGACATCAAGACGCACGTTTACAGCCCCCATAAACAGCAGGATTTCTGGCATTCCACCCCATCTCCTCCTCCCATGTAGTCAAGAGCCATCGTCCTCCCCATCTAACACCTCTAACTACATCTTACCATCAGCATGGATCAGAACAGGATTCCTCTCCTGTGCACTGCTAATTACTATTGTTTTAACACTAAATTCTAATTATTTATTGTTAATTCATTTGATTTTTTTTTCTTTTGTTGAAAATAGGTTAGTAGTTTAAAGTTATTCTTTGGCTCTAAAGTTTTTCTTTTATCTTAATGTCACCTACATCTTCTATTTAGTCGCACTTTCTTTTTGTCTTTTAGGTATTTTTAAGTACTATTATGTCACTAAAAATGGGTTAAAAAACATTCACACTGCTGTATGTGCTCCATGCTTTCCTCTCAAAAAATAAAAAATAAAACGCCACAAAAATGTCAACGGTGAGAAAATGGCTGTTAAGAAAGCATCTGATCATAGTGATGTGGATAACAAGTCATGTCACATTTCTTTATATAGCACTTTAGACAGTGGATTGTTTAAAGCAAGCAGCTTTACAGTGTTAAACAGGAACATTATCACTTTCAATAAGAACTTCATTTTCTACAACGATCCAGCTCTCCAGTGTGTTCATGTTTTTACTTGTCCAAACTTGACCTTGACTGAACAGAAGATATAAACCAGAGATTTCCAAGTCAAAGAAGGCGGAGCTTCAGAGCCACACCTACCTATACGTTATCACCATTGACAAATTGTAGTTTGCTTTCCGCAAAGTTTGCTTTGTCAAGCTGTTTCTCACTCTATCCAAATTTAATTTTGTCCCAATAGAAATTGTCACAACAGTTCTTCGATTGTACTTGTAATTACGTTGGCATGTATTTGATTATAAGTATATATTGTTTACTTTTTTTGTGGCATAAAGCAATTTTTTTGTTGCAGTTCTTTTTATTGATTCAGAAGCCGCAGATTAGTGACCCACTGCAAACGCATCTTGTGTGAAAGCACAATGGCTGTTTCCGTAGGCATATGTACTGCAAACGAATTATGTGAAATGGGCGTAATAGTTGTTTCTGTCTTGTCTGTTGCTTTTTTACCGAAGTTAATCGCTTGTTGTTTTCGCCCCCAGCAGATTCATGATGCACCGAGCTGACAGTTGAAGCAATGCTGTAGTTTCTTCAGAGTATCAAAGATTGTTTTGTCTTTGTAAATCCTGCTCTTTTTTTTTACTTTAAACTCTTTACACGTTGTTTTAAATTCCAGGATTTAAGAAGAAAGCAAAAAAAGAAAAGTTAATATATTTTGTATCGTTCTTTGGGGAAAAAAAAAACAAGTTTTTTCAGTAACATCGGGTCCTGTCATCCTTTTTTTATTCAACAAACCTTCCAGCAATCACACTTTTACTAATGCCATCTTTTTCCTTTGACTTTAAAGCCCAATGTATAATTTGGTTTTTACACACACATGCATGAATACAGTGTACACTAGCATTTCAATGCATGTTCTGTTTAATGTCTACAGAGCGTTGCAGTGATGATAGTTTCTTATAGGCCAACCCGGAAGTTAGCATTATGGTGGTTCCCTTGATAAAAAAAAGCGCAATATAATTTTTTATTGGCTCATCAATAATCAACAAAAGTTTGATTCTCAAAAAAGCTAAATGTAGCCTAAACAGCTAACGACCCAGAACCAGATATGATGAATGAAGAGAAGATAAAAAGATTTACTTAAGATAGTTTCTACTTTCATCAGCAGAATTCAGGAATTTGTAGGCCGCCCTGCTTACAGTTAAAAAGATCACAGCAATTATACCCTTCACCCAGGTCTAAGCTACGGCTCAGGTATTGGCTCAGAACACATATACAGTAGGCTGAAGCATATCTCCATGGATTATGCAGCAGACTCTCAGACCCTAAAGTTAGGTTCAGTGAGTGGCTGAGCAACACTATCTCACGACCAATTCGTACGAATTCGACGCATGATTAAAAAGTGGCTAATTCGTACGACCTCACTCGTACTAATTCGTACGATTAGTCTAAAACCACGTGATGGTTAGGTTTAGGGGCGGGGTAAGGGGTAGGTCATTCGTACGAATTCATACAAATTGTCCAATTCGTAAAATATGTACGATTTAGCAAAATCGTATTAATTCGTACGAATGAGGTCGTATGAATTGTTACGAATTAGCCACTTTTTAATCATTCGTCGAATTCGTACGACTTGGTCGTGAGATCGGGTTGGGCTGAGAGGAGTTTCATGGACTTATCACTTATCTGCTTCTTTTTTGTTTTATATTTAAAGTTTGACTAATTTAGTTTGACCATTTCAATTTCCCTTTTTTTCTTGTGCTTATTACTTAGAGTTTTCATCCTGTTCCCGAACTCTCTCAGTCAATTCATATTTTTTTAACATACAAAATTGTGTCATTCACTATAGCCACTTGTTTTATTGTCTGAAAAAAATAATATATGACATGAAAACAGCTTTATTGGACATACTGTATATATTATTAGGCTATAATACATTATATTAAAAATACACTACGTGAGCATGAATTTAGAGAGAAAACACATTTTGTTAAAAACAAAAATGCCACTACATTCCACATCTGAACACCACCAAAGTCTTCAACCAGCAGAAATTTGGCAGACTTGGTAGAAAACTGTTGTTTTATGGAAGACTGGTATTTCATACAATGTATCAGTGCCATGACCAAACTTGCAAAAATCATGATCAACTAGAGCAGGGCTGTCCAAACTCGGTCATAGAGGGCCACTGTCCTGCAGAGTTTAGCTCCACCCAAATTAAACACACATCAAGGTCTTGATTAACTGAAGGTCATTAGACATGCTAAAAACTTAGAAGCAGGTTTAATGAGGCAGGTTGGAACTAAACTCTGCCGGACAGTGGCCCTTCAGGACCAAGTTTGGACAACCCTGAACTAGAGGGAACATAAACAGACATTGTTAACAGCACTATAACAGCTGTATCAGCAGCATTTTTAGTAAAACAAACAATAGAATGCATCTAGTGAAAGTATTTACATTTTACTAAGGATTAAGATTCAATTGACATGGATAGATTGTACGACATGGTTTTAACCAACATGCTATTTTTTTACGTTTGACAAAACTGCATTTAAAAAAAATAAAATAAATCACCTGGAGAGCATCCCCCTGGAGAGCATGTAGCCTATATAGCTACTACACAGAGTGTTAGTGATTACAGAGAAACCACCTTTAACCCTCAGGTGCTCTTTGTTTCAGAGTCACACTTGTTATCTTCCCGGTCAAAAGTGACCGGACACCTAAAAATTCAATTTACTCCATCCCAGTAAAACCAATGCAATTTAGTTTTGTTCTATAATATTTATTCATTGTAATTTAGTATTTTGAGACAATTTGATTGAATTTATTAATATTTATGCAATAATTAAGATCTTTTTTTGCCATGGAAAAAAATATATATATATATTTTTCTATATACAGTATATATTACTTTTTTCAAAAAATTATTAATGCAGTATTTAAGTTTAATATAGAGTCTAGGCCTTCAGAATTTTTTTTTAAATAATTAGCACCATCTGGTTGTTATTATATATATATATATATATATATATATATATATATATATATATATATATATATATATATATATATATATATATATATATATATATATATTGGGCGAACGGTAATGAAGTTGGGAACCTGATACCGCGCTTGCAGCATCCAGTAGAAAGCTGCGCGCGCTCTGCGGGGCGGGTGCTCGAGCGAACTCAACACTGTCACATTTCACTGCCATCCTGTCAAGAAACTTTAAAAACATTTTTGGTTGAGCTTATTTTAAATACTCGAATAAGGTGGATGCTGGCTCTGGTTGAGTGATTTGAAATGAAGTGCGTCCTTGGTTGTTACGTGGACTTCTGTGCAGGGGTTATTATTATTATTAGTCTTATCTTTCCTTTGGCTCACGGGACTCCGTCGAGATATAGTCTGTTCCAGGGCAGTGCTTATTCCAGCTCTGTTTCAAGACAACGAAACAAGTAAGTAAATGGCAGCATATTTGTGCAAACATATGTCATAATTTAAAAATGCAGGAACAAATGTGTACAGTAGGCTACCATTGTTTAACTAAGATTAACGAACTAGAAATAGCATCCCTTTGGAGAACTAGTTATAAACTTGATACAGTTTCGTAATTAATGTGAAACTAATGCAGGACAAATGACTAGCGCCAACATTAACATTTTAACCTGTTAACGAATAACTTATTCAAGATTGTTTGGTAACGCTTCCTTTCACAGTCCAGTTACAATACGATGTAGCCTACTTATTTTAGTAACTATTACTGGGTAATAACTAGTACTAACTCTGAACCTACCCCTGTTCTATGTACTTACCTTATATTAGCCAGTACTTTCTAGGTAAGTACACTATAAGTACGATTGTTTTTATGTCATCAACAGGTAATAGCAGGTATTTGATGTGGGTAAACTGGTAATAATTCGTTTATTTTCTCCTATAGAACTAGCTCTGGATAATTTCAAAATGAGTTGGGTTTCTCCCTTCTAAATTCATCCTTATTTGTTGGCCTATCAATTTCCCTCTCACACTATTATTATTATGCTATACAGGCCCCACTTAAAAGAAGACAGCTCCTTTTCTCACTGAATCCCTACTGCACTGTAACATTTCAAGTCACATAACCTTAAAATGGTAACCTATGCAGTGATATAGGCTATTGATTTAAGCCCAGAACTGGTATAGTTGTAACATACATAGGGAGAGTTTTAACACCACCAAATCAGGATTACTCACTTCCTTACAGATCCCAAATGCCATGCTATAAATTGGCACATTTGACCATTTTTTGACCAACACTATATTTTGTTGTTTACTTAAACCTTTGCAGATAAAATCGTTTATATTAGATTAAATTGTAGTTCATCAGGGCAAAATATGATGAATTTTAACTGCCAATTTCCACGCATCATGACAAGCTAAACACTGGCTGACAGAGGTGAGGTGTTACACATCTTTTAAAACAGTGTTTCAACAATCCCCTTATATATGTCTAAGAACAGTTTATTTTATAAATAATTTTACAGAATGCCAAGACAGTGGAAAAGAAAGATAGATCGAGGTGTGCCTGCCAGTGTCATTTAAAAAAAACAAAAAACTCATGAGGTTTCAAAGAAGTGCTGGTCAGTCAGATCAGTTGCAAAGACAAAGTTGAAAGCCAGTGGTGAGGATTCTGCCAAGGTGAGACCTTGGACCAGTAGGCAACTCAAAGCCAAAGGAAGTGTGGGTAAACGTCTCCACCAAGCCTACACTCAAGGGTTAACAACAACATTCATTTTTCACCACTGATTGAGAATATTCACACAAACTCACACACATATTGACAGTTTTTTTAGTCAGCCGAGTGTTCATTAAGCATAAAGTAAATACTGTACTTTATTCTAAGTTTGTTCTACACTGTAAAAAATATTGTTGGTTTAACTTGGTTGCCTTAAAACTTTAAGTTCATTGAAATTGAAAAATTGAGTTAATACAATGAAGGAGATTGATTTAATAATAAGAAACTCAAAATATTATGTTATCTGATCCTAAACCACATAAATTATCTAAGTTGATTTGACAGAAGAAAAAAGTTCTAACAAATCATGATTTTTTTTTTTACAGTGTACACTGCTTTATCTAATCAAAAAAAATTGAGGCAACAGATTACAAGCAATATTAATAATTAAATTTACAATAATACAAATTAGAATTGAGTTATCATTAATCATTGAGTTATCAAAATAAAGAGTTCTTAATTAATCTTTGACGTCTATTTGTTAGTGAGATATTTTGTTAATTTTTTTTGGTGTAAACTTTACTCATTTTAAATGGTTAACTTTTAAGGAATAATTTAATTAATTATTACTCAATTCTTTTTTGTTAAATTTAACTAATAATATTGCTTGTAATCTGTTGCCACAATTCTATTGATTAGATAAAGCATATTCATTTTTACAGTGTAGTAGACTACATGTCTACTGTTTTTACAAACCTGTTTTTGAAGGGTGTTGTATGGTGTGGCCACTGCTTTTTCTTAATTTTTACTACTTACCCCGATCGTGGGGTGGATTGTAACAAAGTCGCACCATAAATGTGATATTCTTGCAGAGGTTTAAATTGGGGATTTGTGGGTATTTTGTATAAAAGTTTGAGTTGCAGATCCTGAAGCAAAAAGTGTTACAACATACCCGCTTCCCCCTATTCCTCACAGACATTTGGTTTCTCCTGTCTTGCTTCAATTATGCTTTTTTTTTACTTTACTTATGTTCCAAATAATTAGTAATTTCTTCTAGAGGATTTGGTAATGGGTGCTACCCAGCTAATAAAATATGGTCTAAGAACATTCTGTTAACATTCCCATTAAGCTATGAAGTTTTTTTCTGAATGCTATCTGAATGTGCAAAACGTCCAGTTTTTAAAAGGTTATAAAAGCTTTTTTTCTTGGTTCTACAAACATTAAATGAGCAACATCTGTGCGAACATTATGGGTATGTTACTTTTGAATGTTCTCTGAATGTTCTGCAGCATTTTTAAAAAGTTAGATGAATATCCAACTATAAAGAAAAAAGTGGAACAATGTCATTTTTTTGCCTTTTTTAACTTTAAGTGAAACATTTGCCAGAAGTGTCTGAGAATGTTCCCGGTTAGCTGGGTATTTTCTTGGGTGTACAGTGTTTGTTTTGATTGTTCTTTACTCTTTTGCAGAAACTGGTGTGCATTTGTAGTGCATAAAAACGTGACATGCACTGTGCTGGCGGCGAACGAAAACCTCATGGAGCCGCAGCTCCTGCCCTGTCCGCCGCATCATCCTGACTGCACGCAAGGGCTGATGTAAGTGTCTCTGGAGAGCGTGCAGTAGGCCGGGGGGGTTGCATAGACACTTTTATTGCTGGAAGTGACCAGAGATCAGATTAGATGAGATCAGAATAGATTGAAGTGGAATTACTCCTAGAACAAGCAATGCGGTTAAGTTAGACCCATCGACTGGCAGGTCATTACTGTTTTATCAGTATCCGAATTATTTATGACCGCTGAAGTGCTGGGGGCCGCACTAAACGGTTTTAGCTTGTGTACATTTTCCAGAGAAGCTTTAAGAAATGTTGCAATTAGAATGTCCCGCATGTCCATGCACATCTTGCCTTTAAAGCTGCACTCCAGATGTGTGTCACTGTTTGAGTAAATCATAATAAATGATGTACGTAATTCTGCACTTTGTTTATGTTTGCATGGCTCATGAAAAAAAGGAATGCCTCCATTTGCGGACAGAGTGGTTAGATGACGAATTACACGATTTTTTTCAAATCTCACCGGACTAATATTGTCACTTTGCTCTCTCTGAAACATGCTGCACACATTCAGGACGTGTTGCTTAGTAGTCATGCGTAGTATATTAGTATAACTTGTGGTAGACTAATGTCAAGTGTGAATCTTTTGTTTTTGTTTGTTTAAATACTTTCTCCATCCCCAGTTTAATAAGCCGGGACAACTATAACGAGTAAAGACATTTGGTTCTGCTGATAATTATACATTTTTATAAACGAAGTTAGTTCAGGTTAAATGTCATTTTTAGAGCCCGACCGATAAAGGATTTTGAAGACCGATCCCGATACAAATATTTTTGGGTTTTAAAATCCGATATTCCGATATATCGACCGATATTTTTTATTATATTTTGTGGTTTGTTTTGTAATTTTATTATAAATATTGTTGGATTTCACACACGTGTAAAAGAAAAGCTAACTTTTCTGCACAAGATACAATTGATACTTTTTCTCTCTGTCTAAATGTTCACTCCTCGCAAGTATAACTTAATTTTACAATGCAGGGACTGTAACTAGAGATATGCTAGTTATAAATACAGTAATCATTACTTTATTTAGGCAGAAAAAGTTCACTCTGGTTTCCAAGCTCATTAATGTTAACGTTAGCGGTCTTCCACTGATGATAGTGGCATTAGCTAGCTTTGTGGTTAGCTAGTCTATGATGAGCCATAATTTAGCAATAGATAACGTCATACTGCAAATTGTAAAACATACATTTTCAATATAACAGGCCAAGGAGAGATGATTAAAGTGTGTTTCGTCCATTTTTATTTTATTTTTTAAAAATTCATTTATCGGCCATTATAACTGCCGATACCGATATTTTGGAAAATGCCTAATATCGGCCGATATATCGGTCTGGCTCTAGTCATTTTGTGGAAAAATCTATATAAAAACGCTGGTAACACTTTACAATAAGGTTACTTTGTTAACTACATTAGTTAACATGAACTAATAATGAACTGCACTTCTACAGCATTAGTTAATCTTTGTTAATGTTAATTTCAGCATTTACTGATACACGAACAAACAATGAACAGCTGTATTTGTATTAACTAACGTTAACAAAGATGAACAAATACATTAAAAAATGTGTTTCTCATGGTTAGGTTATGTTAGTTAATACATTAATGTTAACGAATGAAACTTTATTGTAAAGTCTTACCAAAACATTTCATTGTAGCTGAATAACACAATGCTGGCTAAACAACAATTCTTTTCTCAACCTGGACACTTATATGTCAACCCTTGTGCAGTGGGAGAAATTTTTTTGATGTTAGTTACAGATAAGTGTCTAGGAATCTGAGGCCAAAACATTGTATTGTATTACAGACATCTGTGAAGTGCATACTTTTAGTTTCTTAGTTTAAATTGAATCGTATATTTGCTTTTACCATCACAATTTATAACTGTCTTTCTAGGTATCATACTCCCCTGAGACCCATGTACAAAATAGGCTACAAACAAGTGACTGAACTGGAATGGAGGTGTTGCCCAGCATATCAAGGTCATGACTGTACAGAGCTGAAAGTTACCCCAGAAAAAAACAAAGTTGTTGAGGAACCAAGTCCAGATGCCCCTTCTGCCAACAGTCAACAACAAAGTATACTGGGTGCGTATTTTTAATTACTTTGGATTTGGAAAAAATTAAATGAGCAGTATCTAAAGCTGCAGTCCATTACTTTTGGTGCTGTTGCGGTTAATAAACAGAACTGCATGTGTCTTGCGGACGAACATTGTAGCCCAAGTACAGTAACTTCTCTCTGTTTATGTCTTTAATGAGTCACACAGGTACTGGGCTATTCCACTGTGGGACGACCCATCCCAGTCTAAAATAGTCCCAATATTTATATTATGTTCTGTTTATTAACCGCATAAGACACATAGATTAAAGCTCCCATCAGTTTATAAACACTTTTTATAGGTGTACCATTGTGATTGAGCATAAGACAAAAATGTTTGGAATATGGATTCATAATGTACACGCTTATATATTTACTAAATTTTGAATACAAAAAAGTTATGGACTGCAGTTTTAATCTATATTAGTACACTCATAAAAAGTAATTCAGGTGAACAATTACCACAATTTCAATTAATCCATGGTTGCAAACAATTAAATTAGGCCTCTTTAGTTTTTTGAAACTATGTTGACATAATAATGTTAATATATTACGTAGGGTTGAGTATCATTTGAATAATAATGATTTCGATTCTGCTTATCGATTCCTATTCTTATTGATTCATAATTTCAATTCCATTAAGGTAAAAAATAACTTGGATATCATTCACATTTATTCTAAGTATTACTGAAAAACATTTCATTGTAGCTGAAGACCATGAATAAAAATCAACAGGCTAAACAACACTTACATAAGGAACTTTTGCCTGATTTAAAAATACAATAGTAAAAACAACTAGCCTAACTAATATGATTTTATAAGCATTAAAAAAGACAAGTAAACACTCAGTTATTAGAAAATAAACATCATCAAGTGTTATAAAAATTGTAATAAAAAAATAAATAAATTAGCAATCGTACAAATAAATACAACTAAACAAAGATATGATTGAAATAAACAGTGTTTTTAAGATTTTCAGGTATTCAGATATATAAAATGTAAAATTACACTGCACTTCGTAAATAAAATATACATTACAAGTATAGTTACAAAAGTTTTTTAGTAAAGAACAGCGAATTAATATTATCTGTCTTTTGTTGTTTGTTTAACGTTATTAAAGAGACGGCAGGAGGAATATTAGGCTACTGTCACTTTAAGAGCTGCACTGATCCAATATACTATTATGCGTTTTCTTTGTCAACTGTTTAGGTACATTTAAGACATAATGACTGTGTTTGCGAGAATATTTGACATACTTTTGTATGTATTTGTCTGTTTGAGTGCAAAAAGACAAGTGTAAAAAAGAACTCAGTTCCTTATTGCGCACTATTCATTGTGAGAGGCGGACTTCCGTGCAGCAAAGAAAACAACGCACAAGTCTTCTTGTGCTAGAATGGTTTAAAATCATTGGTTTAAAATGTCCATGCTTGGATGCAACTAAACTTGAATGCAACTAAACTTTTGCTTGTGATTAGAAAAAAAAAAATTGTCTATAAAATGCCATAATGCAACTGCCAGCGTACTTGTTCATAATACAACATGACTGATTAAAAAAGACAGCGAGATATATATAACTGCAGAACCACAGAACAATACGTCACAGGAGTCTGAGGACAGTAGTGCCAGGGCAGCAGCATTAGACCCGAAGTAAGGGTAGCGCGGATGATCGCTTATACCGCCCCAACCACTAACCCTACCCTTCACTATAGCAATAAGCTCTACCTTAACGAATGCCCAAATCTCGTGGCTTTGCTCAAGTATCGTGATAATATTGTATCATGGGTCCGCGGGTAATTTCCACCCCTAATAAGTGTATGTAATTTTGGTTTGTTCTAGGACCAGAAGTGTTCTCTGAGACACATCCATGGTCTCAACCTTCTCAGAAAGAGCATCACAACGCTCAACTGGGAGGTTATGGAGATCGCCAACACGAGAGTCGCAGAGTTCAGGTATTAGAAGAAGAGGTGGAGCGTCTTTCTCAGACAGTACTAGAGCTACAAGCTATGACGTCAGCCAATGCAAACTTACGGTTAGATTTACAGGAAGATGTTACCAAATTCATTCTGAACACGTTGGGGAATTTGCAACAGCCACAGGATGTCAAGGCGGGTGAAATTGAGACAATTGTGTTGCCGTCAGACCTCCGTTTATCATCAGATACTGATGAACTGCAAAACCACATTACCCAGCTCTCCAACACTGTCAGTTCCAATACTGATAGTATCCAAGATCTGCAGATTAGGATCCAGAACATTGATGGACAGATGCACAGACTAACAGAATCAGCCAGTACTGGACCACTTCAACCCTCCTCAACTGCTGCAACCAATGAGTGTCCATGTCAGGCATACATCAATGAGAAGCTTTCTGCCCTTCGTGAGGAGCTTCTTCAAGGAATGGACATCAAAATAGCAGACATGAAGAATGCATGTGACTACAAAGTGCGGTCTGTTCAGGAGCAGTGTGAGGAACAAGAAACCTCTTACTTAAGCTTGGCCGAGCTCCTTGATTCTAAAGAGACTGAACTCCGCAAAGAGATCCAAGACTTGCGTCTCCAAATTCCCATTGGAAAAGACCCAGGCATGGACAGTCGTGAGGTCCAGAATCTCAAGGACACCCAGCAGATATTGAAAGATGCCATTAGGCAGCAGAATGCCACCCTTGCACAGATTGATGCAAAAGGGCATATTCTGGAGGCAAGGGTTAGTCTTGCGGAAAAGAGTACAGAGGTACATTGCCTCTATCTTGAGGAGAAACTAAGAAGGGAAAGACTTAAGGAAATGGAAGATCAAAGCATAGCCTTGGAAGAGAAAATAAATGCTGTTCAACATGAAAACAGCACTTCACAGCTACTAAGCACAGTTTTAGGTCATGACCAACGCCTAGATGTCTTAGAAAAGCACACACAGCAACTGCAGGACAAGGTTAGCTCTCTTGCACAGCAGATTAAGAGCGAGATCTCTGTACCAGACCTCAATCAATCCAGAACTTTTGAAATTCTACTGCAACGGGTGGAAAATCTAGACGTGGATTTTGGGAAAAGCCAAGCACAAGTGAGGACAATGAATGGCTTGCTTAATGGTCTTGATGGACGGGTGGCTGGCATTGAAGGCATTTGCGAACGGTTTGAGCCAATATCTGATAGTCTCAAACGAATTAAAGATGGACTGAATAAACACGTTACCGGCTTGTGGACTTGCGTCCGTCAACTGAACAATACAGTTCTAACACATACAAGAGACATCAACGTGTTTAAAGCAAATTCATACCTTTTACAAGACGGACAGGATGGGATCCCTAATGCACCTACAGGTAAGCAATGCTCCTCTGGGGACAACATTTATATTTCAAAGCAGCTCTATGCAGTTTTTTTTTTACCTTAACTAAATAGCTCCAGAGTTATTGAAATGGTTATATGTCTATTTTCGGGTTGAATGTTGTCAACTTTGGGTCAACTTTGTAATTGTAATTTTGCAGACTAGTTTTTCCAAAGAAGCAGTGCAGTATTTGCATGGGCAATCGTACTTGAAGGACTTGGAGTTTCAGGAGCCTATTTCTATTGGAAAATTGATGGAGGGTGTTTATTTAAAATGAGACAAAGACATCAGTTTGGACTTGAGATTTTCTCCACCATAATATGCAAGAACGAAGGGCTGAACAACTAGTTTACATGATCAATTTAGATGCAGCAGTACACAAGACAAGTTATGTACACTCACCGGCCACTTTATTAGGTACACCTGTCCAACTGCTCGTTAACACTTAATTTCTAAGCAGCCAATCACATGGCGGCAACTCAGTGCATTTAGGCATGTAGACATGGTCAAGACAATCTCCTGCAGTTCAAACCGAGCATCAGTATGGGGAAGAAAGGTGATTTGAGTGACTTTGAACGTGGCATGATTGTTGGTGCCAGAAGGGCTGGTCTGAGTATTTCAGAAACTGCTAATCTACTGAGATTTTCACGCACAACCATCTCTAGGGTTTACAGAGAATGGTCCGAAAAAGAAAAAACATCCAGTGAGCGGCAGTTCTGTGGGCGGAAATGCCTTGTTGATGCCAGAGGTCAGAGGAGAATGGCCAGACTGGTTCGAGCTGATAGAAGGGCAACAGTGACTCAAATAACCACCCGTTACAACCAAGGTGGGCAGAAGAGCATCTCTGAACGCACAGTACGTCGAACTTTGAGGCAGATGGGCTACAGCAGCAGAAGACCACACCGGGTGCCACTCCTTTCAGCTAAGAACAGGAAACTGAGGCTACAATTTGCACAAGCTCATCGAAATTGGACAATAGAAGATTGGAAAAACGTTGCCTGGTCTGATGAGTCTCGATTTCTGCTGCGACATTCGGATGGTAGGGTCAGAATTTGGCGTCTACAACATGAAAGCATGGATCCATCCTGCCTTGTATCAACGGTTCAGGCTGGTGGTGTCATGGTGTGGGGAATATTTTCTTGGCACTCTTTGGGCCCCTTGGTACCAATTGAGCATCGTTGCAACGCCACAGCCTACCTGAGTATTGTTGCTGACCATGTCCATCCCTTTATGACCACAATGTACCCAACTTCTGATGGCTACTTTCAGCAGGATAATGCGCCATGTCATAAAGCTGGAATCATCTCAGACTGGTTTCTTGAACATGACAATGAGTTCACTGTACTCAAATGGCCTCCACAGTCACCAGATCTCAATCCAATAGAGCATCTTTGGGATGTGGTGGAACGGGAGATTCGCATCATGGATGTGCAGCCGACAAATCTGCGGCAACTGTGTGATGCCATCATGTCAATATGGACCAAACTCCCTGAGGAATGCTTCCAGCACCTTGTTGAATCTATGCCACGAAGAATTGAGGCAGTTCTGAAGGCAAAAGGGGGTCCAACCCGTTACTAGCATGGGGTACCTAATAAATTGGCCGGTGTAGATGTTAATGTTAATGTAGAAAATTATTGAAAAAGTTTGCAGGTGAAAAAAAAAGTTCTTAATGAAATGGACAGTAAAAAAACACACACAAAGCACATTTTTGGAACCACAACTAACAAAAGATGGAAATCCTAAAACTGCAAGACAGTAATGAGTTAAGTCGGAAGTCGTGCTTCTACGTGTGATCAAGTCAAAGGTTAAGGAAGTATTAGAAAATGATTTGAATTTTTGTAATCATTAAAAATTGAACCAACCTTTTTTTTTTTAAATGAAGATAGGACTGTTTTTGCTTTTATGTACCATTTTCCATAATCTATTCTACACCATATTCCCATTTCTTAATGTTAGTACTCACTTTTTCAGGTAAATATTTCTGACATTTTTCAAGAAAATCTGTGATCTGATTTTCTTGCATTAGACTAGCTTGTTGATGCATTGGCAATGGTTAGCAACAAATGATAACTTTTTCAAAAAGCATTTTTTATAGCGTTTTAACGGTCCCTTGATTATAAATATTCATTTGGTCTTTCAGATCTGTGGTGCAGTGCAATGTATATTTGCTATTGATATGCCAACAACCCAATTTGACTCAATAAATCGTAGTAAATTAGAGTACAATTTTCAGATTGACTTTTTCAGTAACTACACCACATCTATTGTTCATGCAAGCAACAGCATTCAATCTTTTTGCTGTTAAAGTTAGCATGAAATCAAATTTGACAAATCTTCTTTTTATACGTGATATTGTAGTGTTTTATTTTAAATGATTTATCTGTGCACTTCATTATTTTTTTTAAATTCATGTAACCTTATAATCTTTAATCAAATACATTACCCTTTCCTCCCCCCTCAAACCGACCTCTCTTCTCTTTTGGTCACGTGCCATGGCGAAAGGGTGTGGCCAGATCCGATGAGTGTGCAGCTATCAGTGCACTGCCTCTCAGACTGCCCAACACCCAACCTCCAACGATCCAATCAATTCCCGAAGGACGAAATCAAGCCCCGCCCAACATTTTTTTTTTCTAATTTCAGAAGCCGTTTCACATCTCAACTTCCGTTTCATGCCGACTTTAAGAACTCATTCACACATAATCAGCACCGAAATATCAGTAAACTGTTGTCAATCATGAAAACGACCTTTAAACACATTGTGCCCTTTTCTTACTCTGCACAAATGAGAAGCACTTTTGTTTCACTATTTGCCCAATTTAACAACTTTTGTTGACTTTCGAGTGACAGATGTTACTCGTTACAGATTTCTTATACACCAACCCATCCTGACCTTTTACTTGCTCATACTGGTAATCTTGTGTTTTGTTCACACATAGCATCAAAACAGTAACTTACTAGTAATGTTAAAAGTTCTCGTCCCTGAAAATTGGCCCCATTATCCAATAAAGAGGCCAAAAATCTATGATGTCATAACACTATAATATATAGCAGACTATAACACAATATGAAACTATGGCCAGTTGCATAAACTGCTTAGACTATAGTCTTACCAGTTAGTCATGTAGTTGAACTCATGTAGTTGAGTCTTTGAGCTGAGACTTTTTGAACTCTCCTTGGATAACAGCTAGTTGTTCAGACTAGTTCTTAAGACACAAAAAAGTAGCTATGTTTATCCAACTGGCCCCTGGTCTGTTTTTATCAGTAATACTAGTCAAAATCCGCAGGTCTCCTTTTGGTCTGGAAGCTTCTGTTGTTTGAACTCCACACTACAAATGTAGGCTAAAGTGTACATAAGGTAGTGTTTTAGAGGGATTTCCTTTAAATGCAGAAGAATGTTTATGTATTGTGAGCAGGTAACTCCCAGGGGAAGTAGCAGCATTTCCCCTTTACGTTTTAATTGTACACACATGTTTCAACTGGACAGGCTTCAGAGCAATGTCTGGACTTTTATGAGATTATATTGTGTGTCTGTGCTTGTGTGAGCATGAATGTGGGCATCTGCTTCTCATTTGGGGGTTTTGTGTTCGTAATTTACAAGATGTTCTGGACATATTAGTTATCTTGCAGTTTTACCTTGAAGCGTTCAGAATAATGTATAAAAATCCAATGGCATAAGACATAGCCACTAAGTGATTTAAACTTAGCTTTGTTTGAAGTAAACCCAAAGGACAAACCCAAGAGCTCTATAAAGAAATCCAATGCATCACGAACCTGAATATAAGGACGTTTGTAGTAGATACACTGTTACTGAACAAAAATAAATAAATAAAAAAAGAGCACTAAAAAAAGCAAAATTATTTTTTTTAAGTGGATCAAATTGATTCAGTCTCTGTTGTTGAGTGAATAATATTGTCAGCTGCCTACATACAACTAAAATATTTCTTATTATCTTATGTTTACTTATGGAACAGACCCTGCATTTTATCCTGTTTGAGCAGCTGTGCTAGTTATATGCGCTTTTCCTTTTCAGTCACAATATTCTTCTTGACCTGTGACATTTGACCTGTGGGATGGTAGTTTCCTTTCAACATCTCTCAAAGCTCACACTTGTATTTATATAGATCTTATCTGGAGGTCTATTTTGTGGAACTCCATTCTGGGAAAGTGGACATTGAAATAACCACTGCATCATTTGGTGTCCCATAATGTTTTACATTCTCTCCCTGTATTTTTCCTTTTTGTTAAGATGATTTCTATTATATTCTAATATCAAAGGGTGTTGTTTGACAGTTAAAAAAAAACTCTCTCTCTTAAATGTTACATTTTTATTCAAATGTTGCTTTATTGGCAGATTATTAGTGGTAGTTTATGATAAACATTTTGTAAGTTTTATATTCTAATCCCTGCACACATTCAGACAAACTTTTGGCAGACATTATTGCGTTATTCAGTCTGAGGGTTGCTTTTAATGTTCACCCGCATAGAATGCTATCTTAAAATTGCCTTTGTGTATTTATTGCCTCCGAATGTTGTTTTAGAACATTACAAGTTGCTGAGAAATTCCTCTGAGGAAGAGAGATAAAAAGGCTATAAACATGAGCATGTTTCAATTAAATGATTTATACTTTCATTCATTTGATTCTTTACTCCACATAGGAACAATAGACATGCCAGCTAGTTAATGACCTGATGCAGAGCAGACACAGCTGAAACAGATTGATATTGTTATTAGGTTTACATAAGGTACCTTGAAAATAAGTGGGTAGTCTAAAAACCCTATGGCTCTCAATTAAAGCACGCTGCAGTTCCATTTTTCACCACAGATTTACATTGGAAAATAGGGGGTGCTGTAGAGCTGGGGAGTGCTCAGACACCGTCTGTCTCACTAATGGCGCTTTTCCACTGCATAGTACGGTACGGTTCGGCTCATTACGGTTCGACTCGGTGCGGAACAGTTCGGCTCGCTTCGCGTTTCCACTGCGTGGTACGACTCAACTCGGTACTGATCGAATCGGTTCGCGGTTGCTTTTCCACTGCAGTAGTACCCCTTCAAAGTGTGTGGGACTGATCGTTATTTGCACGCGCCTCTACTGCCATGACATCATCTTAAAAGCGCCACATTTTCAAACCCACAACACAGGAACAATGGAGGCTATCGAGGGGATGGTGTTCCTGATTCTCGGTACGTGGTTGTTTTTAACTGCTAGACGGAAAAATGTGTTTAAAATGAGGCTGATGTCAGCAAAACAAAATACTGCTAAAAAAGTGTCTCGTGTCTCGTGTCGCAAATCCAATGACGCTAGTTGTGACGCTGGTAGTGACGATTCTGTCTGACCAATCAGTGATCTGCAGTTTTCACGTCACATTTTAGTACCGGTACGGTACGCTTGGAACCTCAACAGACCAGGTACCATTTAAAGCGACCCGAAGCGAACCGTACTGTACTGTACCATGCAGTGGAAAAGCGCCAAAGTGAGCCGTACCCGAACCGAACCGTACCGTACTATGCAGTGGAAAAGCGCCTTAAGGTCCCGTTCACACTGCAGACAAAAGTGGCCCAAATCCGACCCAAATTTTTTGGGGGTCAAGTGACCAGTTTAGACTTCTTCAGAGATAGTTAGTATCATAATACAGTCATGCAGAAGTCATGCGTTATATTTTAAAATATCCTGCTCACTTAACGACTTAAAATAGTCAAGGAAATCCGAAAAAATATTTGTATTAGAATGCTGAACACATTTATAATGTATTGATTGATATATTGCCCTTACATATGGTACATTTACATTTAATCATTTAGCAGACACTTTTATCCAAAGTGACTTATAAATGAGGAGAATGATAGAAGCAATCAAACCAACAACAATGCAACAATATGGAAGTGCTGTGTGACTAGATCCAGTTAGTTTTTTTATAGATATAAAGAACAGCAAGTGTTCGTATTAATGAGTCAAGTGTTGATGAAAGTGTTTTTTGGAAATGGCTAAAGAAAATTCAGCAGCTCGGAGTTTAGTTTGGCAGGTCATTCCACCTGCATGGAATAGTTAATCTAAAGGGATTTTGTGCCTTTTTGGGTTGGCACCACAAGTCGACCTTCATTTGCATAACGGCAGCTTCTGGAGGGCACATTTGTAGTGAGTTTAGGTATAGAGGTGCAGAGCCAGTGGTTGTTCTGTAGCTTAACACCAGTGCCTTGAATTTGAAGCAGCCGGCAATTGGCAACCAGTGCAATTTTATGAGGAGAGGTGTGTCGTGCACTTACATTTTCTTTGAGGGTTATGTTTAGGGGTGTTGTTAGGGAACAGAAAATATGACTAGCTCAGTATAAAAACCATTACGCATTATGGAAAGTCCTTGAAATAAAAGAGTACCAACTTGTGTGTGTGTGTGTTTCAGCACAGGTTTTTTTTGTGTATAAGTCACTGCTATGAAGTTGATGTGTCAGAGATCTGTCACTGGATGAGATCATGTGAACAAGCGGGTGTGACATGTAAAGCTGCTCCCTCTATTTCTCTCATTGTTAGGGAGCAACTAACTGGAAGTAGTGTTGGAAACGTTTACAGTGACCTACTGTGCGCTTATGGTGCACTTGAGTCATTCTGAAAAGTTGAGATGTTTTTATCTCGATGCGGGCCGGACGCACTTGGAAAAACCGAGGCTGTCGCACCGAGAATGCGTCGCTTCCATTATGAGCGGGCATACCACATTTGAGCGGGCATACCACACTTGAGCGTGTAAAAGACGCGATATGTGAACAGGCCCTAAAGTAGATTTCCACATGAGCTGTAAAATGACCAAAAATGACAGCAGGAATAACATTTGAGTTGCAGCATTCGCACCAATTTAATTCATAGTAATTCCAACCCGATCTCACGACCAAATCGTACGAATTCGACGCATGATTAAAAGGTGTCTAATTCATACGACCTCACTCGTACGAATTAGTACGATTTTGCTAAATCGTACATATTTTACGAATTGGCCAATTCGTATGAATTCGTATGAATGACCCCGCCCCTAAACCTAACCATCACGTGGGTTTAGACAAATCGTACAAATTCGTGAGGTCGTACGAATTAGACACTTTTTAATCATGCGTCGAATTTGTACGAATTGGTCGTGAGATAGCGTAGGTAATTCACATTATTAGTGCAGCAACTCCAAAAATGTCTTGTGCATCATAATATGCATTTTTGTTCACTGTTAACCATTTAGCTCTCAGCTGAATTTATTTCAGGACTTCTAACAATGCGGTCTAGTGGTCTATTAGTACTATTAGTTCATTGGCACTATTAGTTCATTCTTTGTTGATTGTTGCCCCAGCTAAAAAGACCTTAACTAGACACACTGAGCACAATGTTGGACTAATTGTGGTTCTTTGAACATAAAGTATTTGGTGAGAAATACACAAAAAACACCTGGGCTCTGAGGCAGATACACCAGTACCTTTAAAATAAATCAGTTTACTTGACAGCTATCTTGGTAACACCTCCATACAGCTGTTTTAAAGTGGGCTAAATACAAGGCATACCTATCCTCTCCTATCTTCTTAAAAGACATAAATCTCCAAAACGATTTGTCAGAAATTCAGTAGGGCCTTTCAAAACAGGGGTGTCAAAAGATTTTGTTTCTTTCACTTAAATCAAATATTAATAATAACGAGCAGTCCTCACCACCATACAAACCATCATTTACATTTGAAGAGTTCAGATGCAAAAGCCTCTAAGTGCCATTTGAAATTTTCTTCTAAAATGATCATTTTTATCGAGCTTGTGTATTTAAGTTCAGTGATTTCACTTAAATGGCAATGAAGATTACCTATTAATTGTCATTTAAGTGAAATTACTGAACTTAAATATACAAGCTTGATAAAAATGGTCATTTTAGAAGAAAATTTCAAATGGCATTTAGAGGCTTTTGCATCTGAACTCTTCATTTATCATTATTTTTTATTATTAAGATTACACAGAACTTTTTAAGTCAATGAAGATGTAAAACTTTTTAGGTGATATACTATTAAAGTGTGAGATTTTAACCTGATCTGACAATCCTTTCGCATGAATGGAGGAGCACGCTTCTGTGATTTATTAAATTTAAGACTTATCTGAAGCAGAATTTCATTTGCACATTTGCGCGAATATCTGATATTAGATTATTATAGCTGCTTTTTCTGTTTCTATTGGCTTATGCAAATCTTAGCACATCATTTAACATCAAGTCACTTTTGCTTTCCTAGTTAATTCGTGTCTTATCAATCAAGAATCATTTCGGAGTCAGACTGTTTCACTTAATTAAAAATAATTCTGAAGAGAACCAGATGTTGATTTCACTGGTCTACAGCCAAAAAGCTTCTGAAATAAATGTAGTCGAACTGTACTAATTCTGGGTCGCTGAGAATGAAAATGATGCTTAAAATTGTTTGTTGGTTTTCGAACTATGCAATTGGTTCAGTATACATTGTATTCATGGCCCTTGGCTTAGCTCCTCTTGGGTGGAGGATAAGTGAGTAATACTGGCAAGGGATCTTAATTTAAACCAGACATGACTAAAATACATCTTTGACTTGGTGAATAAATCAATGAATGAATTTGGAAGGATGCAATCTAAATCTTATTGCATCATACATGAAATGAATTGCATCATGTTATTCCTTAAAGGAGCATTTCACCCATTTCAACATTAATCTTTATTAAAAGTGAATCATATATGTTGTCGAAATGTAAAATAATTTTTGAATTTGTTGCCCTCTTGACTGAGAAAAGAATAATTGAAACATATAATTGCAGACTGAGAGAGAAATAGCCTTGATTTTTGTTGTTGTGTTTTGTTTCTGTTGTGTGTAGATATCAGTCGTCAATGAGGGGCTGCTGGCTTATACTTTTGTTTTGTATTTATTCATTTTACTATTAAAATGTTTAAACGTTCGCCGGTTTACGACTCCTTCTTCCCACAACAACAAACCCCGTTAACGTTAACTTACATTGGCAAAGTCATTAGTGAATTACTCTTCGTTTGTATTTTTTTCTATATTGCATGATACCGGCATGTTCAGTCAGGGCGAAACTAGGATGGTTCACATCACAACACAAACGTCCGTGTGCTTGTCTGATTCAGAGATTTTGTCCAGGAGAAATTGCCGTCGTTGAAATTCTCTCCAGCACACGGACTCTATCTGTGTCCATAGTTCACAGCGAGAGCACATGCACAGCAGTCCGCCTCAGCTCGAGACAGTCCAGGCTCCTCGACCGCGACAGGCAGCCGCCTCCTGTTCCTCCATCAGCCTCAGCTGCTCTTCACTATACTGCGGCTCATAAAGATAGCCACGAACATTGGATTCGAGCAGCAGAATTTTTATGTTTAGTTTCTTCTGTCATTGTTATTACTTCCCATCTCCACAACGCTTGTTAGCTTAGCTTCCAAACAAGATGGCGGATACTGATTTCAGTTCTGCAAGTGAAGTCCCACCCACTGATCTGTAGGCCTGTGTGTTGAGTGGGTCCCACACCCTTGAATAATGTGGAGCTAAAGTTTTTAGTCTCTACACTTTTCAATGAAATGTGACTTCCTGCTTATTATGACGCAAAATGACGATTTTTAGGTCATAATAAGCAGGAAGTAAAACACTTAAATCCTTATTTCTCTCATCTCAGAGGAAAATAAGGGAATAAACCATGACCATTCAAAAATATGACTGGGCGTCTAAAGATACAAAGCTTATTGCAAATGGGTGAAGTGTCCGTTTAAAAAACTGTTTTATTCTTTTTTCTTTTCTTTTTGCCTCCAAATGGCTTTGCTGTGGCCCTTCAGGAACTGAGTTTTACACTTCCGTCATACAGTGTTGTGCCCTCTCATTTTTCAGTCTTTGATTTCGCAAAGGAACACATTTCTGTTTAGCCAACTGAGCAGAGATGTATTTTACATGTGTGAAGAGTGCAGATAACTTCAAATGGAGCCCATCTATGCTTGCAGACTATTGCTATTGCAGACGACTTATAAAAAATGGTTGTCTAGTCACACCTGTTAGCTGTCAGGCATTCTTTATTTCTTCTCAGCCATCACTCTTCTACCTCTCTCCAGGTGTTCCTGAAGGTACAGCAGCAGTAAAAGTTTCCATAGTGGGATCTCAACCACTCCCATCACTGTCTGCCATGGCGTCTGCGGAAGAAGGGCCTCGAGTGACCAAAATCTTATCTCGAACCCCTCAGGGGATCAATGGGAGCGGGACATCCATTACTGGCTATGCAGGAGCACCAGGTAATTGTGTTCACATGTGTATGTGTGTTTATGTATTGCAAATGTTTAAGTTCTATTACAAAGCTGTTTACAGAAAAATGCTGTCTCACAGTATTTGTTGTATTGTTCTTGACAGGTTATCCTCCGATTCCTGCTGCTGCCCTCAGTCCTGATTCGGTTTCTGGTATTCAACACTCTATTGTAGCTGAACACAGTGTTGGGGAATTACTAAATAAACTAAATTAAATTGGCTGCAATTGCCAATTATCAGAGTTTGAGCTTTTTGATAGATGGCGGGACCACTTTACATCAAGGTTTCATTTGTTATCATTTGTTTACTATGTTAGTAAACTAACAAGGAACAATATTTCTGCAGCATCTATTAATTGATTTCTATATTTACTCATCTGTTAACATTAGTTAATTGCACTCTGAAATAACATGACGAAACAATGGACAATGGGCTTTATGCCCAGCTGCACTACTTCCTGAATTTCAGCCAGGTCCTTGTTTCCTGTCTGCCATTATTGGCCAAATTGATTAATTCAGGTGTACCTGACCTCAGTAGTCATGGCAACATTAATCAGACACACCTGAATTAATCAATTTGGCCAATAATGGCAGACAGGAAACAAGGAGCTGGCTGAAGTTCAGGAAGTAGTGCAGCTGGGCATAAAGCCAATTGTATTTTTACTACCTAATATTAACATATTAACATAATTATAATTATGTCCCATAAATGATGTAAAAAATATTAACTAATGGTAACAAAAAAGACCTTGTTGTGAAGATTAATATTATATATAATATAATATTAATTATTATAAGATAATATATATTTAATTATTATAAGATAATATAATAATATTAATATAGTGTTATATATATATATTGTATTTTTTTTTTTTTTACCTTTTCCTCACAGAAAGGGATACATTTGAATATGGGGAAATAGTATGAATTAATGAGTGATAAAAAAAAAATATTTGAAACGACTTATTCTGCCAATTTAATTATATTTAAGGCAGCAACTCAACTTAAAGGGGTCATGAACTGGCTTTTTAAATTTTATTATATTGTTGTCTGAGGCCAACTTATGACATTTGCTTGGTTTTTACATTCAATGACATCAAAATGAACAAGTAATAGGCTATTTTCTACCCTAGTTTTCAGCTCAAAAACGCTCGGTTTTTATGGGTGTCTCGCACTGAAGACTTGGAAGTAAACAGCCACTGCTGTGAGTGGATAATAGTTTTGCATATTATGTTTTACCCTCATCAGCTGGAATGTCATTAAAAATAAAGTTCCTATTCCTATTGGAATCCAGCAAAAGATTATGCAGCGACTGTCTTCTTCCACAACCAGGCACTGCACAATATTTTGTATTGCTCTGTAGCTCGATCTGGTTTGTCATCACGAGGTAGGCTTATGTTATATAGCTGTGGGTGTAATGCACGAATCGGTGGGCGGGGCTAAACCGGCCGTGTTGAAGTAGGCATTGCGGGGGTGGTGTTTTATCCTCTTTGACGTCATAGTTCCCCACTTTGAAAAACGAGTCGTTTGCTGAGGCTGGTGTCAATAAAATGTCTTATTGGACTAATAAGGACGTTTTCAGTTCTGAAACTTACAGGATATTCTTATAATATGATGACCTCTTGGATGTCAAAAGCGCAAGGAAAATTTTATTTCTCAGTTCATCACCCCTTTAAGTTTTTCAGTTGAAGTAGGTGAACTTATGTGATCCACTATTCCTTAAGCTCATGAAATCACCAGATCCAGGGGTGGTCAGTTTTTGGGGTGTATATTTATTGGTTAATCAATGCTATCATCCTTAATGATATTATTCTCACATAGTCATTAGTCATTCTCACTCTATAGTCATTGATTTTGGGACAAATAGCTCTAATATTCTGAATTTTATTTTGAAAAATATGTTGATTTTTTTTTTCTTGCTACATTTTGTACCTTGCTGTGTAGCACTACTACTAGTAGTGAAGCTAACTGGTAGTTACTTTTTCAATTCTTGGCTGTAGTTCTATGAAACTAGCTTGCCATAATAGAGGGAATGCGCGTGACCGACGTCACCGTCGGCCGGAGTGCCTGTGAGTGGCAAAAAGATTGAGCGGCTGTATTTGTTCTCAGCGTGAATGCCATGAAAAAACAAACATAACACATATAAAGTGGGAAAGAGCTTTGCGATTGACTGTACAACTAGATTTAACAAACAATCTGAGGTATATTTTTACAGACTGCTATAGAAAGAGGAGCAATTCACAGAAACAACTGGATTCCAGTCAGAGAAACGTGGATTTGCAGTTATCATTTTGTATCAATATGCTGAATTTAGGTATAAAATACCTTATATTTTGGTATTTAAAATACCCTATACCCATATATTTTGTATTGTTATATATATTAACAACTCATCAATTAAATATTTATCATTGCATATTCTACATTATTGGATGTTTTTTTAATAAACACGGACAAAAAAAAAAACTATGAAGTTTTAGATCTGGACAATATGATGATATACAGTATACAGGCTATATAATACTGCTATAAGTGATCACCCGGATTTAGACCTACCTATATTGTATTTATATAAAGCGTTCACAGGCAAATTTGCTTTATGTTTAGGTCTATATTGCTTTTATTTCCCCAATGTCAGGAAACACGATTCCTGGCTGCATGTCAATATCCATGGATCACTGGATCTTTAGTAAGTTGTAAGGAACACTATATTGAGTCCAACATTTAGTTTAAATTGTTAAAATTGTTCGTTCTAGTCACATTTTTGCATTTTCTCCTATTAAATCCAGTTAGACAGATCTGACTTTTGCCACTCAGTCAGGCTGAGCGGGGTTGTTCTGGCGGGAAAGTGACGTCAATGCATTCCCTCTATTTAAAGCAGCGTCCCCAACACTATGAACATTCAAAATATGTGGTTATAAAATTAAACAGGATATTTACAGGATATTTACAATATGCCGTATTTCCATCTATCTACAGCACAGATTCCACTGAAGACCATTCAAATGGCCGCAGGTAACTAAACCTCATGTATTTTACAGCGCTGTATTGTCCGTGAATGAGGGGAAAGTGATTATGTGTGTGTGTTTATGCAGGAGAAGGGCGAGTAATGACCTATGTGTCGTTTTCGGCTGGTCTGACACTTGTGCCATTTCCTGGAGAAATCGGAATCATCCGATTCAACAATGTTCTGTTAAATGATGGAAGACATTACGATCCACAAACAGGTACACAGTTTTAAAATCATGTTTTTTGACATTCATTTATGGTGTTTGCTAAAGTCGCTCTTGTGAATAAAAGTACAGTACTTGATTCTATTGAATATGCACTTGTGATAAAGTAAATATAAAAGTAAATAAGTTTACTTTCATGACTGTCTTTCTTAACTCACTTAAGTACACTCTTAAAGGTGCTAAATGTAACTTTTTTCTAAAATGAATAACAAAAAGAGGTGCTTTAGGATGTAACTTGTATTTTATGTTCTAGATCTCGTCTAACGTCACTCATTGCACTACTACTGTATCATATTGTTTATAATACACATTTCCAGACACATTCAGTACAGTTATGCTACTTCCTACTTCTTAATTTTACACTGAAATGAGCATGGAGCATTAGTTCAGTCAAGCTGATAACATTGATATTATTGTAACGTTGTAGTGGGAGTTTACATGAGTTTCCAGCATGTTGTGTGATGCTTTCTCCAGTGTGTTGAAAGTGTGGCCGTGTACCATGAGTGCTCGCTCTTCTGTTCGAGCACGTGCAAGAGCACGAGCGCTCTTGTAAAAATTGGTTGCAATCTGAAATATTACAGATAGAGGCCGCTAAAAAATACATAGAGCACCTTTAAGAGTGTAATTTGCAATAATACCAAATTAAAAGTTTTATTTTAAAATACATTTTAAATAACTCTTTTGTAGAGTTTGATTTGATGACTAACATACTAAAGCACAAGTACTGTTTTATAATTTTAACTGTACATCTAAAGTTAATATATTTTAAATGTACTAAATTGACACCAATGTGGTAGCTTATCACAAATGCTTGTCAGTATATTCGGCAGTTTATAAACCATATTCAAAGGCAATAGATTTAAAAATGAAATGACATAAAGATGTTAAAAAGCACTCTAAGGTTCAGCTAGCTGCATGTAATATAAATCTTCAGAATATACTTGTCTATGTTTCTAGCATTTTAGTGTGTGCCATGCATGTGTGAATTTCATTTTTCCCCTTTTTTCCCCTTTTTTATAAAATAACACAATTTTTTTTTTTTTTGGGGGGGGGGGGGGTGAGAGCAATGGGGTGTGTTTGTGGTTGTGAGTGTGTTGTATGTTTATTATTAGTATGCTGATGTTTCATCTCATGGGGTTGATCCTAATAAATGTTCATAAATAAATAAATGTTAACTAACATGCAATTAAGTGAATGATATCTACATTCAATTTACACTGAAATAGATTATTTTAGAGCATATTATTTCTCTAGTACGCTTTAAAAGTGTGCTATACTTGTCTTTAGAAAATGTACAAACATAGATTGACTTCACACACTAGCCTGGATGCCAGCCCGAACTCCGCCCACAACATTTTTGGGTCGGGAAGTTCGGTCTGGACTCGATCCATTGAGGAGTAATTATGAACAGTCAAAAAATGTTCGGGCCAATCAAATTGCCAGGGCGGGCTTTATACGATGATGGACCAATGATCTGCCAGGACGTAATCATCACGTTATCAAAGAGCGCTTAACTGGTTTCCCTCAAAGATGACTGCAGCTGGAGAATTGAGATGTATAGATTCCGCTGTCGCGTCTGTTGTAAAATAAATCGACAGCGCATTCATTTTAATAGACGAGAAGAAAACTGCATTCAAGGCATTTGTCGATCGGAAAGATATTTTTGCCGTCCTTCCTACATGATTCGGCAAAAGTGTAACTTATCAGCTGGCTCTGATGGTCGCTAAGAAGATGGTCGTTGTGGTTACTCCTTTGGTCGCACTCATGGAGGACCAAGTAAAAGAAGCAACACTCGTTATTTTACTTCTAAAATAAGTAAGTTCTGTAGTTGACAACTGTGCTATGCAAAGTAGTTGACTTACTGCGTTGCTCTGATTGGTTGTAGGTCTACCAACTATCCAATTGAGTGCAGAGTTTTTTTTTCCTGGTTCGGTTAAGACACGCCTCATAATCAAAGCCTTATGGAGCAGATTCAGACTCATATTCTGACTAGAATATGAGTATGACAAAGTCAGGCTATTCAAACACAACAACCACTGTAGCAATCTACATAGATCCAGTATGCCTTTGCTGTAATCTGAATCTTTATTTTCACAGGTGTGTTCACTGCGCCCATGGACGGACGGTATCTTCTCAGCGCTGTCTTAACTGCTCCAGCAGGAGAAAGAGTCGAGGCCTTTCTCTCAGTAGCCAATCGCAACATCCAGAAGCTTTACACCGCTGGGACGGGGAGCAGAGGCTCTGAGGACTGTGTCTGTGGTGGGTCGGTCACTGCAAGTCTTGCTCTTCATTTGAAGCGGGGCCAGAGGACGGGACTTGTGCTCACATCTGGAAGGCTGGCGATTTCAACCTCCAGTGAAATTCTGTCTTCGTTCAGCGGAGTTCTGCTTTACCCAACGGTAGCCAAGCGATAGTCGATAGCAGAAAGCAGACATTAAAGGGGTCATGAACTGCATTGTTTTATAATTTGGTGCATTTATAATGTTAGTATTATTTTTACATCAAAAATGTCATAATTTAGAAATAAAAGGCATTTAACTACCCTGATTTCAGCCTCTGGTTTGAACGCTCTGTTTGAAGGGGTGTGTCTGTGTTAGATTTCAGTGTAAACACCCACTGCTGTGATTGGCTAACAGCTTTGTATATTAAATAAGTATTGTGGAACTCTATCGAAAAAATGTTGTGCGCTTTTACTATTAAAGCTCTCAAGGTTAACTAATCGTTCACTTTTTTATATATAGTATTATATTTAGATCTATGGCATTATATTTATTTTGTGGCATGAAAGTTTGCAATGATGAGCATTGTAGGCGATCACAGTGAGCGCATGAATATGATCTTGTCATTGCAGTTTGATTTCTGCACACCAACAAATGCTTTCATCATAACTAGTACAAACATAAGATTCGTTGATTATTAGGGCAGTTTTGGAGCGAGTTCCAGAACTCAGTCACTGAAAATCACGCTGTTTGATTGACAGCTACAGCGATTGCAAAGACAGCGTTCTTTGATCGTATTCTATATCTAATTTAATCCGTTTAAATTCATCCTACTAAGAGAAATAATGTGAGGTAGACTGTGAGGTTAAGTCACTCACTGGTTTGATTCACTGGCACATAGACAAAGATCATCTGACTGAACATGTATCTGTAAGACTGGAAAACTGAATCTCAGTCTCACCAGATTCCCCTGAAGACAAGGACCTTGCTTTCAAATTAACATGTGAACGACTCACACACACACCCACTCTTGCAGAGATCAATCACACGAGAATTTATATGTTTTTAATGTGAATGTGACAATCTTTAAGGATTGCTTAGAATCATTTTGAGGTCTCAGGGTGACTGGTAAAAATGTCTCATTCCCAAAGAAGTAAATCAAAAGGTAAGAAAGTTCTTAAAGGGGGGGGGTTGATTGCGATTTCACTTTTTTCATTTTAAATAGTGTGTAATGTTGCTGTTGGTGCCAGTGTTGTAGTCGAGACCACCTCACTCGAGTCCGAGTCGACACCGAGACCAGAGAGAGTCGAGTCCGAGTCAAGACCGAGTCCATAGAGAGTCGAGTCCGAGTCGAGTCCGAGACCAGAGACGGTCGAGTCCAAGTCGAGACCGAGACCAGTGAGGGTTGATTACCTAATTTACTTTTATTTACTTAGAGAAATCCTTTTTTTTTTTTTTTTACTGAATTTACTTAGTTTAAAAAATATGATCAGTTTAGGGTAAAAAGGCCACATAGTAGTGGTGTTAAAAGTAATTTTATTACAATTTGTCATGCGCAGTTGTGCACTAGAAAATCACCAATCACTGGGCGTGTCAGTCAATTTAAAGAAATATTTTATTAACATACATTAATAATCATGAAAAATATTTTTAATTGAACTCGAGTGGACTCGGGAATAATTCCGAGTCCTAAAAAAAAAAATGTTCGAGTACGAGTCAATTCCGAGTCCAAATGGACACGAGTCCATGACGAGACCAAGACCATTAAAATATGGTCTCGAGACCGAGTCCGAGACGAGTCCGAGTCTCCAGTACTACAACACTGCAAAATGTACTGCACTGTCTTTTAAAAACCAGGAAGTTTAATGCCTACAAAAACGACTCGATTGGGACTACAGCTGGGTTTTAGACGTCACTAACCCACACTTTTGCATCAACCCCTCCCTCCGGAATATGTAGGAAAGGGTATGCGCATATTTCTGCGGCTCGTCGAGTGTGTTCACCCAGCTGTCAGGTCTTCTGTGTTCAAGCTTCCCAGGGACGCTATACTTCGTCAAAAATGGATACAATTTATGTTTGATTATGTTCCAGAAAATGACGATCATAATCTAGCTCTCTGTGCTGCACATTTTACGGAAGATGGAGCTTCCAGAATCTCCACGAGTTCAACACCGGATTCAACAAGAAACTGTTACTAAAACATGAAGCAGTTCCAACTTTAAAAGCAGAGGCAGCAGTTGTTGGGCCACAACCTGTAAGTAGGCTAAGACTTAATCGTTTTAAATGTATTTGCATGTATAATTCCAGACGTAGCCTTGTGTTTTATTTTTTTTCTAATGCCAGCGCTGGCTTTATAGCTGCTAGGCTACTAGTTAAGCTATTTTGTGTCTATGACAAACACGTACAAACATTATGGACCTGGATTTTGTATAAGTACTAATGTTGTAAATGTATTTTTCATGTATATATGCTTTATGAAGTTATTTTCGATTTGATCAAGAACGTAAACTAATGCCAATGCTGTTTAAATAAACATTAGAAGCCAGTCAGTTGCTATTGTTGCCAGTCAGATGCTATTGTGTAAAACAAACGTGTATAAAGTAAAAAAATGTAGCAAATTATCATTCAGAAACGTTTATTAAGAGCCGTGTGTGGTGAGGTTCTGTTTGACTCGCTTCATCGCCGCTTTCTCGGTCTGATTCTGCCTCAAACTGATACTGCAGTATCGACACCATTATTTACATCTGGACCGGAGCTCATGACATGCACGTTTTGTCCGTAAAGGTAATGGGCGTTAACCTTCCGGACATTGTGAGCGACAGTTTAGGCAATCACAACACACCGGGCCAAACTAACCAATCTGAGCCCACTGCCTGTTTCTGAGGGAGTGGTTTCATAGACTCAGGAAGTTAACCGGTCGTTCGAGGACAGAGGAGAGCGCGGCTGACAATAAAGGTGAAGTTTATGAAAAATAAGACTTTTTAAAAAAGAAAAACCACTAATACATGTTATATAGCACCCCATAAACACAATCATGCAAAGAAAAAAGGCAGTCAACCCCCTTTTATAATATCCCAGTTAGCAGATGATACTGCACTGTTCCTGAAAGATCAATACCAAGTCCCAGCACTTCTTAAAGGAGCATTTTACCCATATCAACATTAAGTGGATCATATATGTAGTCGAAATGTAAAATAATTTTTGAATTTGGTGCCCTCTTAACTGAGAAAAGACATAAAATAACTGAAGGGCACATTTGTTTATAAAACAACAACTCCCACAATGCACCACTTTGCACAGCTCCGCAAGCCACACCCACTAATCCAGAGCCAGCACCAAAACATCAGAGAAATCATTCTTGCATCTACAAGGCTAATGTTAGCTGCCAGCAGAGTTTGAAATTCATCTCAGACAGCATTTCAAGTTAGTTGGCTGTTGCGAGCAGGACGAGGGCGATGTGAGGGCAGCGCGAGAGGACGGCGCGAGGCCAGTGGCGCGAGTGATATTGAAAGAACCCCGTGATGAGACACACCGACCGGTCTCACGTCTCTCACCGAGGAGCGAAAGCATAAAGGAGGAGCAACGGCAGCAGAACGAGAGAGAAACAGGTTTGATTTTATGTGGTGTTTTGTTTATGCTGTGTGTGGACATCTGTCGTCATTGTCAATGAGGGACTGTTCTGCTGGCTTATACTTTCATTTTGTATTTGTTCATTTTACTATTAAAATGTTTAAATGTTTACCCGTTCCCGCCTCCTTCTTCCCACAACAACGAACCCCGTTAATGTTACATTGGCAAACTCATTAGTGAATTACTTCCTGTTTGTTTTCCTTTCTATATCAGCTATGGCGAATTACTGCATCATACTTGGATGTTCAGACAGGCAAAAGGTTGGTTCACATCACGATCACAACACAAACGTCTGTGTGCTCGTCTGATTCAGAGATTTCTTCCAGGAAAAAAATGCCATTGTTGACATTCTCTGCAGCAGACGGACTCTAGCTGTTTCCGTCGCGCCCAGCAATAGCACAAGCACCATCAGTCCGCCTCTGCTCGAGCCAGTCTGGGCTCCTCGACCGCGACAGGCAGCCGCCTCCTGTTCCTCCATCAGCCTCAGCTGCTCTTCACTATACTGCGACTCTTAAAGATAGCCAGGAACATCGGATTCGAGCAGCAGACTTTCAAAATCCTCTTCTTCCATATCATGTTTAGTTTCCGTCATTATCATAACTTCCCATCTCCACAGCGCTTGTTAGCTTAGCTTCCAAACAAGATGGCTGATATGATTTTAGTTTCTGCAAGTGAAGTCCCACCCACTGATCTGTAATAGGTCTGTAGGGTGAGTGGGTCCCACGCCCTGGAATAATGAGGATCTAAGTTTGTAGCTGTGGTGTTTTATTGATTAAAACACTCTGAACAAATAAATGTTGGAACTGGCATGTAGGCTCTTTATTCTTCAGAACATTCCACAACCATGAGCTTAGCTCTCTGTGCCATATCCTTGTGTTTCTTCTTTTTACATTCTTGGGTATCTGTTAACTGTATGTTTGGTTCTACTGCCATCTAGAGGAGAGACATAGGAAACACACCTAATCACCACATCCCCTTTCCTTTAGAAAAATATAAACTGAAATGCATTTAACAATGGGAATAATATAACACAAATCAATTATCCATTTGACGATAAACAGAAATTTCAAAATGACACATTTGTGTGGCACATTTCAATTGTAACTGAACAGGGTTATTTTACAAATTAAGTCGATCAGGTTTCTTTATTATACGCGTGATGATCTTCTTAATATAGGAGATGCATTTGCTTCTGCTGAATGACCATTGTCCAGGGGAATGGAAGAAGATGAAGAAGTCTGACAGCTTGGTGGTGTTACATCTTCAGGTGAGGCCAGAACTTCTTCTCCTTTAGTGTCAGTCAGTGTTTGGCTTGTTTCTTGCGTTTTAAGAAGACTTCTGCGATTTCTCCTAAACACTTGTCCATTCTCTGTTCTGACAACATATGATCTTGGATTCACTTCTTCCAGAACAACAGCTTTTTTGTCCCAGCAGTTGACATTTTCCACTCACACAATATCATTTCTTGATAACACCTTCAGCATTTTGGTTTGTTTGTCATAGTGCTTTTTTTTTGTCTCTTTTGAAGATCCTTCCGTTCTGTTTTATTGCTGCATTGTTCAACGTATCTCGTTTTGTGTCATGTTTGCAGGGAAGTGTCATTCTTATCTTGCGATTCATTAAGAGCTCTGCAGGAGATGCACCATGTTCCAGAGGAGTTGCTCGATAGCTCAGAAGAGCTAGATATGGATCTGACTTTTCTTCAGATGCTTTCTTCAACAACTGCTTCACAATGTGCACTCCTTTTCCTGCCTTCCCATTAGATTGAGCATGATGAGGACTTGAAGTGATGTGTCTGAAATCATAGTGAGCAGCAAAGTCCTGAAATTCCTTGGAATTGTAACATGGGCCGTTGTCGCTCACCACAACCAGAGGAATGCCATGCCTGGCAAAAGTTGACTTCACATGCACTTGAAGGGTTAGACAGCAGGGCTATTTCTGGAAAACTAGAAAAGTAATCCACAACCAGCAAGTACTCTTTACCCTCACTGTAAAATCCAATTAGTACAGCTTACTTGAAAAAAGCATGCAAACCGATTGCACTTAAAAAACTGAGTAAAGTGAAATAGGAATAATATGTAGTACTAACAAGTGCATGTCTAGTAGTGTACACTTACAAGAGAGTTCATATAACTTAAAATAATTTGTATACTATACTTGATCTTTTATTTTAGATGTACTCATTTATGCTAGTTGTGCTAACTCTGATGTAAAATCCAATTAGTACAGCTTACTTGAAAAAAGCATGCAAACCGATTGCACTTAAAAAACGGAGTAAAGTGAAATAGGAATAATATGTAAAACTAACAAGTCCATGTCTAGTAGTGTACACATCTATTATAAATGATTGAGAATAGTTTCACAGTTTTACAAAGATAACATTTACAACTGGACAAATAAATGTAAGGCAATGATACATTCAAAGGTAAATTTATTGTATTGTTTTCTTAAACTGACACAGGGGTGGTCCACACAAGTTTGCATTAATTTATGTAAATCACTTTAGGTTTCAATAAAAAAAAAAAACAGTAAAACAAAAACGGAAACACTTTATAATAAAGTTAATTTGTTAACATTACTTAGTGTATTAACATGAACTAACAATGAGCAATACATTTGCTATTGTATTAATTAATCTTTGTTAATGTTATAGTTAATAAAAATACAGCTGTTCATTGTTTGTTCATTTTAGTTCACAGTGCATTAATGTTAACCAATACAAACTTTGATTTTAATAATGTATTAGTAAATGTTGAAATTAATATTAACTAAGATTAAAAATGCTGTAGAAGTATTGTTAATTCTTAGTTCATGTTAACTAATGTTAACTAATTAACCTTATTGTTAAGTGTTTCCCAAAAACCTTTTACAGTACAACAATATAGATATTTTTATATAAAATCTGAATAAAAATAAATAAGTTTGAGACCATACCCTGACTCTAACACGTCCTCAACAAACAGCTTTAACAATTCAATAAATAACAATTACTCACTTCGGAGACCAAACTTGGTATAGAAGTGCAAAAAAAGTGGCTACATTCGTTAGCCTAAACAATGAAAAGGTAATGTCTGTGACACACATGTACATTAGAAATGAATACGCTGACACCATCTTAAAGGGCTAGTTCACCCAAAAATTACTCACTCTTATGCCGTTCCAAACCCGTAAGACCTTTGTTAATCTTCACAACACAGATGAAGATCTTTTTTAAGAAATATGAGAGCTTTCTGTATCTCCAAAAACTAACGTAATTGTGACTTTTAAGGCCCAGAAATGTAGTAAAGACACCGTTAAAATAGTTTACAGTCATTCATCCTAATGTTATGAAACAACGAGAAAGTATTTGTGTGTAAAAACCCCTCCAAATAACAACATTATTCAACAATCTCTTCTCTTCAACGTCATTACACTATACGTCAACAGCGTAGGAGAAACAGTGCAGCGCTACTGGGTTCTACATCAGAACGTAGGCTTATTATTGGCCAACGCTGGTCATGTGTGATTCTGGCCTATAATAAGCCTACATTTTGACATAGAACCCAGAAGCGCTGCACTGTTTACACTATCGTCAAAAGTATGTGTAGGAGAATGACATGGAAGCGAAGTGATTGTTGAGAGTAGTTTGTGGCGAACAGAACGAGGCCGAGGGCCGTGAGAGAGTGGCGCTAGGCCGCTGGCGTGATTGCTGATGAGCGACACCTGTGAGACGTGATTTCATCAAAAATATCTTTATTTGTGTTCCAAAGATGAACGAAGGTCTTGTGGGTTTGGAACGGCATGAGGGAGAGTAAATACTGACAGAATTATCATTTTTGGGTGAACTAACCCTTAACCATGAAATAATGGGCTGACAATTTTAAACAAGTGGCTTAGTTTCCCTTTTATTTGTCTATCAACTAATCTATTTCCAATGTCATAAACAAATTTAATCTAATGCCAAACATCATTAATCTTGCACATTTCATTACTTAACAAGAGATTTTCCAGAGATTGCAGTTTTGGAGTTTGTTCTGTCCCAAACCAAGTGTTTTTCATGTCTTTTGTGTAATCCAAATGTAATCCAAATTTAAAGCACAAGACAGACCTAAATAGATGCAAATTGCATGAGGCAGGTTCTGCAGATTATTACAATACCTCTCTCAACAATGATGGCAGTGGGCAAAGGTAGAGAGAGAGAGAGAGAGAGAGAGAGAGAGAGAGAGATTCTTCTTCGTCAATGACAGTCAGCACCCCAACAGATACTTGTGCCCAGGCTTCATCAACATCACAAACCTGAATGAAACCAAACAATAAAAATATTACAACAAGGAAAAGTGAAAAGGCATGATTAATTGTCAGTTATCTGCCCTGCATACATGTGTGTATTGTTCATGCATGATCAGCCAGTTGTTATCCTTTGAACAAATCGATAAGATTTAGTAAATACAAAATATTTTTTTATATTATTTTATATAAATATTAATACAAAAAGCGCTCATGTTGATTGTAAGCAAAACCATAATCAACTCAGAATAATAATAAAAAAATAAGGCTACAGTAAACTCACCCCGTTATTAATTTGCTGCATAAGATCATCAAATTTCTCTCCAATGCTTGAAGACTTGTGACAAAAATGGTGTGTTGCGATCCACAGCACCTTAAAAGTTACTCTGCAGTCGGCAGATCTGTGGTGACTATCCTGTCAAACTCTGCAAACACCTACAACACGGGCACAAAAAAGGCATGAGATAGTGTGGAAATTTTTCAATGCATACAGGCCAATTCTAAATTCTAATTAATTAATTAATTATTGTTTGTTTTCTCATGGTGGAAAAAGGGATATGAATAAGTTCTTACTGGTATCTCTGTAAAAAGAGCTGGCCAATGCTCCATCTGCATCCACAATCTCACATCTTCGCATTGAGAAGGTCTGGTCCATCTTTGATGCAATGAGAGGTTCCACTAGGGTTACATTACTTAACATTACTAATTTTCTCATCTTGTTAAAAGATGGCTAATTTTATCAGTGATAAAGCAGTTGAGTTTGAGTAAAGAAAATCACTTTTACAGTGGTTGCATGACATTCTTAATGTACTCAATTTAAAAATAAAAGTATAACATGTAGTGAATTCATAAATACTGTCAAAAATCATCACAAACTTCATCTCTGCATAAACTGCAGGTTAACGTTACCTTTGACTGTAAATGTGCGCCGTTTCACAAGATTTGTCACCTTAATAATTTATATACCAATGCCAACAGAGGAGAATGCATCTGTGAAAATGCATCGGTTTTAACAATAAATACCTTTTCAGGCATTCCATATTCTTCAAGCTCTGAATATCACAATTATTTGGTACATATTAAGGAGATCAGTAAAGATTAAGGACAGACAGTAAAAAAAAAAAAAACATTTACACAAAAGGCGCATGCTTGATTACTCACCTTCTTCTTCTTCTTCTTATATGATTCCGGCAGTGTAGACGCTGCTGAGCGTATTACTGCCCTCCACGGGTCAAAGTTTGTACTAAATTCTTACATACAATCCTGTGTCATGCAGGAATTGAAGAACTGCTTTGGAGATCAGTTTATGCTCATCACTGTGTCCAAACAAAGATAAAACAGAAAAAGCCTTAACTCCATGTCCTGACAGTTTACTAAAGAGAACATTTCTTTCAACCCTATACTTTCTGCATTCCAGGAAAACATGCCCTACAGTCTCAAGACTCCCACATTCACACAAGCCAGAAACATGCTTCCCTACAATGTGCAAAGAATAATTCAACCCACAGTGCCCCAATCTCAATCTGCACATTTTAAAGGAGCTAAACGCAAGTCTCTGAGTTTTTGCAGAACTACGCCCCCTCTGGCGACAAGCGAAACTGCATGGAGCGAAGTATGTGCCTAAACCGCACACACAAACAAAACGTGTTTTACTCACACCCAATGATTCACAAACAAACTCAGTGTGGTTTGTAAATACAAAACATCACTCACAAACTAATGCATATTGTTCTGCAAATAAAAAACGTACCTATCAAACAAATACAGTATGTTTTACATATACATAGAAACGTATTTCTTCAATGACCAAAATATCCTGCAAGTACAAACTAAAATCTTTGAAAGTACAAAAAAAATTCTACACGTACAAAACAAAATTCTACAAGTACAAAGCAAAATTCTACAAGTACAAAGCAAAATTCTACAAGTACAAAACAAAATTCTACAAGTACAAAACAAAATTCTACAAGTACAAAGCAAAATTCTACAAGTACAAAGCAAAATTCTACAAGTACAAAACAAAATTCTACAAGTACAAAGCAAAATTCTACAAGTACAAAGCAAAATTCTACACGTACAAAACAAAATTCTACAAGTACAAAGCAAAATTCTACAAGTACAAAGCAAAATTCTACAAGTACAAAACAAAATTCTACAAGTACAAAACAGAATTCTACAACTACAAAACAGAATTCTACAAGTACGAAAAACTGTCACGTGACTTTTGGCACTATTTTTCCGCGTCCAGGCAGAATCAGATTTTCTCACAAATACAGTGGAACAACTTCCTCTTCTAGAACAGTAGATGGCGCTAAGATAAGGGATCAATTTGCTCGCCTTTGCCCATGGGAAAATGAGCGGTGAACAGGTGTGTTTCTGTCCAACTTTATCTATAATTAACCTTATTGAGGTTTTGGAAAATGTTTATTATATAGACAGAAATCCACATTAGCACTTAGTAGTAACGTACTCCACTCTAGGATAAGGGAATCTAAGCTGAAAGCTGCCATCATGTTGCTTTTACTTTTTGTAAAAATGTTTCATTTACTGAATGACTCTATTTCTTTCGTTCTCCATAAATTAATGAGAACATTTCATTTAATTGAAAGGGTCCCACTTATTCATTAATTTTGTTGGAATTCAGTCAGCGTAACTGTTAATGTAATAAAATAATGAATGAACAAATCAAACAATATACAGTTGTTTCTTCCCTGTGATGTATTGTCCAAATTATTATTTTGGACAGACAAATGAAACCCTCCTTTCAATTAAATTAAATGGTCTCATTAATGTATGGAGAACGAAAGTAATAGATTCGTTCAGTGAACATAATCACTAATTTAGTCATTTCACACGCGTCTTATGTAGATTATTAGCCTAATATTATTTTTTAAAGCAACATATGACATAGATTTCAGCCTAGATTCCCCTAGAGAGAGTGAAGTGCTAATAGCGGTAATATGGATTTTTTGTCAAGAAATAATTAACATTTTGCAAAAGAAAACCTCAATAAGGTTAATTATATAAAGTAATACAGAAACACACCGTTCACCGCTCACTTTCCTCAGCTGTAAGTAGGCAGTGTTGGGAAAACGTATTTCGTTACAGAATAAATGCCCCAAAATGTCATTTGTAACGTATTCCATTACATTAGCTACTCAATCTGAGGGATTACATCCGCATTGAATTGCCTTTTAGAAGTGTAAGAATTGTGGCCATCTAATTCTGTTTACTAAACTGGGCTATTCTGGTGGGTGCGGTGATGCGGTGGTGACACGTGTAACATGTAGGGTGGCACTGCCAATAAAGCACCTTAAAGCTGTCACAAAGAACCGGCAAAAGATTATGAATAGGCTATGTAAAATATAGCAAGATGATATTTTAATTGTTTATTAATAAACAACTGTATCTTTGTCAGTGTGTCGGCTGAAAACATGAAGTTGACAATGTTGACTCGCGATCTTCGCCGTGAACGCGCCAGGATTAATAATCTAGCCTACAAGACGCGTGTGAAATGACTAAAGTAGTGATTATGTATACATACACTGAACGAATCTATTACTTTCGTTTCGTTCTTAATATTGAAAACATTTAATTTAATTGAAAGGAGGGTTTCATTTGTCTGTCCAAAATAATAATTTGGACAATACATCACAGGGAAGAAACAACTGTATATTGTTTGATTTGTTCTTTGTTCATTCATTATTTTATTACATTAACAGTTACGCTGACTGAATTCCAACAAAATTAATGAATAAGTGGGACCCTTTCAATTAAATGAAATGTTCTCATTAATTTATGGAGAACGAAAGAAATAGAGTCATTCAGTAAATGAAACATTTTTACAAAAAGTAAAAGCAACATGATGGCAGCTTTCAGCTTAGATTCCCTTATCCTAGAGTGGAGTAGCCTACGTTACTACTAAGTGCTAATGTGGATTTCTGTCTATATAATAAACATTTTCCAAAACCTCAATAAGGTTAATTATAGATAAAGTTGGACAGAAACACACCTGTTCACCGCTCATTTTCCCATGGGCAAAGGCGAGCAAATTGATCCCTTATCTTAGCGCCATCTACTGTTCTAGAAGAGGAAGTTGTTCCACTGTATTTGTGAGAAAATCTGATTCTGCCTGGACGCGGAAAAATAGTGCCAAAAGTCACGTGACAGTTTTTCGTACTTGTAGAATTCTGTTTTGTAGTTGTAGAATTCTGTTTTGTACTTGTAGAATTTTGTTTTGTACTTGTAGAATTTTGCTTTGTACTTGTAGAAATTTTGCTTTGTAGGCCCTACTTGTAGAATTTGTTTTGTACGTGTAGAATTTTGTTTTTGTACTTTCAAAGATTTTAGTTTGTACTTGCAGGATATTTTGGTCATTGAAGAAATACGTTTCTATGTATATGTAAAACATACTGTATTTGTTTGATATGGT